>CAUYUJ010022185.1:0-105000 GCA_963575745.1 Prorocentrum cordatum
CCTGTCGTAGTGGAATGTTTCGTGGGGTGTCTCGTGGAATGTTTCGTGGGTGTCTCGTGAAATGTTTCGTGAGGTGTCTCGTGGAATGTTTCGTGAGGTGTCTCGTGGGCTGTTTCGTGAGGTGTCTCGTGGGATGTTTCGTGAGGTGTTGCCCAGTTGGGTATCATGAAAACGTGTCCATGCTCCACATGTCTATATCCCTTTCAGGGTTCGTGGGTCCATCATGTTTCCCGGAAAGGGCGGGGGCCCAGGGTTCTCTTTTAGTAGGTAAACCTGTCCCCCGGTGCCAACTTGAGGGAGGCCGGCGAATTTTTTCCCTGATAAATAACGAGGTCGAAGGAGGCCGGCGAATTAAAATTTGAGGATGTCTCGAGCGAAAAGCTTGTTTTTGAAATCCCGATCGATAAATCACAGGGTGCGGGCCACTTTTTCGTGTGTTGAGGATGTCTCGAGCGAAACGCTTGCTCCGCAGAGTTTGCCGAGGATGTCTCGAGCGAAACGCTTGTTTTGCAGAGCCGACCGCGACGCCGGAAAAGCGCGTCGCGCGAAGGAATTTCGATGATGTCTCGACTAATTCCTTTGTTTTTGTACGATTTCCTGGAATTTTGGCAGGATGTCTCGAGCGAAATGCACGACCCCACCCTAGCACGACCATACCCCAGCACGACCACACCCCAGCACGACCAGACCCCAGCACGACCCCACCCCAGCACGACCCCACCCCAGCACGACCATACCCCGGCACGACCACACCCCAGCACGACCCGACCCCAGCACCGACCCTACCCCAGGCAGGACCACACCCAGCACGACCACACCCCAGACGACCCACCCCAGACACCCCAGCACTGACCCAACGCCAGACGACCACGCCACAGCCGGACACGCCCCAGCCGACCAAGCCCCAGCACGACCACCCCAAGCAGGACCCACACCCCCAGCACGACACCCCCCAGCACGACCACGCGCCCAGCACCGACCACACCCAGCCACCTACTCCCCAGCACGACCACACCCCAGCACGACCACACCCCAGCACGACCACACCCCAGCACGACCACACCCCCGCACGACCACACCCCAGCACGACCCGATCGATAAATCACAGGGTGCGGAGCACCCCAGCACGAACCCACCCCAGCACGACCCCACCCCAGCACGACCCCACCCCAGCACGACCACGCCCCAGCATGACCACACCCCAGCACGACCACACCCCAGCACGACCACTCCCCAGCACGACCCCACCCCAGCACGACCCCACCCTAGCACGACCACACCCCAGAACGATCACACCCCAGAACGACCACACCCCAGCACGACCCCACCCAAGCACGACCCCACCCCAGCACGACCACACCCCAGCACGACCACACCCCAGCAGGACCCACCCAGCACGACCCTACCCAAGCAAGACCACACCCCAGCACGACACACCCCAGCCCACGACAACCCAGCACGACCCCACCCCAGCACGACCACGCCCCAGCACGACCACGCCCCAGCACGACCACGCCCCAGACCACGACCACCCCCCCAGCACGACCCACCCCAGCACGGAACCACCCCCCAGCACGGACCACGCCCCAGCACGACCACCACCCCAGCACGACCAGCACGACCACACCCCAGCACGACCACACCCCAGCACGACCACACCCCAGCACGACCACACCCCAGCACGACCACACCCCAGCACGACCCCACCCTAGCAAGACCACACCCCAGCACGACCACACCCCAGCACGACCTCACCCAGCACGACCACACCCCAGCACGACCTCACCACAGCACGACCACACCCCAGCACGACCACGCCCCAGCACGACCACGCCCCAGCACGACCACGCCCCAGCACGACCACCCCCAGCACGACCACCCCCCTAGCACGACCACCCCCCAGCACGACCACCCCCCAGCACGACCACACCCCAGCACGACCACCCCCCAGCACGACCACACCGCTTGGTTGAGTGGTTGCCTGTCGTCGTGGAATGTTTCGTGGGGTGTCTCGTGGAATGTTCGCGGGGTGTCTCCTGGAATGTTTCGTGAGGTGTCTCGCGGAATGTTTCGTGAGGTGTCTCGTGGGATGTTTCGTGAGGTGTCTCGTGGGATGTTTCGTGAGGTGTTGCCCCGTTGGGTATCGTGAAAACGTGCCCATGCTCCACATGTCTATATCCCTTTCCGGGTTCGTGGGTCCATCATGTTTTGTATTTTTGTTGCCATTCGGGGGTATTTCCCGGAAAGGGCAAAGGCCCAGGGTTCTCTTTTAGTATGTAAACGTGTCCCCGGTGCCCAACTTGAAGGAGGCCGGCGAAATTTTTCCCTGATAAATATCGAGGTCGAAGGAGGCCGGCGAAATTATGTTTGAGGATGTCTCGAGCGAAACGCTTGTTTTTGAAATTCCGATCGATAAATCACAGGGTGCGGGCCACTTTTTCGTGTGTTGAGGATGTCTCGAGCGAAACGCTTGCTCCGCAGAGTTTGCCGAGGACGTCTCGAGCGAAACGCTTGTTTTGCAGAGCCGACCGCGACGCGGAAAAGCGCCCCGCGCGAAGGAATTTCGATGATGTCTCGACTAATTCGTTTGTTTTTGTACGATTTCCTGGAATTTTGGCAGGATGTCTCGAGCGAAATGCACGACCCCACCCTAGCACGACCATACCCCAGCACGACCACACCCCAGCACGACCAGACCCCAGCACGACCCCACCCCAGCACGACCCCACCCCAGCACGACCATACCCCAGCACGACCACACCCCAGCACGACCCGACCCCAGCACGACCCTACCCCAGCAAGACCACACCCCAGCACGACCACACCCCAGCACGACCTCACCACAGCACGACCACACCCCAGCACGACCACGCCCCAGCACGACCACGCCCCAGCACGACCACGCCCCAGCACGACCACCCCCAGCACGACCACACCCCCAGCACGACCCCCCCCAGCACGACCACGCCCCAGCACGACCACACCCCAGCACGACCACTCCCCAGCACGACCACACCCCAGCACGACCACACCCCAGCACGACCACACCCCAGCACGACCACACCCCAGCACGACCCCACCCCAGCACGACCCCACCCCAGCACGACCATCCTAGCAAGACCACACCCCAGCACGACCACACCCCAGCACGACCCCACCACAGCACGACCACACCCCAGCACGACCACGCCCCAGCACGACCACGCCCCAGCACGACCACGCCCCACACAACCACCCCAGCACGACCACCCCCCCACGCACGACACGCCCAGCACGACCACCCCCAGCACGCACGACCACACCCCAGCACGACCACGCCCCAGCACGACCACGCCCCAGCACGACCACGCCCCAGCACGACCACCCCCCAGCACGACCACACCCCAGCACGACCACCCCCCAGCACGACCACCCCCAGCACGACCACCCCCAGCACGACCACACCCCAGCACGACCACACCCCAGCACGACCACACCCCAGCACGACCACACCCCAGCACGCAGCAAGACCACACCCCAGCACGACCACACCCCAGCACGACCTCACCAGCACGCACGACACACACAGCACGACCACGCCCCAGCACGACCACGCCCCAGCACGCCCCAGCACGACCACGCCCCAGCACAACCACCCCCCAGCACGACCACCCCCCCAGCACGACCACGCCCCAGCACGACCACCCCCCAGCACGACCACACCCCAGCACGACCACTCCCCAGCACGACCACACCGCCTTGGTTGAGTGGTTGCCTGTCGTCGTGGAATGTTTCGTGGGGTGTCCCGTGGAATGTTTCGCGGGGTGCCTCGTGGAATGTTTCGTGAGGTGTCTCGCGGAATGTTTCGTGAGGTGTCTCGTGGGATGTTTCGTGAGGTGTCTCGTGGGATGTTTCGTGAGGTGTTGCCCCGTTGGGTATCGTGAAAACGTGCCCATGCTCCACATGTCTATATCCCTTTCCGGGTTCGTGGGTCCATCATGTTTTGGAGTATGTTTTATTTTTCGTCGATGATCCCTCTGTAGGGGGACACGCCCGACTTAACTGTGGTTTCTTCGGGGCAGCCGCTGGGGGTCGGCGGTCTTCTTGGATTTCAGTCGGCGTCACCCCAACATACATATACTACATGTGCGTCGCCCCCCAGCGGGCGATAGTACATATAGTATATGCGTCTTGGCGGGCGTTTTCTGGCTACGCCGCTCGGGAAACGATACACTACAATATGGGTATGCTATATGTATGGGTCGGACGCGCGCCTCCAAGGAGAACATATAGTACTAGTATGTCTTTGTGCGTCCCATTCAGGAGGCGGTGGATTTGGATATGTTCGGGCCCCCTGGGTTCCGAGCGTACTCATACCTGACTGGCCACCCCTCGGGCGGTAGCAATGGGGGTGGGGGGGGGTGAACTTGCTGCCCCATTTGAACCTCGATTTCAAGTGCGTTTGCCTGTCTGTATGCACTCTGGTTACAGCTGGGCTTGCGTTTCGATCGAATTCCGATGTGCGTTTCGGCTTGTCTTTCGAATTTCGGCCGCGTCTGGATTTGCGTGTCGACTTGCACTTCAGTTGCAGTTGAATCCCGTTTCGGTTTGAATTTCAAGTGTGGGAGGATTTGAACATCGATGTGAGTTCAGGGCGAAGGTCGGAACACATTTGAAATGACATGCCGATCCCACATCCGAATTACATGTCGGTTTGCATGCGGATTTTCGCTTGGGATTTGAATTCAATGTGCATTCCGATTCCGACCTGCATGCCGCATGGCATCCCGATTTGTTCTCCAAGTCCATTCCAAAGTTGTATACCGAAGTGAATTTCCATTTCTTTTGGATTTCCCGTCCGATGTGCATTACCGCTTACAATCCAGCTCAAACGTCTTCTTGCCTGTTCGATCTCAAGTTATTTGTAGTTTCGTTTTGATTGTTGTTGTTGGTTCCGACGTGCGTCTTGGTCAGCATGGCGACGTGAATTTCGTCTTGCGGTTCGATACGCATGTAGTTCGCAGTTCCATGTGCAGCTCGATTTGCATTTCCCGCAGGATAATCCCCAGGACAGCCGGGTGGACAACCGCGTCATAATCCGCGGGACGTCCGCGGTACAACAATTCATTGGACACCACGGGATAACCCACGGGTCAACCCACGGGACAACCACGGGCCGATCACGTGACAGGCACAGTGTCAAACCACGCAATCGCAGGACATGTTTTACACGATTGGGCCCTGGATGCGCTTCCGCATCGTCGCCTTTGCGCAGCTTTGCTTCGCCTGCACGCGCCACAAGAACCGAAGCCGAAGCCGATCTCCCAGTTGGGGCCAATTCGCTATCACACCCAAATTTTCTATCGACCACCCTCCTCCCCAAACGGCGGATATGTGTAATGTGGGGCCTCGCGCTTGCCGAACAAGTTCTCCCTGTAGTGTCTAGTGCACCTCTCAGCGCAACTCTCGGACCCCGCGGGCGTTGCGGTGGGGTGTTGTCAAACATGGGGGACGAACGTGCGCGGAAACGAGAGGGGGGCCCTCTCTTCGCCACGAAGGCAGTTGCCCTCCTCGTCCCTTCTCCTCGCGCTTCCCCAACCGCCTACCTTCTCCCCCTCCCGCCTTTCATACCTGCCCTCTTCTTCCTCTTCCTCCTCTTCCTCGTCTTCGTTGTGTCGCTCCTCCTCCTCCTCCTCCTCCTCCTCCTCCTCCTCCACCCCCCTCTCCGCTCCTCCGGGGCATCCGCCTGGCGTCCGTCTACCCAGCAGGCACGGACGAAGCCTGGAACCACGCCATCGTCTTCTTTTTGCCGGACGCCAAGGGTCAGCAGGAGATCCGCCGACCCTTCTGGGTTTTTGAGACGCTTTTTCGTCGTCGTCGTCGTCGTCGTGTTCGTCGTTTTCGTCGTCTTCGTCGTCGTCGTCTTCGTCGTCGTCGTCGCCGTCAGTCCCGAGGAAGTTCAGGTACAAGGACTTTGAATAACGTCGTCGTTAATTCGGGGGGAAGTCCCTCCCCTTTGATCCCTTCCCGGGGGTTGGCCAGAGCCCTAAAAGCTTTCAATACATGCCAAGAGTGCCCCAAGAGACTCCAAAACGGTCCAAGAGGGTCCCGAATCGCCGAACGCACGGTCCAAGACGCCTAAGACCCAAGAGGCCTGCTAGACGTCCCAAGATGCCTCCAAGAGCAATCCCACGAGGCAAACTTCCTCGATTCTCTTTTGGTTTTGACAGATTTTGGTGTTCTCGCCTGTTCGGCTTCCCGACGCTCCAAGACGGCCCATGAGGCCCGCAAGGCAATAACACGAAGTTCTCATCTCCCTCCTCGCCTCGGTCTCCCCCTTGCCGTAATCGTCGTCGTCGTCGTTGTCGTCGTTGTCGTCGTCGTCGCCGTCGTCGTCGTCGTTGTTCTTCGTGTGTGCCATCTCACTAGGCAACCGCAGCGCTACTGGCGGCGGAACTTGTCTCACCATTTGCCCGCCAAAGTACCTCTGCCGTGCACTGTTTATCTCTCCCTCTCTTTTCCTTTTTTTTTTGTTTTCTCTCTCTCTCTCTCTGTCTCTCTCTGTCTCTCTCTCTCTCTCTCTCTCTCTATATATATATATACATAGAGATTCTCTCTCATCCCCCTCTTTTTTCCCGGAAAGGGCTCGAGCCCAGGGTTCTCTTTTAGTGGGTTTACCCCCCGGTTTCGACGGGAGGTGGGCCGGCGAAATTATTCTGCGATAAATTACGTGCGGGAAGAGGGCCGGCGAAATTGTTTTTGAGGATGTCTCGAGCGAAACGCTTGTTTTTCCTTCGAACCCACGAATGAATGGCGACGTTTTTCCATTTCTTCCGGACTGGCGACGACGAGGATGACGACGACGATGACAACGACGACGGTGACTACGACGACGTCGACCCGACGACGACGACAGCGTCTTCCCCGCGCCGACAGGGTCGGCGGATTTGAGACGACTGGTACCTAGATCACCCGCGGGAGCGCGAAGATAAACGTGCTTCGCGCGTCGCGGTCTGGGCCAGAGCGGCTGCCCTTCTCCATGGTGGGGCGGCGCGATGGCGCGAAGATGCGTAATCGGGCGTCGCGCATCGCGGGGTGCGATGCGCGAAGTTAGGTGGCCTAGAATACGGCCAGGCCAATCAACTGACTTTCCCACTCTGCCAAGCCGCATATTTGGGCTCAAGTCACAAGGTGCCGCTTCGTCGATCATTCTGGCTGCCAGCCAGTCGCACTGGTTGTTTTTGGAGATGGACCTCATTTCGACCGAACAGGTCGTGGCGGAGTACGTCTCAAGCGTCGCGCCCAGTTCGTGGGCCTTTGGTTTTTTGACCCTGGTGCCGTGGAACTCGCAGAATCTGCCAGCCAACGTGCTGGCCCCCGAAGCAGACCATGGAGAGATGAGCCAGGGCAGCATCAACCAGATGGTGGAGCAGCACGAGGCTGTGGTGATCCCGTCCGTGTACAAGACAAGGAAGGAGAAGAGGGGCTTGACGCGTCTCTTGGACTATCTGAGGGCCGCGCACCCTGACGCGTTCGTTTTCTTGGTGCAGCTGCCAGATCGGTTGGGTGCCGGGCTGACCAAGGGCTATCTCCGGACCTTGATGGCGAGGCAGGATGCGCTCTACAGCTTTGGGGCGAGCGGAGTGCTGATGGAGCTGGAGGGTGACCCAGAGGGCTTGCTGCAGAAGGTACGTTTGGAGCTTGCTGAGAACGCCGCGATCCAGCTGCGTGTGCAATACTACGAGAGCACCGTGACAGCGGGAGTACCTTCCTCCAACGAGCTCCAGACCATCGAGGACGAACACGACGGTCTTCTCTGGGAGACCATCCCGCAGTTGCTAATGCCCGGTTTTCCTGATCTAGACAAGCGCTTGCTGGAATTTGGGGACAGGGTTGGGGAGTTCCGGTTGGTGCAGCAGTACGCAAATCATCAGCACGTCTTGTTGGCGGTTAACGGGCAGCACGAGAATGTCGTGATCAAGACTCGCAATAAGCGGAGCAGCACCGCTGCCGAGGAGGTGGAGAGCGTCTACTATACCAGGAGTTCAACCTCCTGACACACACCCTCGACCACCCACACATCATCCGCTGCGTGAGCATGCTGCACAGCCAGTCCTATGTGCACCTGGTGCTCCAGTATGGCGGCGACTTCTGCATGGAGCAAGTGCTGTCGATTCAACCAGGCCGCCATTTGTCCAGGGACGATGCCGTGGACTGCACCATCCAGATCGCGAGTGCTCTGTCCCACTGCCACGCCAATGATGTTACTCACGGGCAGGTGTCGCTGAGGCATGTGTCGGTAGAGATGGCGAGGAATCGGCTCGTTTGCCGCCTGGTGGACTTCAGCATGGCAGCCCACGTTCCAGACTCCAGCACGCGGGAGACCATGTGCGGTTCTCTCCCGTGCGTCGCTCCGGAGACAGCGCTGGGGGAGCCGTACTGGCCCAAGCCGGCAGATTGTTGGAGCCTAGGGGTGGTGCTCTTGGAGACCGCTTGCGGGCAAGGCTCGCTCGAGCTCTCGGTGCCATGGCGCCGTTGCGCACACCTTGTGCAGGCCATGCGGGAGATACTCGAGTTCTTCGCCCAAGCCGGCTCCCATGCCCAGGCGATGGCGAGCATGGACGGCGTGCACGACGGAGCGACGTTGGCGTGCCTGGAGGAGTTGCTGAGGCCCGAGCCCCTCCGCAGGGCGAGCGCCTCCGTCGCGGCGGACGTGCTGCAGCCAGGCGCGTGAAGGCCGCTCGTTGATGGGTGGTGCTCGGGGAACTGGTGGGCCTGTTTTCCACCACCACCACCATAAGTTGGAGGGTGAGGGTGTCCTCCTCCGCCTCCTCCGCCTCCTCCTCCTTCCCCCCTCCAACTTATGGTGATGGTGGTGGTGGAGAACCTGCCCGATATCCCCTCAAGCAGCACTGGTAAACTAAAACCTCTTGAGCCTAGTAGGCGGGGGCTCAAGAGGGGAGGAACAAGGGACGGACGCGGCCTCAGATGATGACGACGACCTTTTTGCCAAAGGGGCAGTGCTGCACCTCTGTGCCGGCGCCCGGCGCTCCACGCGCCGGCGCCGTTTTCGGCCACGCGTAGCGGGCCACGCCGCCGCCGAGGCACCCTAGCGCCTCGGCGGCACTGTAAAAGTCCAGAACAGGGCGGGTAGGGAGCCCTGCGGGGCTCCCAGGGTGGGCCAGCTTGGCCTTGAAAAGGCTTGAGCCGCCAAGCGGCGGTGAAGAGAGAGGGAGCGAGAAAGGGCAAGCAAAGAGGGAAGGGCAGGAGCAAGGGAACCGCAAGTGGAAGCCCGCGCCAGTTCTGGAAGCGGGGAGATCCATCAGTTTTACCAAACATCCTAGATATCCCCTCAAGCAGCACTGGTAAACTAAAACCTCTTGAGCCTAGTAGGCGGGGGCTCAAGAGGGGAGGAACAAGGGACGGACGCGGCCTCAGATGATGACGACGACCTTTTTGCCAAAGGGGCAGTGCTGCACCTCTGTGCCGGCGCCCTGCGCTCCACGCGCCGGCGCCGTCTTCGGCCACGCGTAGCGGGCCACGCCGCCACCCTCCCCTTGCGAGCGCACCACCACGCCGAACTGGCTGTAGTGCGTAGTCGCCGACCTTATCGGCGTAGAACAGTCCTGGCATCTGCGGCACGCTGCCGCGTCTGCCCAGCAAGGTGGGCCCGCAGGCGCAGGGCGGCACGCCGCCGGCGCCTGCGGTGGTTCTTCGTGCGCCCTAGGCGGCAGCCCTGGCTGGGCTGGCCGCCGGCGCCCCCACGTAGCCGCCACCGCCGTCCCCCATGACGGCACTGCCGGTTGCCGGGCCGGCGCGGCGCTCTTGCCCTCAGGCGCCAGCTGCCGCCGCACCGCGCCCAGCTGCTCGCAAGCGCAAAGTTGAGCGCGAGCGCCAGGCTGAGCTCAGCCTGCGTCGCGCGGCCGCTCGCACGGCGGGTGCCGGCGGCGGTGTTCCTCCTGCGCCCTGTGCGGCGGCCCCAGCCGCCGGCGCCCCCTCGTAGCCGCCACTGCCGTCCCCATGACGGCACTGCCGGGCGCCAGGCCGGCGCGGCCCCCTGCCCACGGGCAGCAGCGGCCGCAGCTCGCGCCCAGCTTGTTCGCAAGTGCGAAGTTGATCGCGAGCGCCAGGCTGAACTCAGCTGGCGCCGCGCGGCCGCCCGCACGGCGGTTGCCGGCGGCGGTCCTCCGCTGCCCGCTCGGCTGCTGGCCGGCGGCAGCCCCCGCACCTTAGTCACGATGCGGCCTCTGCTCCCCTCCCCGGGGCCATTCTGGCGACCTGCGGTGCCCTGACGGGGCCACCTCCCGCGTCACCTCGTTGGCCCGGCGGAAGCCCTGGGTCTCGTGCACGTACCTCACGCCGTTGTAGTGCACCGGGCCCATCACTCCTGCGTCGCAGTGCGTCCTCTGCGGCTGCTTGGGAGGCTTGGGCGCCTTAGGCGTCTGCTGCACTGTGGCCTGCTGTGCTTCTGGCTCCGGCATCTCCTCGCTCTTCTTGGCCATCCCGCAGCAGCAGCAGCAGAGCACACCGATGCCCGCCGCAAGCAGCACTGCGATCGTGGCCACCACTTTCAGCGCCGTCTCCACTGGGAAGACGATCGCCACCGTGCCCATCTGCGGCTCCCAGCGAAGCGTGGCCCCCTGGGTCCTGCTGTCGACTGCTGCCACTTCCTGGCTCTGTATCTCCCCGGCTGCCGTTGTGAGCGCCGTCGCCACCAGCGCTGCACGCAGCATGCGGGGGTTGCGGGCTCTGCGGTTGCTGCCGCGCTCGCTGGCCGCCCATCCGCGCCTTCGCTGCTGCCTGTACTGCCAAGCAGTGCCTAGCAGCACCGCTGCCAGCAACGCCCCCGCTGTCATCGCCCAAGCCCCCAAGCCGACCGGGAGCGCGAAGATCAGCAGGTTCTGGCTCTCCGCCGGGTCGACCTTGATCACGTAGCCGTCTGCGCTGCCAGCCGTGGCGGCGAGCGTCGTCACGGCCAGCGCCGCTCTGGGCCAGAGCGGGGTCGGGCTCTTGCCTGCGCGGTGCTCGCCTTCGGCCGCGTGGGCCGGCGGCGCCGTGAGCTCGGACGTGTCTGTCGCCATGTCGGTCGAGATGCCGCGCATGGGCTCGTGGCTCTCCCACAGGTGCCCGTGGAAGCTGTCGGAGGCCCAGCGCCCGAAGCGCTTGACGCGCTGCAGGTCGCCCACGGCGTGGTACATCGCTGTCGCGCCTCCGATGCGGAGGCTGTGCGAGCCGATCTCCTCCTTCCTCGGCCCGGCGGCCAGCCCCGCGATCGTCAGGTAGTGTTGCACCTCCTCGCGGCGGATAGGTGCCCCGCTCGCCCGGCGGAAGAGCGGGAGCTCCTCCTCATTCCCCCGCAGCCTTTGCGGGTAGTGCTGCTCCAGCTGGCGGAGAGCAGCCACAGGGCACAGCGACGTGCCTGCCTGATACTGATTCCTTACGCACCCCACATTGTACTGGTCCGTCTTCGAAGAGGTGATGTGGAGCACCACCTCCACCGCGTCCTTGAAGGTGCAGGGCTGGTTGTTGCCGTCGCGGCCCGTGATGTCCACGCCGCGCGCGACGCGCTCTCGGCTCCATATCTTCCCAGGCTGGATCAGGTACTCTGACGCCCTCAACATGAAGAAGAAGGCCACCGCCACGGCGGCCTACAGGACCGCGGCGTCCGTCTCGGGGAGGTCCGTCTGGCCCCTCAAGAAACCTTGGAACCGCCGGAGCATGCGTGGTGTCACGGGCCGCTTCCGCCCGCTCGGCCCCTGGCCTCTCCGGAGGCCGGCGAGCGTGGACCAGAGGCGGCCTCGGTGGAGTAGAGGGTCCGGGTATCCGACCACGAGGTGGGCGAAGCGCACCGCGAACAACTTCTGTTTGATCGCGCCTTCCGTGCGCTTCAGCACCTGGGCCGGCGCGACGACGAAGCCCAGCAGTGCTTCCTTGTTGGCGTGGCGCTCCTCGCGATCGCGTCCCTCCAGCCAGGGCGACTCTCCTTGGGCTGCCCTGAAGCCCTGCCACTGTCTCCAGCCGGCCTCATAGCCGGCGCGGGTCCCCTCGGACAGCCGTAGCATCAGCGCCTCGCGCTTCTGCTCCTCGATCCGCCCGCCGTAGTCCTCCCCTCCCAGGGTCGGGTGGTCCGGCAGGGTGATGGCGGCTCGAGCTCGGCCCAGCGCGACCGGCTTGACCAACCCCTGGGTCTCCACCTTGCCCCGGTTGGGGCTCCGCTTCCGCCGCTTCTTGGGCGTGCTGACGGCTGTTTTCAGGTCCACCTCCTTGGCATCAGGAGGGGGCTCGGGGCCCCGCACGAGGTCCTCCTCGATTGCCTTGAAGCGGACGCCTTGGCTCTTGCGCCTCGCCTTGTGGGTGTCGTCGCTCAGCACCCCTGCGTGCTGGTCGTCCTCGGTGGTTTCGGCCTTCGCCCGGAGCTCGCCCCGTGCCCGGGCCCTGAGCCACCGCCGGGTCGTCTCCCAGGCGGCCGACTCCGCGGGGTCACGGCAGCCGCCCGCCCGCTGGGTGGTCTGCAACAGCGCGTCCACAGTGGCGCCCAGGACGGCTCTCGCCGTCTCGGGTGGCAAGGCCCTCGCTGCTTCTCGCATCAAAGTGGCCTCAGTGTCGCCCTGGGCCCGCTTCCTTACCCAAGCTGCTTCGTCGCCCCCCTGCACGATCCAGACCTCCTCAGGTGACGGCGCCCTGATGCGCCCGCCGCTGCTTCCTGGGACATGGACCCGCGTTCCTCCCGGTCCGCCCGGGCCCTCTGTGGGCCAGCGAACCGTGCCGATCGGGCCGTCGATCGAGCAGACCAGGTGCTTCGTGCCAGCGAGCTTGATGTGGCCGATGCCCTTGGGCAGCATGGGGTCGGAACCTCCTCGAGCTGCCGGGTCCCAGGTGACGTTTCCCTCGTCGTCGAGCCAGTGGTGATCGCCTTCGCTGAGCTTGTCCTTCAGCGCGTGCTTCACCCCGTGGGGGCAGCGGCGCGCCGGCGGCATGCGCACGCCCGCCAGGCTAGCGCCTGCTGGTCCCCGGCCTGCCACGAGCAAGCTCCGAGCTCGGGCCGTCATGTCGCCGTAGTGGGTGCAGACGACCTCCAGGTCGTACGTGCGGTATCCCAGCTTGCGCAGCGCCTTGACGACGCGGGCCAGGTCGAGCTTGCCAGGGGCGTCGACCACGACGACCTGCGGCCTCGCCCGGGTGATGGCGGACACGAGTTTCTCGACTTCGAAGCCCTTCGGGTCCAGGGACAGCGTGCACATGATCCAGTCCACCCCCGTTGGGCAGCCTGACGTCAGTTCACCACCTAGCTGCTCCCAGGCGCGCCCGTAAGTCTCCAGTGGGCTCCCGAGCTCGAGTCCCCGGCGCCCTTTGAGGGCGAGGTTGCGCGGCACTGCTGCCGGAGTCCTCAGCGCCTGGTGGCGGAGCGCTGACTCCGCAATGGGCCCTTCCTCCCCAGGCAATCGCAGGAGGTGCTCCTTCGCCTCGGCCAACATCTTCCCCCACTCCTCGGGCGGCTCGATGCGGGTCCACCCCTTGCGTAGGAGCTCGGAGTGGACCTTCTTGGCCTCCTCCCGCGACAGCCAGTCCGCGATGTCGTTGTGGTAAGTGCGGATGTACAGTGCGGTCGCGCTGAACCCGTGGCAAGCCTCTAGGCGCTGAATGAGGCGAATGAGGTGCCTCGCGAGCGGGTGCTTGGGCCGCCTCTTGGAAATCCACGACCGTGCATTCATGTTATCGGTAACGTAGAAGACCAGCTCGCCCTGCCACTCGCCACCCCTTGCGGCGGCCAGGCCCACGAACACGAGCAGCTCAACGATGGATATGGCCCAGTCCTTCTCGGCCCCCGGGTGGCTCAGCACGTCCTCCAGCTGGCGGAGGAGCGGGGCGGCATCCACGGCCATGTAGCGGGGTGGCACTGCTTTGCTGCCGGCCACCGCGCGCCCCCAGTCGATGCTGCCAATGGTCGTCGTGGTGGCGTCGCCTCCAGTCCATCTTGTCCGGGCGGCGGCTCCTGGGAGTGCCAGGCGCTCGCGCGGCCCTAGACAGGAAATGAAGCTCGCTTCGAAGGTGGGCGCCCAGGCCTCGGGTGCGTCAAAGAGCACCCGCAGCAGCTCGAGGGTCTGGTCCCACTCGTCCCAGGCAAGGGCGATCTCCTCGGCGCTCCCTCGGGGCTCTGCCCATGCCGCCCCGAGCCCGCCACCGAGGAGGCGATCGATGACCGGCAGCTCGGGCTTCATAGCCGGCTGCGTGGCCACCCAGGACTGGGCGGAGCCCCTCAGCTCCTGGACGACCTTGATGGGGGCCCGACGGCACCCGTAGCGGAGCTCGTCGATCGCCAGGAGGGTGGCGGCTTTCACGCACTTGGGCTCTGGAAGCCTCGAGCGCTGCTTGTCCACGTCCAGGTAGAGGCCCCGGACCAGCTGTTCTGCCTGGAAGGTGCCCTCCTCCGCTATCTTGTCAACGTTGATCGCGTCGTCACCCCAGGCGCGCCCCATGCTCGCGTCGCAGTCGGCTGCGCTGAGCCAGGGCCTGAGACCGACCAGCGGCTCGACCAAGACGCCGTCGTCCATCAGCCACTTGGGTGACCAGCGCACTGTGTCGTTGACTTCGGGGTTCGGCGGGCGGCGCCGCTCGCGGTCCCACTTGGCACTCCAGGCGAACGCCATGTACTCGCCAGGGGACCCCGACCACCCGAAGACCATCACGCAGTGGATCATGATCACGCGTGTGGCCATGCCCACGGCGTCGCCCGGGAGGGAGGTGCCGAACTCGGCCACATCCTCGTCGCGCACCCAGTGCCACTTGAAGGCCCGCGAAACGTCCCTCTTGGCTATCACCTGCGGCGCACCTGGGTGGCGCGCGGACCACCAGAGAGACAGGCGCACGAGGGCTTCGTGCTTAGGCTGAAGCGCCGGTGGATGCAGCTCCTTGGGCGAGTCCCCATTGGCGACCCGCATATCGTGCATGGGGCGCCCCTCACTGCTCACCGCGCGGTCGGGCAGCATCCTAGGCGCTCGCCCCGACGGGCTCTCGATGAGCTCCGAGGCGGACAAGGCCTCCTCGGCCTCCAGGGTGGCCCAGAGCGCGGCGCCGTAGGATGTATCCTTCCAGGCTTTAGCGTGCATCTCCAGGGCGTGGTCCCTCGCTGAAGCGTGGGGCTTAGCCACGGTGCGCCGCCTGGGCTGCTGCCTCCGTACAGGGACACCCTTGCTCGCCATCTCCTGGAGGTACTGCCGGTGGTCCTCCTCCAGGGCTGCGCCGAACTCGGGATCGAGCACCCCTCCGAGAGGATTCCCGAGGACGCGCTCCCGCTCCTCGCGGAGCCGCGCCGCGGCGGTCTCCACGCTCCCCGCGGCGAGGAGCAGGCGGTTCCCCAGGCTCGTCACCTCCTTCACCAGCCCCGGGGCGAACTCGGCATGCTCCAGGCACCAGGCCAAGTACTCCTTGGCCTCAGGGGCTCCAGGGTTGGACGCCGCCGGCGGCGCTGCTTGGCGCTCGCTCTGGCGTGCTTCCGCTCTGCTCTCGTGGTGTACGTCCTGGCGGACATCCGCCGGCGGCATCTCGGGGCCTCCGCATCTGCGCCCGGGGTCCCTTGGGTCAGGGGCGGAGCTGCGCCCGCGGCTCTCGTCCGGAGGCGACCTCGCTCGCAGTCTACCTCGGGCGGCGGGGGCCATCGTCTCAGATGCGGACGACTCTGAGCCACCGTGCACCTCTCCGGAGGACCTCGCTCTCTCGTGGGGGTTCGCCCCCCCACCTCTCCTGCGGCTGCGGCTGCGGGCGCTGGGAATGCCCTGGCCCTCGTACTCCTCAATGTAGGTCTTCTCGGTCTCGACGTAGATGGGGTCCAGGACCCCTACCCCGGCCTGCTCGTCTCGCGGGATGCCGAGGCTCTTCATCTTGACCTTTAATGTCTCGTGCTCCTCCACGTAACGCGCCAGGATCCCGCCGAGCTGGCGAGGCTCCGGCGCCAGGGACGGGTCACTCGGGTCGGCCCCGGGGTATTCTCGCATTAGCACGTCGCTGATCTGCCCGATCCCGTTCAGGTACAAGATGTCCGCGTGCTGGAGGTCGTAGCTCTTGCCGCCCCTCCGTACGTCGTTGAAGTTCCTGACGAAGCGCCGAGCGGCGTTGCACTTGTGGACTCCCCCGCGACAGGCTACGCCCGGATGCGCCTCGGCGGCCCTGCGTCCTGCCTCGTCGGAGGTGGCCCTTGGGTCTTCCTCCGCCTCCGGTGGAGGGGGGGCCTCTGGGGGCTCCTGCGGGCTCTGAGGCCCCGGGGGGGGCACTGGCGGCCCTCTGGTCCTCGCGCTCCTTCCTGCGCGCCTCGCGCTCGAGCCGGGCAGCGCGGCGGGCCTGGACCTCGTTGCGCCTGATCTCCAGCTGCCCGACTGCGTGCGCGGCGCTCCGCTCCTGGTCGCCGCCCTCACTCGCTGCGCGAGCGTGTTGCCCCTGGGCCTCGGCGAGCTGCTCCTCCACCCGTCTCAGGGCACCTGGGCTCCTCGAGGTGCCCCCGCTGGGCGGGGGGACTGAGCTTGCCCGCGCGCCGCCTGCTGCTGCAGCCACCTCGCTGAATGTTGGCGCTGGCATGCGGCTGCTGCTGGCTGCTGAGCTCGCCGCAGCCCCGCCTGGCCCCGCTGCTGCTGCCGCGGCCGAAGCCCGGTCAGCAATCCTGGCCGTGGCCCTCCGCTGACCTGCCTGGGCGGTGGCGCCGGGTGCCGGCTGCTGATCTCGATTCCACCGTGGGCTCCAGCTGGTCCACTCTTTCGGCGGCTTCAACGTGGCCCACAGCAGCAACTTCTCGCCAGGGCGCACCGCCTCCTCGTCGTCGAGAGGCGGCCCATGCGCGCCTGCTGCGTCCTCCTCGTCCTCCGTGTACTCGAAGAGGTACAGCTGATCTGCGTCGAAGAAGCCTCCGGACAGTGCCTCCGAGACCCTCAGCCTTGCCTTGGCCTCTCCAGCCTCGAACGGGCCCCCCTTGAGCAGCGCCCACTGGTCGCCCTGCTGCGGGACGAAAACCCGCACCGGGCTTGCTCGTGATGCCTCGTCCTCAGCTTCCCTCGCCTTCTTCTGGCGGCGGTTCTCCTCCTCCTCCTCCTCCTCCTCCTCCTCCCCCTCCTCTTCGGGGCTCTCATCCCCATCGCCGTCATCGTCGCCACCTCCGCCACGTCCGCCTCCTCCACGAGCGGCAGCTTCACGCGCCTCACGCTTGCGCGCTTTGTTGCGCTTCCAGCCTCCTCGCTTGCCGCCCCGCTTGCCGCCCCGCCTCTCGTCGCCACCACACGCGATGATGGTCGGCTCGCCGTCGGTCTCCACCTCCAACTCGCCCTCACCTTGGCGTTCGCCCATTGAGCTCCCGCTGTCCTCCTCCGCCGCGTCTCTCTCCGGGTAGCCGTCCTTTGAACGACCGCCTCCACGGGGGCCCTTTGAGCCCTCGTCAATCTTGACCTCCATTGAGCTTCTCCATTTCGGGTGGGGCAGGCAGTCCGAGACGTTGCAGCCGCTGCGAGGGACCTCCAGCCAGCTGGTGTCGCGATTGCAACTGCATCCGCTCCGATCTTCCTCTGTGCGGCTGGTGATGGTGCTCCTCCTCAGGCTGCCGCACCTCTCGCCGTGCTAGCTGATGGCCCCCTCCTCGGCCCCAGCGCCCTCCGCCGCACAGGCCGAAGGCCGAGAAGAAGGGGGGGTCTTGTTCCAGGGCGTCAGAACGCCCGGCCCGCGCCACCTTGCTTTCCAACCTCTCCTCCAAAGCCCGCGCCCCGGCGTCCATCGCCGCAATCTGCTGTTCCAGCTTCTCGGGGGCGGTGCCGGCAGCCGCTGCCTTCAGCACGGCTGCCCAGGCAGCGCACAGCCGCGGCGCATATTGCCCCGCGCGCTGGGTCCTCCGCATGCCCCGCAGCCCCAGCCCGAAGCCGGCGCTTCCCAGTTCCCCCTTGACTGCAGCGCTGAGCTGGGGGGTGCCGCTGGGGACGCGCCCTCCACCTTCCAGGTTGGGTGGGGCTTGCGTGATGATGGTGAAGCGGAGCTGAGCTCGCCCTCGGGGGTCTTCCCGAAGTAGAGGGCCCACTGGTTCTCAGGCAGAGCGGAGTAGTGCCGCTTGGTGCGGAAGTCGATCCTCGCCCAGTGGAAATTGTCTGGGGCGGCCCGCGCGATGAGCTGGTTCACGCGGAGCAGCTTGTCGTCCGGGGGCAGCTTGACGGTGACGCCGTCTTCGTCAAGGCCGCAGCACCCGCTAGCCTCACCCAACTTGGTGCTGAGGTTGATCAGCTCGCTTTCCTCGGTCTTGCTGAGCCGCATGCGCGCGTCGAGGTTGTAGGCTTCCACTTGGGCGTCCGTCAGGTCGTATGGTAAGCCGCCCTCCAACGTGCGGTGCGCGTGCTTGCCTGTGCACCTCCTGGCCAGGACCAGGGCGTAGGGGTAGAGCCCGAGCGATGCCAGCCACCAGGTTCGCTTCTGATACCGATGCTGTGGCTCGTCCGGTGGTGCGAGTCCCCACTCGCACATGTCTATGGCGAGGACTCGGGCTCCAGTCGCGTGCGCCAGAGCTCTCATGCAGGGGCGATCCCAAAGCTTGGGGTACCGGCCATCCCGCGCTGAGGACTCGATGAGAAACTCCCGTCCTGCCTCGTAGCCCCGCTTCGCCCCTATGCACGCGAACTCCCCGAACACGTTGCCGTCGATCTCGACTTGGCGCTCTCCAGCCCCATCCGGGCACTCGAAGGTTCTCGTCCCTCCTGCTGCCAACTTCCAGGGGCAATGGCTCACGCAGGGTGGAGCGAATTGCAGCACGTTGGCCTCGTCGGGGCCTGGAGGCGCATTGAACTCTTGGTACAGGCGCTCGCGCACCAGCGGGTCGCGGATGTCGAACTGCGGCCTGGGGTCCTTGCCGAGCAGAGGCTGCCCAAAGTATTCGACGGACTCGCTGGTGGCGATGCCCGCGTTCTTCATAGCCTGCGCCCAGCGCCCTGTGCCGGCGAAAATCTCCCGTGTCCTGAGCCCCCACGCGAACGTGGGTCGCGAGCGCAAAGGCTCCAAGTCCCCGAAGTCCGGGCAGGCCACTTCAGTGGGGAGCTCGACCACGGCGGGTGCACCGCCGGCGGCTCTCCCACGTTGCTGTTGCTGCGCGGCGAGGGCTCTGCAGCGCTGGCACGTTGGAGGTTTGCTGGCCACCACTGGGCCGCCATCCTCCTCGGAGGCGAGGTATGTTTCCCAGCCCATGGTGGGGAGCTCCTTGAGGTCCTTGCCGCTCGTGGCCCAGGTGCGGATCAGCTCGTCTGCCACTCGTCGACCCTCAGCGCCGGGCGGGGGATGAAGAACACGCATATGCCCGCGATGGATGATCACGTGGCACTCCTGCTTGGGTTCTCCCGCTGGGAGAACTGTGCCAATATCCAAATGACCCCAATGATCCGCCCGCCATACTCTGAGTACCACCTCCTCCAACGCTTCGCACGGGAAGAGGGCGACGCACCTGAAGTCTTTGTCGTGGTCGCGATGCACCGCATCATGGATGTGCATCCGGACCTCGGCCTCCCTGGAAGATATCCAAGGTGGGGCGTCGGCAAGGCCCGCAGCAGCGTCGGTAGCCTTCTCCAGGAGGTCTCTGCGGATCTCAAGGGCCAGGTCCTTGACTTGCTGGGCGTCGGGCGGTGCTTCGAGCTGCGCCCAGAGCTTGGCTGCCGCCAGGTGGAGTGGGAGGCACTGACGCTCCTCCGAAACACCGGCGGGCACGTGCAGACGCTTCGCGACGCACTCGTCGAGGGGCAGCTGGTCCTTATAGTCGAGGTAGTGCCAAGTCTGGCCCTGCACTGTGACGGAGCCCTGTCCCACCGACTTCTCAGCATTCCACCGCACTGGTGTTATGATGACGTCTGGGTCAGCCCCCAGGTTGCCAGCCTTCGCCCCGATGCGGTCTAGGAGCTCGCTAGCCTCGGCAGCCAGGGTGGGCCCGCCGTGGCGCGTCGCCTCAAGGAGTACTTGTTCGACCGAGAGCTCCTCCTCGCGCCCGCGGGCGCAGGCAAGGCGGGCCGGGACATGCGACCGCGTGTAGTCGCTGGCGTGGCTTACGGAGTCGAGCACCCCGCTCTCTTGGACGGCCTCGAGCAGCTTTCGCTGGGCCAAGGCTGCCTCGTCTGTGCAGACGCTCGTCCCAACCAGGGCCGGGCTGTCGGCGCGCGGGTCCTCCAACCAGGTAGCGTCGGGTCCCCGGGCGGCCTCGCGAAGCTCCGACTCGAGCTCGGCGCACTGAACCTCGGCGTACTCGTCGGGCGGCGCCCAGCCTGTCTTGGTAGACTGGCTCTCCGCTGCCCCCGCACCTGCAGACCGTTTGCCGTCAGCTTCGGTCTTAGCTTGGGCCCGCAGCTGCGCGATCCGCCCATTGACCGAAGCTGGGTCGATCTTGGCGGCGTTGCGGAGCCCACCTCGCCTGAGCAGCTGGCACTGCACGGTCCAGTGCACGTCTTTCAGGCCCTTGATGAGCTCGTGTGAATGCGAGCACCCTTGAGCGCCCTTCTTGCAGCCTATCCAGGTCGAGTTGTCCCAGCAGAGCGGCTTGCCCTGCTTGTCGCAGGGCGCGTGCCGGACAGAGAGCTTGATCTCCTGTGCGTTCAGCCGCTTGCCCGCAGGGTAGGCGGCGCGCGTGGAGTTGGCCTTCGGCTGGGCCTTGGCCTTGGGCTTCTTCTTGGGGGTGGCTCCTGCTCGTTGTTCCTGTGGCTCCGCAGCTGGTTCGTCTCTCTCTCCTCCGACCTCTCCGGCTTTGCCCGGGGCGCCGCGCGCCCCATGCATCGCGTCGTTGAGGACGGTCTGGAGGTAGCGCTGCTGCCGAGGACGTACGTAGCCCGTGGGGGACTCGAGGTCGAAGACGTTGGGGAAGACGAACGCCGGGCGTCCGTCCGCCCTGGGAGCGAAAGCCACCATTTTGAGATCCTCCTTCCTGGGGTTGTCTGTCTGCAACACGCGTAGGAGGCCTCGCTTCTTCTCTCGAAGTCGTTCACACCAGGTCGCCCACAGCTCCTCCCACAGCTCGTATACGAACTTGGGCGGGAAAGCGTGGTCGTCCTTCTCGCACTCCCGCGCGAGGGTCTCCAGGCAATCCAGAGGCTCTTTGATATGCTCTCGTCCGAAGACGAGCCCGAAGAACTTGGTCATGTTCTGGGCCTGCCGCTTCCACTGGTCAAAGACCATGGGGGCCCTGGGCCTGGGTTCCAGCTTAGCGTCGTGCGGTGCGCTGTACTTGTCGAACGCGACCGTCTTGCACGTCGGGAAGTCCGCCACGGAGGCCGACCACGGAGCCAAGTTGTCCAAGCTGCTGCCGCCGAAGCTGAGCGAGGCGCAGGCCATCGCGATCCGGTTGGACACTGTCGTGGGCGTCTCGACGGCGAGCATCAGGGCCTTGTTCTGCTCACAGGTCCGGCGCAGAGCATAGAACAGCTCGCGCCCAAGGACCTCGTCGCAGACTGCCACTGTCAGCTGGCCACACCCGCGCGCCAAGTAGACGTCCAACTCCTCTGCTCTCCCCAGTGCGGCCACCGTCCCTCGCTGGGCTGCCTTGTCACCCTGGCGGGCACTGGCGACCCCTTCCAAGGCGTGGAGCATCCGCGCGGTGTTCGCGTCGAGGGGTGCCCCGGGGTGCGCGAGGCCGAATGCATGGGTCGCTGCCTCCGCCCTCCTCCGGGGCTCCGGCTCCTGCGGCATAGCGCGCTGGAGCTGCGGTCAGACCTGGGGGTAGGCCCAAGTCGCTGACGTGCTGGTCGTAGCGGAACAGGGCCCCGATGTTCGGAGCCTGTGGGCGGACGACCGGGGCCAGCCCAGCCGCGGTGGCTGGGAGGCCGGCGTCCCGCGGCCCGAAGGTGAAGGCTGGCGTGGCTGCTGCTGGCGAGAGGGGTGGCCGCGCTTCGAACAGGGGCGCGCTGTCGGCCTGGGTGGCCGGCGGCCCCTGCGAGCGGTGGCGCTCGGGCGGGAGCCTGGGGAGACCCTGAAGGCTACTCGGCGCCGCCTCTGGGGTCTGAGGTCGTGAGGGCACCTGCTGGAGCGCCTCCCAACTACCGATGTGCCCATCGAGCCGCGCGAGCTCCTCTGGCTCGGTCGTCTACTGCTTGAGGTGCTGGGCGTAGCGGACAAGGCTAGCGAGCACTTGCTGGGCCTCCTCGTCGAAGCCGGCGGCCGCACTCTGCACCGCCGCCGCGTCGCTCGACCCGCGAGCATTCTCCTCCAAGTAGCATGCCATCATGTCCCCGCCGTCGTCCCCTTGATGGCTCTCTCCTGATACTGGCGCTTCGGAGCTCGCTGCCCGCCCGCCCTCGGCGGACGGGGAGCGTGAGCCGCGACGCGTGGACCCGGCTGGTGGCCTGGGCGAGCTGCTGCGGTCAAGCCGCTGCCAGTGGTTGCGCAACTTAGCGTCAGCCTCTGTAGCTCTCACTTCGAAGTTCGGACTGGGCGCCACGCCTCCCTCGGGGTGCCACCTGACCAAGCTGACCACCTTCTCACGGAGCAGCCGCCAGCGAGCCTCGCTGAGCGGCCCGGCTCGCCCGCCCACGGGGAGCCCATGCCACGCCGCCAGCTTATGTCAGACTTTCTCGGGTACGTTGGTCGCCGAGACGCTGATGCCGAGCTCCTCGCAGCCCAGGGGCGCGTGGTGGAGCATCTCCTCGATGAACCCCGCTGGCAGACGCCCTGAGGATCCTGGGGCAGGCGCACGGATGACGCCGTCAGGCTTCACGAGAAAGCGGATGGTCGCGCCAGTTGGGTCCTCCACCTCGAGAGCCATCGCGCCGTCGAGGTAGTCAGCCACTGCGCTGGCCGCGGCGGCGTCGGCCGCCCTCCCTCTGAAGATCATCCACTGCGCTCTTTCTGGCCACTGTACCCTCGCCCGAACGATGAAGTATCGCCCGAGGGGCATTGGCGGCGGCGTGGGCGGCTTGGGGAACTCTGGAACCGGCGGCGCCTCGAAGCGCACGCTCGGCGGCCCAGCCGGCGCAGGGACGGGGTCGCCCGGGCTGGTGGGCGCCTCTGGAGCAGAGACCGCCGGAGTGGAGCGCTCTGGTGTGCGACTCCGGGCTGGTGCCGCGGCGGCACGCTCAGGCGTGCGGCTCCGCGGAGCAGGGCTCCGCCGGGCTCGACGTCGCAGACCCGCGAGGAACCCGACTCCTGTGGGGTTGTCGTGGAGCGCTTTGGCGGCATCGCCTCCGAGGTGCTGCAGGCAGAGTGGGGCCCCCGAGGCCATGCCCACCGCCTCGCGGAAGCACGTCACCTGGGAGCACTTCTCGCCATAGCGCAGGGCCATATAGATCTGCCTGTGATGCTCGCAAAGGCAGGCTGTCGCGTTCCCCTCGCTAGGAAGTGCGAGGTCCGAAGCCCGGCCATCCTCCACCAAGAGCACGGTCGGATCGCCGCGTGCGGCGTCTCGACAGCCCTCGGGCGCCAGCGGGCGCATCTTGCCCTTGATCATGATCCCCACCTTCACCGCCTCGCAGGGGTTGTCCTCGGCGTCTACCTCGGACTCGGACTCCTGGTCAAGCAACCTTGCCACAGATCCCTGCACGCCAAGCTCCGCGTCGCCAGTCCTGTGACGGCGGCGGCGCCGGCGGCAGATGCACGCCCCGCAGCACGAAAGCCATGACAGGACGTGCAGCAGCAGCTTGTAGACGAGGCCCAACCACCTCCAGAGCCAGACGAAGATCCGGCAAGGCGTGAACTTTGAATAGTCGCCGACGTCCACGATAGCTTCGTTGTCAAGGGCGGCATACACCTTGCAGTGCAGCTCGTTCTCGCGCCCCTTGCATCCGGTACAGCTGGTGGAGCGACACAGGTGGAGCCAGCGCGGATCGCGCTGCTCTAGTTCGCGCCTGAAGCCCTTGTCGCTAGCGCCCTTCACATAATCATACTCAACCCACAATCCCTGGCGATTGATGCGCTCCGAGGACTTTAATGTTGAGCTTGAGTCGCGCGACCCGGTAGTCGACCCTGATCAGGAGGTCGTTCTTGCCGCGCTTGGAGCCCCTGCCCTCCTTGATGCTCTTGCGGTACCAGTCGGTCGTCGGATCTGCACCTACGGCTGGGCCGTGCCACACCACGTCGGTGAGGGCGGCGCCGCCGGCGGGGCCAGCTTGTCCAGCTTAGCCTCGCCGGGCGTCTTGCGCCTCGGGCAGGGGCAGCGCGCCAGCACCAGGCCGCATGTCCAGGCTGCCCAGCTGCAGGGTGCGAAGAGCGTCTTCAGGCTGTGGGCCAGGAGTGCGACCACGCCAGTGCCGGAGAGGATCGCCACGAGCCCGGCGATCAACGGCCACGCGGAGCCGAACAGGTAGAGGCCCACCTGGTCGATCTGCCATGTACAGCACCCAGCCGCCGTCGGAGCTCAACCAACCTCCTGCCTCGCGAGTCGAGAAGGCCGACCTGAAACTCCCCACAACCCGGAAGGTACCCCCGCCCATCCCCTCGGCAAACCAGTGCGTGCGTTTGCCGATGTCTTTCCAGCTGATGCCGAAAAGACCCCAACCCCTGATCCAGGACGATGGGCCCCCGTCGGAGGGGTCGGGGGGGGTGTGGGCCGGGCCCTGGGGGGGTGGGTCGGCCGGCGGCGCAGAGCGCGCGCGCGGCGGGCCCCCCCCACCGCTCCCTGCCGGAGCGGCACGCCCGCTGGCGGAGTGAACCCCGACCGGCAGCGCGTCCACGCGCGCGGAGGAGTCCATGGGCCCGTCGAGCCAGAACCCTTTCATGTCCACGCTCGCCTCGTCGTCATACTAGTAGACCTCGAGGTCGGGGGCCGCCTGCCCGTGCATGAGCTCGGCGCTGGCCACCCCCACCATCTCCATGAGGATGACGAGTGGAGCTGCGGCCCAACCCGGGCGCCTGCCGACGAGCGGCGGCGCCGAGGCCCCGGGGCAGCTCCTCCAGGCGGGCCCCGGCGCGCGTGCGCGCTTCGCCGCCCTCGCCTGGTCCTGAGCGGGCGCCGGCGCTGATGCGCGCCCGGCCGCCCGCTCGGCGGCGGCGGGCAGCGCCCATACGGCTGCCGCCCCTCCGCCCCCGGATGCTCCGCGGCTAGCGTGAGCCGGCGCCGCTCGGCACCCGGGCTCTCCGCCGCTGCGCAGTTGCGCGCCCTCGGGCAGCAGCGCTGCCGCCCCCGAGCCGCGCGGCGCCAGGCGCGGTCCCATCCGGCCGCGGGCGCCCCCCTTCGGTCCTGGTCCTGGTCCCGAAGGTCTTCCGGCCCCGGTCCCGGGGCCCGGCCTTAGGCCACCTGAGGCCGACCCCCAGCTTGGCCTTGAAAAGGCTTGAGCCGCCAAGCGGCGGCGAAGAGAGAGGGAGCGAGAAAGGGCAAGCAAAGAGGCAAGGGCAGGAGCAAGGGAACCGCAAGTGGAAGCCCGCGCCAGTTCTGGAAGCGGGGAGATCCATCAGTTTTACCAAACATCCTAATTATAAACATCAGATTTCGGAGGTCTGCGCAGATTTCTCCGATCGGCACTAGAGCTCCCTGGCGGCGCCTCGCCTGGCGTGCTCCGCGCGCCAAGGAGAGGGGTCCAGCGCTGATGCAAGAAATCCGCGCAGACCTCCAAAGTTCTTGTTTATGCCCTATTTGTTCCCCGAGATGCGCCCACGCCTGGGGGTTGGCAACTGTCCCTCGAAGAAGAACGGCGCAGTTGCGGCTATCTGCGCAACTTTTCCATGAATTCAGTTCATTCTGGCTCCAGGCAGAACGGGTGTTTCCGCTTCAATGTTTCAAGCTACGCTGCGCTGTTCGCAGGCGTTCGTTTTCTGGCGTTTGCCTGAGCGTCTTGATTGAGTGACTCTGTTACAATATCTCCGTCCCCCTTCCTTTTTCCCGGAAAGGGCGTAGGCCCAGGGTTCTCTTTTAGTTGGTTCACCCCCGGTTTTTATTTGAAGGGGGCCGGCGAATTTCTTGTGCGATAAATTACGAGGTCGAAGGGGGCCGGCGAATTAAAATTGTGAGGACGAAGGCCATTTTTCGCCACCCCTCACGCAGATCGTGCTCTTGGAATTTTACTGCCTTTAAGGAAACTTCGATATTTCACAGGTGGAGTCCGCTTTTTTCCGACATCGACTTTAAACGATAAAATTATCCCGGCAAAGCGACCTAACAGCGATGTGTAGGAGCATATTTGGAAGCATTCCCCTTAAGATTCAGATGAGAATCCAGTTGTAGAATTCTGCTGTTCTCGCAGTCGTATTCGCATTCGCGATGACAGTCGCAGCGGCAACGGCAGTCACAGTCGCAGCCTCAGCCTCAGCCTGCCTCAGCCTCAGCCTCAGCCTGCCTCAGCCTCAGCCTGCCTCAGCCTCAGCCTCAGCCTGCTTCAGCCTCAGCCTCAGTCTGCCTTCAGCCTCGGCGTCAGCCTCAGGCTGCCTCAGCCTCAGCCTGCATCAGCCTCAGCCTCAGCCTCAGCCTGCCTCAGCATCAGCCTGCCTCAGCCTCAGCCTCAGCCTGCCTCAGCCTCAGCCTCAGCCTGCTTCAGCCTCAGCCTCAGTCTGCCTTCAGCCTCGGCCTCAGCCTCAGCCTGCCTCAGCCTCAGCCTGCCTCAGCCTCAGCATCAGCCTGCCTCAGCATTCAAAATGTGGCCCGGGAATGGAGTTCTGGGAACTCGAAGAACACGAAGTGGCCTACAGTTGGCTCCGGGCATTCAAAATCATGCCCAGGAATGGAGTTCTGGGAACTCGAAGACCACGAAGTGGCCTACAGTTGGCTCCGGGCATCCAAAATGTGGCCCGGGAATGGAGTTCTGGGAAGTCGAAGAGCACGAAGTGGCCTACAGTTGGCTCCGGGCATCCAAAATGTGGCCCGGGAATGGAGTTCTGGGAGGTCGAAGAGCACGAAGTGTATGACTGTTGGCTCCGGTTATTCAAAATGTGGCCCGGGAATGGAGTTCTGGGAGGTCGAAGAGCACGAAGTGTGTGACTGTTAGCTTAAAACGAGCCCGGTTATGTTCCCGGTTCTCCTCCCCGGCACCCGCCCAGACCCCCCTGAGGAGTCATGATGCTCTCTTTTGACACCACTAGAAACCTATCAGAAAACGCTGTTAGGTAAAAACGAGGTAAACGCGTTCGCTCGATAAATCACGATGTACCGCGGCCTCCGGAACGGCGCTGGGAACGAAGTTTTGGATTCTTGAAGTTGCATAAGTTCGGAAATAGCAGAAATCCTTTATATTTTTTGACTCTGACCCCGCGGATCTGCGTGAGGGGTGGCACCGAATTTCAGAAATGTGGCAAATCCCTTATGTTTTTGGACCCTGACCCCGCGGATCTGCGTGAGGGGTGGCACCGAATTTCAGAAATGTGGCAAATCCCATGTGTTTTTGGACCCTGACCCCGCGGATCTGCGTGAGGGGTGGCACCGAATTTCAGAAATGTGGCAAATCCCCTGTGTTTTTGGACCCTGACCCCGCGGATCTGCGTGAGGGGTGGCACCGAATTTCAGAAATGTGGCAAATCCCATGTGTTTTTGGACCCTGACCCCGCGGATCTGCGTGAGGGGTGGCACCGAATTTCAGAAATGTGGCAAATCCCGTGTGTTTTTGGATCCTGACCCCGCCGACCTGCGTGAGGGGTGGCACCGAATTTCAGAAATGTGGCAAGTCCCATGTGTTTTCGGACCTTGACTTCGCCCAGGAGGGCCCAGGAGGCTCCAGGAGAGCCCAGGAGAGCCCAGGAGGGCCCAGGAGAGCCCAGGAGGGCCCAGGAGGACCCAGGAGGCTCCAAGAGGCACCAGGGGGCCCAAGGAGGGCCCAGGAGAAGCTCCAGGAGGCTCCAGGAGAGCCCAGGAGGGCCCAAGAGGTCCAAGGAAGACCCAGGAGGGCCCAGGAGCCCTTACGAGGGATCGTGGCCCTGGGACCGCTGACGTGCCGTGGGGGGCCTCGTGGGGGGCCAGAATTCAAAGGATGTCTCAGGCAAAATGCTTGTTTTCACGTCCCGCTCGCAGGAATTCAAAGGATGTCTCGCGCGTGCTGCGTCCCGCGCGCAGGAATTTCGCGGATGTCTCGACTAATTCGTTTGTTTAGCCAGGCTTTCCTTGGATTTTGGCAGGATGTCTCGAGCGAAACGCTTGTCCCCAGCACGTTCCGTAGCGCGTCCCCTTGGCACGTCCCGCGGTGTGTCCCCATGGCACGTCCCTTGGCACGTCGTTGGGCGCGTCCCTTGAGACGTTCCGCGGCGCGTCCTCCTGGCATGTCCCCCTGTCAATTAGCTCTGGGGCAGCTACTCTGTGTTCAGGCAGCTGGAGCTTAAGATCGAGATCAGCTCGGTCAGGACTCGGATGCAAAGAAGGACTCGATCCACGAGGCTATAGAGCATAATCGCGGCATGGCGCATCGCAATTCAGCACGGCGCAGCACAGCACAGCCTTCGGCACGGTACATCAAGATCGATACACTCAGCATTGCAACTTGGCACGTTCCTTGGCACGTTCCGTGGCGCGTCCCCTTGCGAGTCTCCCTTGCACGTCGCGTGGCGCGTCCCCTGGCACATCCCGTGGCACATCCATTGGCATGTTCCGTAGCGCGTCCCCTTGGCACGTCCCGCGGTGCGTCCCCATGGCACGTCCCCTGGCGCGTTGACTGGCGCGTCCCTTTGGACGTTTCGCGGCGCGTCCTCCTGACATGCTCCCCTGTCCATCAGCTCTGGGGTAGCTACTCTGTGTTCAGGCAGCTCGAGCTTAAGATCGAGATCAGTTCGGTCAGGACTCGGATGCAAGGGACTCGATCCATGATGCTATAGAGCACATTCGCGGCATGGCACATCGCAATTCAGCACGGTGCAGCACAGCACAGCCTTCGGCAGGGTACATCGAGATCGATACACTCAGCATTGCATTTGCCCGTCACCCAATCAGGTGTCTTTGAAAACGCTGCCATGTGTTACAGTTCTATATTCTTTTCCGGGTTCGTGGGTCGATCATGCTACTGATTGGACAGCGTCTCTACAGGCCGCGATGTCGATGTTCGCTTTGCGAACACACGTGTGTCATCGACAATGGCAATGGCAATGACATCCAGTATTTCAACTCGCTGACTCCCACCAGTGATTGTGCTTTGCAGCAGTCCTACATTCTCTGTGGTCGCAGTGGTAATTAGCAGGGTCAACTTGATGTAGTCCAGCGAATTAACAGCCGCTGTTGTATCTCGCACGCCTCTGCGCTTGGCGATATTTGTAGGCGTTCCGTCTGCCCCCCCCAAGACCTCTCTAAATGCATGCCCATGGCAGGAATCGCGTAAGGTGACGGAGGCAGAGGCAAATCCTCGCCCCGAGTAGATGACAGCCTTGCGCGGCAGAAAGCTCTGCATAGTTTTGTACACAGTTGCGATGGGGGCCACGCCCAGGTCGGGGGATCGGGATGTGGTAGGGATAGGGACAGGGAGTGCCACGCGCGGAGATCATGTTGATAACCATCCTACTACTATCACCAATAGGTGTCATGCAACTGCGAACGCTAGTACGACTGTTAACACAGTTGCCTTCGGCCCATCCCGCCCTCGTTCCTGGGTTGTTGGCCAGAGTTCGCAGGGATGCTTCTTGGGGTCTCTTCGGGGCGCTCTCGGGCGCCTCCTGTGGGCAGCTCTGGGTCCTCTCGGGAGCCTCCTGGGGGCCTCGGTCCCCTTTGGGGCCTCTCGGGAGCCGCTCGGTGCCTCTTGGGGGCCGCTTGGACCTTCCTGGGCGGGTCCGCGGGGTGGAACTTTCCTTTCGGGTCACCCATCTGCCCGCCCCTCCCACTTTGGAGCCGTTGTTTGGCGTCTTGGGCGCGCCTTGGGCCGTCTCAAGGCCCTCCTTCGTGGGCCGTTTTGGAGCCCCCTTGGAGCCTTCTTGGGCCGCCTCGGGGCGATGTTTGGGGCCTCTTGGACCGTCTTGGAGCGTCGGGAAGCCGAGCAGGCGAGAACTCGAAAATCCTTCAACAATCAATGGAACATCAAAGATTGCGAATGCCTTATGGCCTGTGCCGCCGACCCTGAAGGGGGACGTCGACGACGACGGTGGCGGTGGCGGCGGCGGCGACGACGACGACACTGACGTCGGCCCGAGTCCTCGGGGATGCCTCTTGGGGTCTCTCGGGAAGGCTCTCGGGGGCCTGTGAGGAGGAATGTTGGGGTCTCTCGGGAGCCTCTTTATGGCCTTTGGGGGGCCTTTTCGGGTGTTCTGGGGGCCTCTTTGTGGGCTTCTTGGAGCCTCTTGGGAAGCTCTGGGAAGCTCCTCCTGTGAGCTTCTTGGGGCCGAGGGCTCGAAATGTCCGTTCGGGCTCCCCGTCAATGCACGCTCTTGGAGCCGTCTTGGGGGTTCTGGGGCCGCCTTGGAGACGTTTTGGGTTGCCTTGGGGTTCTTTTGGAGCGCTCTTGGAAGCCTCTTGGGCCGTCTCGGGGCGATCTTGAGCGGCGGGAAACGGAAAAGGCAAGAACGCCCAAATCTGTCAAAAACCATTGAACAATCAATGTCTTTTTGCCTCTTGGGCCCTCTCGGGAATGCTTTTGGAGGCCTCTTGGGGCGTCTTGGATGTATCCTTGGTAGTCTGGGAGCGTGAAGGCGTTTTGGACCGATCGTTTGGTGATTGGGGCCCTCTTGGACCGTCTCGGGGGCCTCTCGGGGCACTCCTGGCTTGTTTGGGTACTTCGTGCTTCCCCGAGACCCCCAGGGGTGGATACGTATCTGACCCCCCCCCCGGGACCCACCCACCCCCGACGGGGGAGGGATCAAAGGGAAGGGGCTTCCCTTCGATTCGATTGCGACATTGTGAGTTTTTCCCGGAAAGGGCATCGGCCCAGGGTTCTCTTTTAGTAGGTAAACCTGTCCCCCGGTGCCAACTTGAGGGAGGCCGGCGAATTTTTTCCTTGATAAATAACGAGGTCGAAGGAGGCCGGCGAATTAAAATTTGAGGATGTCTCGAGCGAAACGCTTGTTTTTGAAATCCCGATCGATAAATCACAGGGTGCGGGCCACTTTTTCGTGTGTTGAGGATGTCTCGAGCGAAACGCTTGCTCCGCAGAGTTTGCCGAGGATGTCTCGAGCGAAACGCTTGTTTTGCAGAGCCGACCGCGACGCGGAAAAGCGCCCCGCGCGAAGGAATTTCGATGATGTCTCGACTAATTCGTTTGTTTTTCCCGGAAAGGGCGTGGGCCCAGGGTTCTCTTTTAGTTGGTAAACCTAATCCCCCGGTGCCAACTTGAAGGAGGCCGGCGAATTTTTTCCCTGATAAATAACGAGGTCGAAGGAGGCCGGCGATTAAAATTTGAGGATGTCTCGAGCGAAACGCTTGTTTTTGAAATCCCGATCGATAAATCACAGGGTGCGGGCCACTTTTTCGTGTGTTGAGGATGTCTCGAGCGAAACGCTTGCTCCGCAGAGTTTGCCGAGGATGTCTCGAGCGAAACGCTTGTTTTGCAGAGCCGACCGCGTCGCGGAAAAGCGCCCCGCGCGAAGGAATTTCGATGATGTCTCGACTAATTCGTTTGTTTTTGTACGATTTCCTGGATTTTTGGCAGGATGTCTCGAGCGAAATGCACGACCCCACCCTAGCACGACCATACCCCAGCACGACCACACCCCAGCACGACCAGACCCCAGCACGACCCCACCCCAGCACGACCCCACCCCAGCACGACCATACCCCAGCACGACCACACCCCAGCACGACCCGACCCCAGCACGACCCTACCCCAGCAAGACCACACCCCAGCACGACCACACCCAGCACGACCACGCCCCAGCACGACCACGCCCCAGCACGACCACGCCCCAGCACGACCACCTCCCAGCACGACCACACCCCCAGCACGACCACCCCCCAGCACGACCACACCCTAGCACGACCATAGCCCAGCACGACCACACCACAGCACGACCAGACCCCAGCACGACCCCACCCCAGCACGACCCCACCCCAGCACGACCATACCCCAGCACGACCACACCCCAGCACGACCCGACCCCAGCACGACCCTACCCCAGCAAGACCACACCCCAGCACGACCACACCCCAGCACGACCTCACCACAGCACGACCACACCCCAGCACGACCACGCCCCAGCACGACCACGCCCCAGCACGACCACGCCCCAGCACAACCACCCCCCAGCACGACCACCCCCCCAGCACGACCACACCCCAGCACGACCACCCCCCAGCACGACCACACCCCAGCACGACCACTCCCCAGCACGACCACACCGCCTTGGTTGAGTGGTTGCCTGTCGTCGTGGAATGTTTCGTGGGGTGTCTCGTGGAAGGTTTCGCGGGGTGTCTCCTGGAATGTTTCGTGAGGTGTCTCGCGGAATGTTTCGTGAGGTGTCTCGTGGGATGTTTCGTGAGGTGTCTCGTGGGATGTTTCGTGAGGTGTTGCCCCGTTGGGTATCGTGAAAACGTGCCCATGCTCCACATGTCTATATCCCTTTCCGGGTTCGTGGGTCCATCATGTTTCTCTCGCTGACAGGCTTGAGGAGGGTGCAGGGGAAGGGGGCGACGCAGACGACGACTGACGGAGACGACGACTTCGAACAGACAAACCCCTCGCACACGCCAGCAGGGTCGGCGGAGTTGCGCTTGCCTATGTTGGCGGGCAAATTTCCATCACCACTACCACATGTAGGACGGGGGAGAAGGGAGGATGAGGAGCTCCTCCTCTTCTTATTATTATTCGTCTTCTCATTATCGTATTATTATTATTGTTCTTATTATTCTTCTTATTATTATTCTTATGATTCGTCTTCTTCTTCTTATTATTCTTATTATTATTATTCGCCTTCTTCTTCTGATTATTCCCGGAAAGGGCCTGGGCCCAGGGTTCTCTTTTAGTGGGTAAACCTGTCCCCCGGTGCCAACTTGAAGGAGGCCGGCGAATTTTTTCCCTGATAAATAACGAGGTCGAAGGAGGCCGGCGAATTAAAATTTGAGGATGTCCGAGCGAAAGCTTTGTTTTGAAATCCCGATCGATAAATCACATGGGTGCGGGCAATTTTGCGTGTGTGAGGATGTCTCGAGCGAAACGCGCTCCGCAGAGTTTGCCGAAGAGGATGTCTCGAGCGAAAACGCTGTTTGCAGAGCCGACCGCGACGCCGGAAAAGCGCCCGCGCGAAGGAATTTTCCCCCCCCCCCCCCCCCCTGATGATGTCTCGACTAATTCGTTTGTTTTTGTACGATTTCCTGGAATTTTGGCAGGATGTCTCGAGCGAAATGCACGACCCCACCCTAGCACGACCATACCCCAGCACGACCACACCCCAGCACGACCAGACCCAGCACGACCCCACCCCAGCACGACCCCACCCCAGCACGACCATACCCCAGCACGACCACACCCCAGCACGACCCGACCCCAGCACGACCCTACCCCAGCAAGACACACCCCAGCACGACCACACCCCAGCACGACCTCACCACAGCACGACCACACCCCAGCACGACCACGCCCCAGCACGACCACGCCCCAGCACGACCACGCCCCCGCACAACCACCCCCCCGCACGACCACCCCCCCAGCACGACCACACCCCAGCACGACCACCCCCAGCACGACCACACCCCAGCCACGACCACTCCCCAGACACGACACACCCCAGCCGACCACACCCAGCACGACCACACCCAGCACGGACCCCCATCGATAAATAACAGCGTGCGGAGCACCCCAGCACGAACCCACCCCAGCACGACCCCACCCCAGCACGACCCCACCCCAGCACGACCACGCCCCTGCATGACCACACCCCAGCACGACCACACCCCAGCACGACCACTCCCCAGCACGACCCCACCCCAGCACGACCCCACCCTAGCACGACCACACCCCAGCACGAACACACCCCAGCACGACCCCACCCCAGCACGATCACACCCCAGCACGACCCCACCCCAGCAAGACCACACCCCAGCACGACCGCACCCCAGCACGACCTTACCACAGCACGACCACCCCCCAGCACGACCACGCCCCAGCACGACCACGCCCCAGCACGACCACGCCCCAGCACGACCAACGCCCCAGCACGACCCACGCCCCCAGCACGGACCACCCCCCAAGCAGACCACCCCCCAGCACGACCACCCCCAGCACACCCCCCAGCACGACCACACCCCAGCACGACCACTCCCCAGCACGACCACACCGCCTTGGTTGAGTGGTTGCCTGTCGTCGTGGAATGTTTCGTGGGGTGTCTCGTGGAATGTTTCGCGGGGTGTCTCGTGAAAAGTTTCGTGAGGTGTCTCGTGGAATGTTTCGTGAGGTGTCTCGTGGGCTGTTTCGTGAGGTGTCTCGTGGGATGTTTCGTGAGGTGTTGCCCAGTTGGGTATCATGAAAACGTGTCCATGCTCCACATGTCTATATCCCTTTCCGGGTTCGTGGGTCCATCATGTTCTTCGTTTTTATGCTAGTCGCGTGTCCTAACAGTGGATAATGGCCGGTGAACGGCCCACTGCCGAGCGACGAATGAGTTTCCTAGGGCAGCCCGCGAGGCGTGCATTTTGTTGCGCCCGCAGCCCTCGCCAGCAGGTCCCACACTGCTGGTGTTGCTAATCAGTGGTGGGGCCGTTGAGGCCAAGTAGCTCTCCTCATGCTCCTCCCGATCCTGCTTCCCCCCCTTTCCTCCTTCCTTACTGCCCCCGCTCTTGCTCCTGCTCCTCGTGCTCCTGCTCCTGGTGCTCCTCCTCCTCCTTCTCCTCCTCCTCCTGCTCCTCCTCCTCCTCCTCTTCCTCCTCCTCGTCCTTCTCCTCCTCTTCTCATCCTCCTCCTCCTCCCCTCACCTCCTCCTCCTCCTCCTCCTCTTCCACCTCCTCCCCTCCTCCTCTCCTCCTCCTCCTCCTCCTACCCTTCTCCTCCTCCCCCTCCTCCTCCGCCTCCTTCATCTCTCCTCCTCCTCTCCTTAGCTTCATCCTCTCTGCTACGTCACCTGTAGCGCTTATAGAATCCCTTAGAATCCCTCCTCCTTCCTTCTCCTCCTCTCCGTTCTCCTCCTCCTCCTCCTCCTCCTCCTCCTCCTCCACCTTTTCTTGCTCCTCATCCTCCTCCTCTTCCTCCCTCTTCCTCTTCCTTCCCTCCTTTTCCTCCTCCTCCCCTTCTCCTCCTCCTCGTTGCCTCCTCCTCCCTCCTCCTCCTCGTCCTCTTCCCTCCTCCTCCTCCTCCTCCTCCTTTCTCCTCCCTCCCTCGCATTCTCCTTACCACTCCATCCTCCTCTCTCGGCCTCCTTCCTCCTCCTCCTCCCTCCTTCCCGCTCCTCCTCCCCTCCCCGCCTCCTTCCCCTTACCTTCCCTCCCCGCCTCCTCCTCCTCCTCCTCTTTCTCCTCCTCCTCCTCCTCCTCATCCTCCTCATCCTCCTCGTCCTCGTCCTCCTCCTTCTCTTCCTGTCTTCCTCCTTCTCCGACAGCAACACCAGTTCCTCCGCCTTTCGGGTCTTCGCCCTCGGTCCCTGTCCATGGCGTACTTTCCTGCACATCCACTTCGGCACCGCCTGCTCCCCGGGCCCCGCCCGCTCGGGCCGCCTGAGGCCCCGTAGCGCGTCCCCTTGGCACGTCCCGCGGTGCGTGCCCCTGGCACGTCCCCTGGCACGTCGCCTGGCGCGTCCCTTGGGACGTTCCGCGGCGCGTCCTCCTGGCATGTTCCCTCTGTCGATTAGTTCTGGGGCAGCTACCATCTGCTCAGGCAGCTCGAGCTTACGCTCCAGATCAGTTCGGTGAGGACTCGGATGCCAGGGAGGACTCGATCCACAACGCTATATATAGAGCACAATCGCGGCATGGCACATCGCAGTTCAGCACGGCCCAGCACAGCACAGCCGTCGGCACGGTACATCAAGATCGATACACTCAACTATGCACCTTGGCACGTTCCTTGGCGCGTTCCGTGGCGAGTCCACCTGGCACGTCGCGCGGCGCGTCCCCTGGCACGTCCCTCGGCACGTCCATTGGCACGTTCCGTAGCGCGTCCCCTTGGCACGTCCCGCGGTGCGTGCCCATGGCACGTCCCCTGGCACGTCGCCTGGCGCGTCCCTTGGGACGTTCCGCGGCGCGTCCTCCTGGCATGTTCCCTCTGTCGATTAGTTCTGGGGCAGCTACCATCTGCTCAGGCAGCTCGAGCTTACGCTCCAGATCAGTTCGGTGAGGACTCGGATGCCAGGGAGGACTCGATCCACAACGCTATATAGAGCACAATCGCGGCATGGCACATCGCAGTTCAGCACGGCGTAGCACAGCACAGCCCTCGGCACAGTACATCATCATCGATACATTCAGCATTTCATGTCCCCGTCGCCCAATCAGGTGTCTTTGAAATGTTGCAATGCCTTACATTTCTTTATTACTTTCCGGAATTTCCTTAAATTTCTATATTACATTTATTACATTTCTGACTCACTCGCACTCAAACTCAGCCACACTCAAATCGATCACACTTTGATGCACTCATGCGCCATCGGCAGGTGGCGATCGCGAGGCCATTGCATGAATACGGGAGGTACCTCCCCGCGTCCCCTTGATTTAAATAGCATGTCTAGCGAGTTGCTCATAAATATCGTCACTCTGCAGCAGTCGCGAGGAGCCTCGTCTTCCCCAGCAGAGTCTTCTTGTTCGGACTTGGTGGCGCCACGCACCGTCTGGGCTTGTTTGGGTTATGTCCCTTGCGGCTTTTTCCCGGAAAGGGCATGAGCCCAGGGTTCTCTTTTAGTGGGTAAACCCTGTCCCCCGGTGCCAACTTGAAGGAGGCCGGCGAATTTTTTCCCTGATAAATAACGAGGTCGAAGGAGGCCGGCGAATTAAAATTTGAGGATGTCTCGAGCGAAACGCTTGTTTTTGAAATCCCGATCGATAAATCACAGGGTGCGGGCCACTTTTTCGTGTGTTGAGGATGTCTCGAGCGAAACGCTTGCTCCGCAGAGTTTGCCGAGGATGTCTCGAGCGAAACGCTTGTTTTGCAGAGCCGACCGCGACGCGGAAAAGCGCCCCGCGCGAAGGAATTTCGATGATGTCTCGACTAATTCCTTTGTTTTTGCACGATTTCCTGGAATTTTGGCAGGATGTCCAGCACGACCACGCCCAGCACGACCACGCCCCAGCACGACCACACCCCAGCACGAACACACCTCAGCACGACCACGCCCCAGCACGACCACACCCCAGCACGACCACACCCCAGCACCAGCACGACCACACCCCAGCACGACCCGATCGATAAGTCACAGGGTGCGGACCACCCCAGCACGACCACACCCCAGCACGACCCCACTCCAGCACGACCCCACCCCAGCACGACCACGCCCCAGCACGACCACACCCCACCACGACCACACTTCAGCACGACCACACCCCAGCACGACCCCGACCCAGCACGACCCCACCCCAGCCCGACCACACCCCAGCACGACCACACCCCAGAACGACCACACCCCAGCCCGACCCCACCCAAGCACGACCCCACCCCAGCACGACCACACCCCAGCAGGACCACACCCCAGCACGACCACATCCCAGCAGGACCCCACCGCAGCAAGACCACACCCCAGCACGACCACACCCCAGCACGACCTCACCACAGCACGACCACACCCCAGCACGACCACGCCCCAGCACGACCACGCCCCAGCACCACCACGCCCCAGCACGACCCCACCCCAGCACGACCACCCCCCCAGCACGACCACACCGCAGCACGACCACCCCCCAGCACGCCCACCCCCCAGCACGACCACTCCCCAGCACGAGCACACCGCCTTGGTTGAGTGGTTGCCTGCACGACCACACCCCAGCACGACCACACCCCAGCACGACCACACCCCAGCACGATCACACCCGAGCACGACCACACCCCAGCACCAGCACGACCACACCCCAGCACGACCCGATCGATAAGTCACAGGGTTCGGACCACCCCAGCACGACCACACCCCAGCACGACCCCACTCCAGCACGACCCCACCCCAGCACGACCACGCCCCAGCACGACCCCACCCCAACACGACCACACCCCAGCACGACCACACTCCAGCACGACCCCGACCCAGCACGACCCCACCCCAGCACGACCACACCCCAGCACGACCACACCCCAGAACGACCAAACCCCAGCACGACCACACCCCAGCACGACCCGACCCCAGCACGACCCAACCCCAGCAAGACCAGCTCGACCCCAGCAAGACCACACCCCAGCACGACCACACCCCAGCACGACCTCACCACAGCACGACCACACCCCAGCACGACCCACGCCCCAGCACGACCACACCCCAGCATGACCACACCCCAGCACGACCACGCCCCAGCACGACCACCCCCCAGCACGACCCCACCCCAGCACGACCACCCCCAGCACGACCACACCCCAGCACGACCACACCCCAGCACGACCACACCCCAACACGACCATACTCCAGCACGACCACACCCCAGCACGACCACACCCAGTCGCACCCCCGTGGAATGTTTCGTGGGGTGTCTGGTTGAGTGGTTGCCTGTTCGTGGGGTGTCTCGTGGAATGTTTCACGGGGTGTCTCGTGGAATGTTTCGTGAGGTGTCTCGTGGGTTGTTTCGTGAGGTGTCTCCTAGGATGTTTCGCGGGGTGTCTCGTGGGATGTTTCGTGAGGTGTCGCCCAGTTGGATATCGTGAAAACGTGACCATGCTGCACATGTCTATATCCCTTTCCGGGTTCGTGGGTCCATCATGTTCCAAGTGTGCTGCACAGCAAAGAGGTGGATGGATGAACTCCACGCTCTCTAGGCTCCTCATATTGACCTTGGCCCACTCCTCCCGAAGACGGCGAGCTGCCATCCGCAAAAAAAAAAACTTTCCGGGTTTGTGGGTCGATCATGACGACGTTGTCGTCGTTGTTGTCGTCGCCGTCGTCGTCGTCGTCGTCGTCGTTGTTCTTCGTGTGTGCCATCTCACTAGGCAACCGCAGCGCTACTGGCGGCGGAACTTGTCTCACCATTTGCCCGCCAAAGTACCTCTGCCGTGCACTGTTTATCTCTCCCTCTCTTTTCTTCTTTTTTCCCGGAAAGGGCCTGGGCCCAGGGTTCTCTTTTAGTAGGTTTACCCCCGGTTTTTACTTGAAGGGGGCCGGCGAATTTCTTGTGCGATAAATTACGAGGTCGAAGGGGGCCGGCGAATTAAAATTGTGAGGACGAAGGCAATTTCTCGCCACCCCTCACGCAGATCGTGCTCTTGGAATTTTACTGCCTTTAAGGAAACCTCGATATTTCACAGGTGAAGCCGACTTTTTCCCGGAAAGGGCATCGGCCCAGGGTTCTCTTTTAGTAGGTAAACCTGTCCCCCGGTGCCTGCTTGAGGGAGGCCGGCGAATTTTTTCCCTGATAAATAACGAGGTCGAAGGAGGCCGGCGAATTAAAATTTGAGGATGTCTCGAGCGAAACGCTTGTTTTTGAAATCCCGATCGATAAATCACAGGGTGCGGGCCACTTTTTCGTGTGTTGAGGATGTCTCGAGCGAAACGCTTGCTCCGCAGAGTTTGCCGAGGATGTCTAGAGCGAAACGCTTGTTTTGCAGAGCCGACCGCGACGCGGAAAAGCGCCCCGCGCGAAGGAATTTCGATGATGTCTCGACTAATTCCTTTGTTTTTGCACGATTTCCTGGAATTTGGGCAGGATGTCTCGAGCGAAATGCACGACCCCACCCTAGCACGACCATACCCCAGCACGACCACACCCCAGCACGACCAAACCCCAGCACGACCCCACCCCAGCACGACCCCACCCCAGCACGACCATACCCCAGCACGACCACACCCCAGCACGACCCGACCCCAGCACGACCCTACCCCAGCAAGACCACACCCCAGCACGACCACACCCCAGCACGACCTCACCACAGCACGACCACGCCCCAGCACGACCACGCCCCAGCACGACCACGCCCCAGCACGACCACGCCCCAGCACGACCACCCCCCAGCACGACCACCCCCCAGCACGACCACCCCCCAGCACGACCACACCCCAGCACGACCACTCCCCAGCACGACCACACCCCAGCACGACCACACCCCAGCACGACACACCCCAGCACGACCACACCCCAGCACGACCACACCCCAGCACGACCCGATCGATAAATCACAGGGTGCGGAGCACCCCAGCACGAACCCACCCCAGCACGACCCCACCCCAGCACGACCCCACCCCAGCACGACCACGCCCCAGCATGACCACACCCCAGCACGACCACACCCCAGCACGACCACTCCCCAGCACGACCCCACCCCAGCACGACCCCACCCGAGCACGACCACACCCCAGCACGACCACACCCCAGCACGACCCCACCCCAGCATGACCACACCCCAGCACGACCCCACCCCAGCACGATCACACCCCAGCACGACCCCACCCCAGCAAGACCACACCCCAGCACGACCGCACCCCAGCACGACCTTACCACAGCACGACCACACCCCAGCACGACCAAGCCCCAGCACGACCACGCCCCAGCACGACCACGCCCCAGCACGACCACGCCCCAGCACGACCACGCACCAGCACGACCACCCCCAGCACGACCACCCCCCAGCAGACCACCCCAAGCCGACCACCCCCCAGCACGACCACACCCCAGCACGACCACTCCCCAGCACGACCACACCGCCTTGGTTGAGTGGTTGCCTGTCGTCGTGGAATGTTTCGTGGGGTGTCTCGTGGAATGTTTCGCGGGGTGTCTCGTGAAATGTTTCGTGAGGTGTCTCGTGGAATGTTTCGTGAGGTGTCTCGTGGGCTGTTTCGTGAGGTGTCTCGTGGGATGTTTCGTGAGGTGTTGCCCAGTTGGGTATCATGAAAACGTGTCCATGCTCCACATGTCTATATCCCTTTCCGGGTTCGTGGGTCCATCATGTTTCCGACATCGACTTTAAACGATAAAAAAATCAATGTAAACGCGTTCGCTCGATAAATAACGAGGTACTGCGGCCTCCAGAACGGCGCTGGGAACGGAATTTTGGATTCTTGAAGTTGCATAAGTTCGGAAATAGCAGAAATCCCATGTGTTTTTGGACCCTGACCCCGCGGATCTGCGTGAGGGGTGGCACCGAATTTCAGAAATGCGGCACATCCCCTGTGTTTTTGGACCCTGACCCCGCGGATCTGCGTGAGGGGTGGCACCGAATTTCAGACATGTAGCAAATCCCATGTGTTTTTTGACCCTGACCCCGCGGATCTGCGAGAGGGGTGGCACCGAATTTCAGAAATGTAGCAAATCCCATGTGTTTTTCCCGGAAAGGGCATCGGCCCAGGGTTCTCTTTTAGTAGGTAAACCTGTCCCCCGGTGCCTGCTTGAGGGAGGCCGGCGAATTTTTTCCCTGATAAATAACGAGGTCGAAGGAGGCCGGCGAATTAAAATTTGAGGATGTCTCGAGCGAAACGCTTGTTTTTGAATTTGTTGAGGATGTCTCGAGCGAAACGCTGGTTTTGCAGAGTTGGGATGTCTCGAGCGAAACGCTTGTTTGCAGGAGTCTCCGAAACCGGTTTTGCAGAGCGACCGCGACGCGGAAAAGCGCCCCGCGCGAAGGAATTTCGATGATGTCTCGACTAATTCTTTGTTTTTGTACGATTTCCTGGAATTTTGGCAGGATGTCTCGAGCGAAATGCACGACCCCACCCTAGCACGACCATACCCCAGCACGACCACACCCCAGCACGACCAGACCCCAGCACGACCCCACCCCAGCACGACCCCACCCCAGCACGACCATACCCCAGCACGACCACACCCCAGCACGACCCGACCCCAGCACGACCCTACCCCAGCAAGACCACACCCCAGCACGACCACACCCCAGCACGACCTCACCACAGCACGACCACACCCCAGCACGACCACGCCCCAGCACGACCACGCCCCAGCACGACCACCCCCCCAGCACGACCACCCCCCAGCACGACCACCCCCCAGCACGACCACCCCCCAGCACGACCAGCACGACCACTCCCCAGCACGACCACACCCCAGCACGACCACACCCCAGCACGACCACACCCCAGCACGACCACACCCCAGCACGACCCGATCGATAAATCACAGGGTGCGGAGCACCCCAGCACGAACCCACCCCAGCACGACCCCACCCCAGCACGACCCCACCCCAGCACGACCACGCCCCAGCATGACCACACCCCAGCACGACCACACCCCAGCACGACCACTCCCCAGCACGACCCCACCCCAGCACGACCCCACCCTAGCACGACCACACCCCAGCACGACCACACCCCAGCACGACCCCACCCCAGCACGATCACACCCCAGCACGACCCCACCCCAGCAAGACCACACCCCAGCACGACCGCACCCCAGCACGACCTTACCACAGCACGACCACACCCCAGCACGACCACGCCCCAGCACGACCACGCCCCAGCACGACCACGCCCCAGCACGACCACGCCCCAGCACGACCACCCCCCAGCACGACCACCCCCCCAGCACGACCACCCCCCAGCACGACCACCCCCCAGCACGACCACACCCCAGCACGACCACTCCCCAGCACGACCACACCGCCTTGGTTGAGTGGTTGCCTGTCGTCGTGGAATGTTTCGTGGGGTGTCTCGTGGAATGTTTCGCGGGGTGTCTCGTGAAATGTTTCGTGAGGTGTCTCGTGGAATGTTTCGTGAGGTGTCTCGTGGGCTGTTTCGTGAGGTGTCTCGTGGGATGTTTCGTGAGGTGTTGCCCAGTTGGGTATCATGAAAACGTGTCCATGCTCCACATGTCTATATCCCTTTCCGGGTTCGTGGGTCCATCATGTTGGACCCTGACCCCGCCGACCTGCGTGAGGGGTGGCACCGAATTTCAGAAATGTGGCAAGTCCCATGTGTTTTCGGACCTTGACTTCGCCCAGGAGGGCCCAGGAGGCTCCAGGAGAGCCCAGGAGAGCCCAGGAAGGCCCAGGAGAGCCCAGGAGGGCCCAGGAGGACCCAAGAGGCTCCAAGAGGCACCAGGGGGCCCAAGGAGGGCCCAGGAGAATAGGGCTCCAGGAGAGCCCAGGAGGGCCCAAGAGATCCAAGGAAGACCCAGGAGGGCCCAGGAGCCCTTACGAGGGATCGTGGCCCTGGGAGCGCTGACGTAGCTTAATTTACGAGGGATCGTGGCCCTGGGAGCGCGGGTGTAGTGTAATTTTCATAATTTGTTGAGGATGTCTCGAGCGAAACGCTGGTTTTGCAAAATTTGCGGATGTCTCGAGCGGGGGCTTCGTGGGGTGCCAGAATTCAAAGAATGTCTCAGGCGAAATGCTTGTTTTCGTGTCCCGCTCGCAGGAATTCCAAGGATGTCTCGCGCGTGCCGCGTCCCGCGCGCAGGATTTTTGAGGATGTCTCGACTAATTCGCTTGTTTTGTCAGGATGTCTTAGAATTTTGGCAGGATGTCTCGAGCGAAACGCGTGTGTTTCATAATTTGTTGAGGATGTCTCGAGCGAAACGCTGGTTTTTACTAAATTTGGGGATGTCTCGAGCGGGGGCTTCGTGGGGGGCCAGAATTCAGGGGATGTCTCAGGCGAATTGCTTGAATGAGCATTTATGCGGCGGTCACAATGCAGGCGTAGCAGGGTGGGGGTGGGCAGAGATGCATGGTCCGTACCATTTTGGCTCAGGACCGCATCTTACATATAAAACCGGTTACCGCATCCTGCATATAAGATTGTGCACATTCACCGCTAACGCACCTGGCCCTTCTCGTGGGCTCGTGCGCGATGGAGCCGAGCCGGGAGGAGATGGCCGGCATGGACTCCCTGGACAAGGTCGTGGCGTGGGTTGGGCTCACGGAGCCGCAGAAGCAGGGCCTCTGCACCGCCTTGCAGGCGACCGGTGTTGAGCACCCACGCGTCCTGGGAAGCATGCCTAATGAGGAGTTCACGTCCGCAGTCGACGCCATCAGGATCGACGAGGCCCCCCTTGGCCTGCTCCCGAGGCGGGCGGTACTCTTGGTAGGCCACATCAGTCAGCTCCTGGCGGGCACCGCTCTTACGCGCGAGGAGCTGGCAAAGCAGGTCGCGGACGCGGAGGCCGGCCGGCAGTCGCAAGACGCTGCCGCTGCACAGGCACTCAAGGCTGCCACTGCGGCCACCCACGACGCCCGCGCGGCGGCGGAGGCGGCGGCTAAGGCAGCGGCCGCCGGGTCGCAGGCCTCGTTGGCGCCCTCGGCTGCAGCCCCCGGCATAACGGTCATCAACCAGACCTCCAAGCAAATCGTCAAGAGGGTCGACGAGACGGTGGTCAAGCAGCACTACGAGAACTTCCGCGCGCAGATTGGCAAGCCCCCCGAGCCGTACCAAGAGCTCACCGAGGACCAGATCACTGGGGCAAAGCATGTCATCGACACTTGCACCGCCCCGTACCTGGATTTCGGCGTCTTCGGGCCGAACGGACACCGCTTGCTGCGGCGTATGCGATTCATAGGTTTGGTCAACACCTCCGATGGCCGCACGAGGGTGGACGAGATCCTCGGCCCCGGGGATCTGGCTACCTGGGACGAGTCTTATGAGATGCTTCAGACCGCCTTCCTCGGTTTCCGCACCGTGGAGATAGGTAATCTTCTCACCTACCGCAGGAAGCTCGCCTACTTCAACAACCTGTACGGGGCGGACGTCTGGAGCCTCCTGTATCAGGCCGACGTCCGGTGCCGGCTCGAGCACATGCCCCGCCTGCGGCGCAAGCTTGAGCAGGACTTCGCCGCGGCTTCCTCGGCCGGGAAGCAGGCGGCCGTCCCGTATAATCCTGATAAGCCTTGGGACTCTGTCTGGGCGGCCGCGGCCGCCGACGCCACGTTCTGGCTGGACAACTTCGAGCGGCCGGCCCACCTCATCGTCATCAGGGCGCAGCCGTTGAGCCAGCACGTGGGCGGCGACGCCCCCGTCGCCCCGCCCGGCAGCGGACACCTGGTCACAGCGTCGGAGGGCCCCGCGCAGCACGCCCGAGCCCCGCGGGGAGCCAAGCGGCCGGCGGGCTCAGACGCGGAGCCGGAGCAACGGACGCGCCCGCGCCCCCAGGACAAGGTCCACGACGTCTGTGACAACCACTTCGTCAAGAACAGGCGGGGGGTGCGCCTCTGCGGCGGATTCCAGGACGGACCCTGTCGTAACGCGGGGGGCGGCCTCCGTTGCGAGAAGGATAGCAGCCTCGTCCACCAGCGCTCCAAGTGTCTTGACAACAGGCACGGCAGCAGCTTCCCGAATCCCTGCTCCGCCACCCCGAAAGCGCCGAGCGCGCCGAGCGGGGGCCGGGGCAAGGGTCGGGGGGGCCGCGGTGGCGGCGGCCGCGGCGGCGGCCGCAAGTGACTCGACCAGGCAGCGGAGGCCCAGGAGAGGGGCGTTGATGCCATGACGGTGGCTGGACCGGAGCATCTCTCAGCGCCCCTCCCTGCACCCAGGCCGGTAGCTACGGCCTTCGCTTCCAGACCGGCGGAAGATCCACCTGACGGCCGCGGGCTGAAGTTTCTCATCGCTTTCTACGGAGATGGAGGCAGACCGGACGGCTTGGACACCTACCTCCGGACCGCCGGCGCCGAGGTGGATTTCCTCGACACCCGCATCGAACCCAAGCTGCACAACCTCGCGGAGGATTACATATATATGAAGATCCTCGCGAGAGCAGAATCTGGTGAGTACGATGGGGGCTTGGTTGCGCCCCCAGCCTCCAGCTTCCTCGCGATGCGTGGCCAGGCGGGACCTGGGCAGGCCCAGCTTCTCCGGGGCCCCGACGTCCCCGACTTGTGCGGCCTTCCCTCTCTGAGGCCGCAGGAGAAGGAGAAAGTTCGAATGGGCACTCTCCTGGGGATTCGGGCAGCGCGCCTCGTGGCGTGCATCGGCCACGACGGGCGCCCGGCAAGCCTGGGGCAGCCTGCGGCCGAGGCAGGCCAGCCGAGCATGCTGAACCTCCCCGCGGTCGTCGAGCTGCTGAACATCCCCAACGCCTCAGATTCGACGCTCCCTCTGTGTGCCGAGGGATCAGATCAGGAGACGTGGTTTACCTTCCGCGGGTCGCTTGACCTGGGGCCCGTCCCAGGTCGAGCCATCGCGTGTCCGGCGGACCTCAATCGACGCGTCGCTGACGGGCTGCTGCGCCAGGGCCGCGACAAGGCGGCGGAACGCCGACAAGTCCGCAGCCTCGCCCGCGAGCCGTCGCATGCCGGCGCTGCGATGCAACACAGTGGAAGCAAACGTCCAGCGACCAATGCCGCCGTGAGCGCAGCCGCGCCGCTGCGCGCCCGGGTCGCTTTCAGCCAGCCGCTGCGCGGGTGCGCCGACAACCCGGCCGAGCGGCGGGAACGCGAGGATCAGTCGTGCAGCGCGGGCATGCGCGACACCGCTGGCGCCGTCGGCCGCGTTCCGGGCCACCTACAGCTCGGCCCCCTCCTCTTCCGCCTCTTCGCCCGCGCCCTGGACGAGAACCCGGGGATGCAGGCGAGGATCTTGCGAGCTGTGTCAGGCGGGCACGACAAGGATATCGACCCCAGCACACTGGGAGCTACGGAGCAGGATCTGGAGGTTCCTCGCCGGTGGCTCCAGCAGGTGTTAAGAGCTTCGCACTCGGGCCCCGTGGACGCGAACGGTTGCACATCCCCCACCCGTGCTGAGCTCCTCAGCCGATGGGGCGCCGCTGCAGGGGATCCTGGCGCAGGCGCGGCCGGGTGGGTCATCAGCGGCGCGCCGGCCGGCCGCGAGGTCCTCCCAGGGCCCGAGGCCGACGTGTTCCCCGCGCCGCGGACGACGACGTCTTGACGCCCGACTGCGACTTCCTCCCCGCCCAGGAGTTCGCCAACTATCGCAGCTTCGACGAGGGCGCCCTCGCCGCCGAGGAGGTGTTCCAGTTCGTCGAGAAGGGGCACCTCGCGCCCTTCGCCTCGATCGACGCTGCCCGGGCATGCCTGGGCAGGGCGGAGAGCCCGCGCTGTCCAGATTTGCGGTCCGGGTCCGGACCAAAGGCGGGCGGACGAAGCGGAGGCTCATGCTGGACCTTCGCCAGTCTAGCATCTCGGGGGCCACTCGGCGAACCCACAGGGCGGTGCTCCCGCGCGGCGCCGACACCGTCCGCGACATGCTTCTCCTGCTCGCGGAGAGCCGGCAGGGGATGACGACAGAAGCCCCTGCCGAGGGCGATATCGGCGTGGAGCGGTTCGTCATTGACTTTGTTGATGCCTTCTGGCAGGTGCCGCTTCGCCCCAAGGAGCGCCGCTATTACGTCGGGAGGTGCCGAGGCCAGTATTTGGTCTACACTCGGGCCGCGCAAGGGTCCCGAAACGGCCCCTTGAATTGGGCATGCGTGGCTTCCCTGGCCATGCGCTGCGCGCAGTTTCTCTTTTTCCCGGCCGCCGAGGGCGGTGGCCCCCGGGCACGTTCGGAGCTGTATGTGGACGACCCGAACACGTCCATCAGAGGCGATGCCGCCTCGCGTGATCGTACCGTCTCCGTGTTCGTTCTCGCTCTGCAGACGCTGGGGTTCCCGCTGGCTTTCCGCAAGGTCCAGCGAGGTACGTCCGTCAGTTGGATCGGCTGTGACTTCGTCGTCGCTCTGGACAAGGTGACCACCACCATTTCCGCGGAGAAGGTGGCGGAGTTCAACGACATCCTCATCAAAATCCTGTCGTCCAACGTCGTGGCGGTCGCCACCGTCAGGTCGTTCGTCGGCCTGGCCTCGCATTTCTCCACCGTCATCTACGTCCTGCGGCCGTTCTTGAATGAGATCTGGGGGGCATTGCAGGGAAACACCGGACCTGGCGCCCCCAGCAATTGCATCTGGGTCAAGCAGGTCGCCAATGCGTTGTCCTAAAAACATGCATCATGCTGATCAGCATGTTTACTTGTGGGGTGGGCGGCCGGGCCTGCCTAGCCGAAATTGTGTGAATGAGCATTTATGCGGCGGTCACAATGCAGGCGTAGCAGGGTGGGGGTGGGCAGAGATGCATGGTCCGTACCGTTTTGGCTCAGGACCGCATCTTACATATAAAACCCACCCGCCCACACCTGTCTCCGCGACCCTGCACGTGCGAGAGATCCCCAAGAGGCCGCATCGGGTGATCCCCCATCACCCGACTAGGGTCAGCGGGTTCGGCAGCCAGGTTTGCACCTTGGGCCGTAATTTAGGGGTGGCGGGCCTGGGGCCAGATGGTCAGCTGGCCCCGCCACCGCCGCCGTGCAGGTGCTTTGCAGCACCCAGACCCAGCAGCATCGACGTGCAAAAACATTCATCATGCTGATCAGCATGTTTACTTGTGGGGGGGGCGGCCGGGCCTGCCTAGCCGAAATTGTATGTTTTCGCGCCCCGCTCGCAGGAATTTCCTGGATGTCTCGCGCGTGCCGCGTCCCGCGCGCAGGAATTTCGAGGATGTCTCGACTAATTCGTGTGTTTTGCCAGGATCTCTTAGAATTTTGGCAGGATGTCTCGAGCGAAACGCTTGTTGTTCATTATTTGTTGAGGATGTTTCGAGCGAAACGCTGGTTTTGCAATATTGGGGATGTCTCGAGCGGGGGCTTGTGGGGGACTAGAATTCAGAGGATGGCTCAGGCGAGCTGCTTGTTTTCACGTCCCGCTCGCAGGAATTCCGAGGATGTCTCGCGCGTGCCGCGTCCCGCGCGCAGGAATTCTGAGGATTTTGAAAGGATGTCTCGAGCGAAACGTTTGTCCCCAGCACGTTCCGTAGCGTCCCCTTGGCACGTCCCGCGGTGCGTCCCCATGGCACGTCCCTTGGCACGTCGCTTGGCGCGTCCCTTGAGACGTTCCGCGTCGCGTCCTCCTGGCATGTCCCCCTGCCAATTAGCTCTGGGGCAGCTACTATGTGTTCAGGCAGCTCGAGCTTAAGATCCAGATCAGTTCGGTCAGGACTCGGATGCAAAGGAGGACTCGATCCACGAGGCTATAGAGCACAATCGCGCCATGGCACATCGCAATTCAGCACGGCGCAGCACAGTACATATTCCTGCACGGTACATCAAGATCGATACCTTCAGCATTGAAACTTGGCACGTTCCTTGGCAAGTTCCGTGGGGCGTCCCTTGGCGAGTCCCCCTGGCACGTCGCGTGGCGCGTCCCCTGGCACATCCCGTGGCACATCCATTGGCACGTTCCGTAGCGCGTCCCCTTGGCACGTCCCGCGGTGCGACCCCATGGCACGTCCCCTGGCACGTCGCAAGGCGCATCCCTTGGGACGTTTCGCGGCGCGTCCTCCTGGCATGCTCCCCTGTCCATTAGCTCTGGGGCAGCTACTATGTGTTCAGGCAGCTCGAGCTTAAGATCCAGATCAGTTCGGTCAGGACTCGGATGCAAAGGAGGACTCGATCCACGAGGCTATAGAGCACAATCGCGCCATGGCACATCGCAATTCAGCACGGCGCAGCACAGCACTGATTTCGGCACGGTACATCAAGATCGATACCTTCAGCATTGCATTTGCCCGTCACCCAATCAGGTGTCTTTGAAAACGCTGCCATGTGTTACAGTTTTATATTCCTTTCCGGATTCGTGGGTCGATCATGTTTTGTTTTCTCTCTCTCTCTGTCTCTCTCTCTCTCTCTCTCTCTCTCTCTATATATATATATATATATAAAATAGAGATTATATCATCCCCCTCTTTTTTCCCGGAAAGGGCCTGGGCCCAGGGTTCTCTTTTAGTGGGTAAACCTGTCCCCCGGTGCCAACTTGAAGGAGGCCGGCGAATTTTTTCCCTGATAAATATCGAGGTCGAAGGAGGCCGGCGAATTAAAATTTGAGGATGTCTCGAGCGAAACGCTTGTTTTTTGAAATCCCGATCGATAAATCACAGGGTGCGGGCCACTTTTTCGTGTGTTGAGGATGTCTCGAGCGAAACGCTTGCTCCGCAGAGTTTGCCGAGGATGTCTCGAGCGAAACGCTTGTTTTGCAGAGCCGACCGCGACGCGGAAAAGCGCCCCGCGCGAAGGAATTTCGATGATGTCTCGACTAATTCGTTTGTTTTTGTACGATTTCCTGGAATTTTGGGCAGGATGTCTCGAGCGAAATGCACGACCCCACCCTAGCACGACCATACCCCAGCACGACCACACCCCAGCACGACCAGCCCCCAGCACGACCCCACCCCAGCACGACCCCACCCCAGCACGACCACACCCCAGCACGACCACACCCCAGCACGACCCGACCCCAGCACGACCTAACCGACCTAACCCCAGCAAACCATCACACCCCAGCACGACCGCACCCCAGCACGACCTTACCACAGCACGACCACACCCCAGCACTACCACGCCCCAGCACGACCACGCCCCAGCACGACCACGCCCCAGCACGACCACGCCCCAGCACGACCACGCCCCAGCACGACCACCACCCAGCACGACCACACCCCCAGCACGACCACCCCCCAGCACGACCACGCCCCAGCACGACCACACCCCAGCACGACCACTCCCCAGCACGACCACACCCCAGCACGACCACACCCCAGCACGACCACACCCCAGCACGACCCGATCGATAAATCACAGGGTGCGGAGCACCCCAGCACGAACCCACCCCAGCACGACCCCACCCCAGCACGACCCCACCCCAGCACGACCACGCCCCAGCACGACCACACCCCAGCACGACCACACCCCAGCACGACCACTCCCCAGCACGACCCCACCCCAGCACGACCCCACCCTAGCACGACCACACCCCAGCACGACCACACCCCAGCACGACCCCACCCCAGCACGATCACACCCCAGCACGACCCCACCCCAGCAAGACCACACCCCAGCACGACCACACCCCAGCACGACCTTACCACAGCACGACCACACCCCAGCACGACCACGCCCCAGCACGACCACGCCCCAGCACGACCACGCCCCAGCACGACCACGCCCCAGCACGACCACGCCCCAGCACGACCACCCCCCAGCACGACCACACCCCCAGCACGACCACCCCCCAGCACGACCACCCCCCAGCACGACCACCCCCCAGCACGACCACACCCCAGCACGACCACTCCCCAGCACGACCACACCGCCTTGGTTGAGTGGTTGCCTGTCGTCGTGGAATGTTTCGTGGGGTGTCTCGTGGAATGTTTCGCGGGGTGTCTCGTGAAATGTTTCGTGAGGTGTCTCGTGGAATGTTTCGTGAGGTGTCTCGTGGGCTGTTTCGTGAGGTGTCTCGTGGGATGTTTCGTGAGGTGTTGCCCAGTTGGGTATCATGAAAACGTGTCCATGCTCCACATGTCTATATCCCTTTCCGGGTTCGTGGGTCCATCATGTTCTTCTTTCGCCGCCCTCTATGTTTCTTTATTTCTTTATTTGTTGTTCTCTCTCTCTCTCTCTTATCCCCCTCCTTTTCCTTCTCTCGTCGCCGTCGCCGCCGTCATCGTCCCTCTCCACTGCAAAAAAGTTACAGCGGCACTAGGCGCCACCAGGGGGTCCAGCGCGGATCTGAGAAATTTGCGCGGACCTCCGAGTTGTCATGTTTACGTCATTCTTCGTTCCCCCAGTAACAACATAGTCTGGTGACGATTATTCAAGGGAATGAAAAAAACGCCCCTACCCTGGTTTACGAAGCGCTGTGCGCTGAAACTCCTGTGGGCTGACAGGGTAAACCCTGCGTGATGTGCCGCGTCCTGGCGGCTCGAGGCTTTGGGGGTTCCCAGGAGGTTTACAGACCACGCACTTGTAACCCAGGGTAGGGTCGTTTTTCCCGGAAAGGGCGTGGGCCCAGGGTTTTCTTTTAGTTGGTTTACCCCCGGTTTTGACTTGTTGAGGGCCGGCGAAATTATTCTGCGTAAATAACGAGGTAAAGTACTGATTTGTTTTTAAAAAGTGCGTTTCGTGCGTGCCCGCTCAAGGAAAGTGCGCCCTTCATCTCGGATCCTCAATAAAAAAACGGATCCGCAGACCACCGTTTTCCCTCGTAAAAAAGAGGGTGCGGAGCGTTGTTCGCAGAATCCTCGACAAATAACGGAAAAGCGCACCGCGCGCAGGAATTCCAAGGATGTCTCGCGCGTGCCGCGTCCCGCGCGCAGGAATTTCGAGAATGTCTCGACTAATTCGCTTGTTTTGTCAGGTTTTTTTAAATTGTGGTAGGATTTCTAGAGCGAAACGCTTGTTTTTCATAATTTGTTGAGGATGTCTCGAGCGAAACGCTGGTTTTGCAAAATTTGGTGATGTCTCGAGCGGGGGCTTCGTGGGGGGCCAGAATTCAGAGGATGTCTCAGGCGAAATGCTTGTTTTCGTGTCCCGCTCGCAGGAATTCCAAGGATGTTTCACGCGGGCCGCGTCCCGCGCGCAGGAATTTCGAGGATGTCTCGACTAATTCGTTTGTTTTGTTAGGATTTCTTAGAATTTTGGCAGGATGTCTCGAGCGAAACGCTTGTTTTTCATACTTTGTTGAGGATGTCTCGAGCGAAACGCTGGTTTTGCAAAATTTGGGGATGTCTCGAGCGGGGGCTTCGTGGGGGGCCAGAATTCAGAGGATGTCTCATGCGAAATGCTTGTTTTCGTGTCCCGCTCGCAGGAATTCCAAGGATGTCTCGCGCGGGCCGCGTCCCGCGCGCAGGAATTTTGAGGATGTCCCGTAGCGCGTCCCCTTGGCACGTCCTACGGTGCGACCCCATGGCACGTCCCTTGGCGCGTCGCCTGGCGCGTCCCTTGGGACGTTTCGCGGCGCGTCCTCCTGGCATGTCCCCCTGTCAATTAGCTCTGGGGCAGCTACTATGTGTTCAGGCAGCTCGAGCTTCAGATCCAGATCAGTTCGGTCAGGACTCGGATGCAAAGGAAGACTCGATCCACGACGCTATAGAGCACAACCGCGGCATGGCACATCGCAATTCAGCACGGTGCAGCACAGCACAGCCCTCGGCACGGTACATCAAGATCGATACAATCAGCATTGCACTTGCCCGTCACCCAATCAGGTGCCTTTGAAAACGTTGCCATGCGTTACATTTCTATATTCCTTTCTGGGTTCGTGGGTCGATCATGTATCATCCCTCAAATTTTCGTGCTCTTTTGACTGTGTTTGATTCTTGCAGGGGGACACGCCCGACCCAAGCCAAGGGGCCGACGGCGGAACGCCACAGCCTCGAGCAGGGCGTCCCTCTCTGGCTCGGCGGCGAGCGAGGGGGGGAATGAGAAGGAGAAGGCTTAAGTCTGGCCTGTCTCTCAACATGAGGAAGATTCAAGCATAGTCGAAAACATAGCCTGGGGACGATTCTTCGACTATTTGTAGCTGTGTTTGAGCATTTTTGGATTAGGTTTAGCCTTTCCTCCAACATCCACCCGTAGGAGGACACGCCCGACCTGCGAGAAGGCCCTCTTAGAAGGCGGCGGGACTTCTCGGCAGCCCTCGCGCCTCCTGAGAAGATCGTGTTCCGTCTTCGGGGAAAGCTCCGAAATCTTCTCAGAAGGCCGCGGGGACTCCCGAACGTTCCGAGAGGGCCCGCTCCTTCCCTCGCCAGCCAGCGCCCTGACTCGTGGGCCGCGGCCAGCCACCGAGGCGAAGACCAGCGAAGCACCCGAACGCTCCGGGCTCCCAACCGGCGACGCGCACGAGCGACTCTGGGCAAAAGTGCCCTTCGGTGCGCGGCGTCAGGGGGCCGTGGGTGCCGCGGGGGGGTTGGGGCCAAATCCGACCGCGGAGGCCAGTGCTGGGGAGACCCCTGTGGACCCCCTTCGCTCGCCGCCGACTGGCGGCCTGCAGCACGATGGCGCCGGGCCCGCTCCTGCGCGGTGCTCTGTCTGAGCCGGGGGCGCCTCCCGGACCGCACCGAACCGGCGCGAGGTCCGCACCCGCGCCGTGGCAGCTGCGAGCGGCCAGCAACGGGAGGCAGTAAGAGGAGGATCGGGGAGCGAGGAGGAGGAGGAGGAGGAGGAGGAGCGAGAATCGAGAATCGAGAAGCGGGGGACGTTGAGGCAAGGATCTCTTTGGGCTCGGAAGGGGCTCGCTGCGCCTTGGGGCACTCCGCGGCTGTTCCTCTGGCCCCCCGTCGTGTAGGGTCCGCACTGCGCCTTGGCGTTTTCAACACAGGCAAGGCGTTGAGAGAAGGACCGCTTCGGGTTCAGGAGGGGGCACTGCGTGGTTGTTCGTCTGGCCCCCCCTCGTGTACCCAGGCCCTCCTGGTGCCCGGAGAAGGGTCGCCGTTCCTGATCTGGCGTTCCATGTTGAAGCAGCTTCGCTGTATACCCAGGGGAAGAAAACAGCCCGACCCCTTAGAATCTGCGTTTACGAAGCGACCCGGGCCGTTTATTCATCGCCCACCAAACCACCCCAACCCAACCCGAAGGTCCCGATTTGCCATGCATTTCCAGTGGGGGGGGGGGTCGGGGAACAATGAAAAGCCACGTGGAACCCGTCCCCAACCCAACCCGAAATTCGGGTCTTCGGGTTGGGTTGGTGCGGGACAGGAGGTAGTCATTTACTAAACAGCCCCTGCCCTGGGTGCGTTTACTAAACGGCTTCGCTCGTCGGGGTGCTGAATCTGAGGGTGTTTTTTTTGTCTACTATCCACATGCGTTGGAGAAGGAGGGGGAGGAGGAGGAGGAGGAGGAGGGCGAGGAGGAGGAGGAGGAGGAGGAGAGGAGGTCGAGGAGGAGGATAATGAGGAGGAGGATAATGAGGAGGAGGAGGAGGAGGAGGAGGAGGAGGAGGAGGAGGAAGAGGAGGAGGTATGGATCTGCACCGCGCGATTGTGGAGCGGGCGGAGCGGCCTCGCGAGGACGACCCCTTCCACGGCGCGCTCTTCGAGGTCGCCGCTCAGGAGCCTCGCGGCCTCCGCGCCCCCACAAGGCCGCCCGGGGCCTGCCCCCCCGAAGGCCCAGGATCATTCGGGGGCCCCCCAAACGGGGCGGTGAGGGCCCCGGAACGAGGGCGAGAACGAACGCGAGAACGAAGGCGGAAACGAGGGCGGGAACGATGTCGACAACGAGGGCGGGAACGGGGGCGGGAACGAAGGCGGGAACGACGGCGGGAGCGAGGGCGAGAACGAGGGCGGGAGCGAGGGCGGGAACGAGCACACCGTGCGGTGAGTCGGTGGGGACTCGGGGTCGCCGCACGGTTTTGGGGCTCGGGTCGTTCTCCGAGGACGTCTCGGGCGACTGGGGCCTCCGAGGTCCCAAACCGCGTGTGGACGGACCGTGCGGTGAGGTCTTGGGGGGGTCCGAGGCCGCCGCACGGCCCGTCACCGCACCGTCTCGGGACTCCAAGAGGGTAGTGGGGCCCACCCCGGGGCTGCCTCCAGGGTTAAGTCGGGCACGTCCCTTCGCAGGAGGAGTACTCAAACTACACCAGAGAAAAGCCCCAATCAGTGGATAGTTTTCGCTGAAGAGACCGACCGGGGACCCGGGAGCCAGGGAACCCAGCACCCACCGAAATCGACCCGCAACCAATAACTGGGAACCCGGGAACCAGGAGCCGGGAACCGGGGAACATAGCTTGCTACCCAAATCGGCGGGACACTTTCGCCAAATCTTTCAACTTCCGCTAGGACCCCTTCAGTGCAAGCACTGATCGGGGAAAAATTATTAAAAAACAAAAAAGAGTCGGGCGACTATTTTCTGACTATGTGAGACAATTTTCGAGTATTGTTTGATATGTTTTCATTTTTCGTCCAAGTGCCGCTTCTAGGAGGACGTGCCCGACCTAACCCTGGGGCCCAGGCTATGGCCTATCCTAGACTACCCCAGGTCGAAGAAGAATGCACGCCGACGTTCTCGCCGACGTTGGCGCGTGAGCTCCCCGCGTAGGGTCGCGCGCGAGCGCCCTCGTTTCCAAGGCAGCATGCCGCGCTGGCGGACTGCGTGAGCCGCGGCGCGAGGTCGCTGTGTCACCTCGCGTAGGGATCGGACAAACGCTGATGCTTATGCCGTTGCTTGTTCCTTTACTAGGGCCTGGGATAGGACCTACCCTGAGCTACCCCAGGGCCAAGGGTAGGGCCTAGGGCAGCATACCCTCCGGGGTCGAAGCCGCGGATCGGAGCGTGGATCGGCAGCGAGGCGAGGGATCGAGGGGAGACCTCTGGTGCCGAGAGTGCTCTGGGGCCTGCGTGAGGCTCCGTCTCTGCAGCCCGCCCTCCGGCGGGAGAGCGGCCTGCAGGAGCCCCATGTCGGTCGGGGGTGGACAGACCTCCTACCCTGACATGTCGATTAGTGAATTGTCCGTTCTCGGTTCTCCAGAGGGCGCCGCGGCCGTCATCTTCCAGGGTTGCGCCCGCCAGGTTTGGGCCCGAGGTCGTCTTCACTAAGCCACGGTTCACCAAAGGGGGGTCTGTCCATCCCCGTGTTGGATCTTTCCCTCCAGAGCCAGATCTGATCCCAGCCTGCCCAGCACCTCTTGGTCACGCGGAGGTCCGCCGAGCAGGTGTCAGACCCGGCACGGCGTCCCCCAGAGAGCAGGCCTCCCCAGAGTGACAGGCCCTGATGGATTTTCCGATTTCAAAGTGCGTCGGCAGTGCACCCCGAGTGATGCGAAACATAGGGTGGACATTTCTGCCTCAGAACAGTAGGGCGGACGTGTCTGCAAGAGTGTGGCGGAAACAGTGTCGGCAAAGTGGGGCGGCAACCGAAATCAAAGGAACTTGAAAAGCAGGGCGGGAATTTCCTCCCTGCTTCCGACCCCCCAAAGTACGGCGGACCCAGGGGGCAGGCTGCAGGGGGCTCCGAGAATGGACCGTTCGGCACAGTGGAGACCCATGCCAATGAACACCTTGCTTGCCTCCAGGGTGCCCTGGGTTTCTTGGGCTTCGATGGTTTTTCCATGGAAAGCGTGACGCTCCTACGCCAAAATCGATGGACGTCCTAGGGTCTCAGGGTTGTGTTTCTTGTGGAAGGTTTCTTGTGGTCGAGCCCCTACTGTGAGCAACTCATGGGAGACTTGCCTCTCCTCGGAGTTCCGTCGTTAGAGTGCCTTCGCGTGCGCTAGCGTCTGGTAATCGGTGAGAAAGCGCCGCTTCAGCCTCGACTTCGGGTCGACTCAGCGTTGACGAGCGTCGATTAGCACCTATTGGCGGCGAGTGTGACGCACCTGCTCGCCTGTTGTGCTCCGTTTGGCCCTGCAGTGTTCCTCGGCTGCCTGCGAACGCGGCGTGGATCTTCGCTGCTTCGACCAAGCATCGAAGAAGAAGAAGAAGACACGCCAGAAATCGGTATCGTTTAACCGATCCCCAACCCCATCCCCATCCGCTTCGAGACCCACCAAATTACCTCCCCAGTTGGGGATACAACCCTCGAAATCCGAAGGGGACGTCCTATATCCTGATCTAGGGGGGTAAATCGGCCAGTGGGGCCCAGGCCACGCCGCTGGGGATGGGGATCGGTTAAAGGATACGATCGCCGCAGTCCTGGGCCCGGCACGAAACTACATCCGCGACAGTTGGACGCAGCGCCTCCGCGACCGCGCAGCCCGCAGCCTTCAGCTTGTTGGCCTCGTCCCTGCGCCGCAGCCGCAGGCCCCTGATCTCGGTATCGTTTAACCGATCCCCATCCCCATCCCGATCCTCTTCGAGACCCCCACCAAATTACCACCCCAGTTGGGGATACACCCCACGAAACCCGAAGGGAACGACCTATGTCCCCATCTAGGGGGGTAAATCGGCCAGCCGGGCACAGGCCATGCCGCCGGGGATGGGGATCGGTTAAACGATACACCTGATCTGATCTTCCTGGTGGGGCTCGCTCAGGGCGACTTGAGGCGGAATGGCAACGACCGCTGCGATACCTGAGGTGCTGCAGCGGCCTGGCGCGCGTGTGGATCTGTGCACGGGCATGCCTTTTCAGCCAGGGAGATGTCGACATGTTGGTCACTGATGTGTTTCTTCCTGGCCCCCCGCCGTTCAGAGGACGCCGCCGCAGTTTTTAGCACACGAAGCCCCGGCTCAGCTCAGCAGCTCTGCGTGCTTGCCTTCGGGCGGAAGGGGGAGCTGACAGAAACGCGCCGTGGATCGAAACTGGTCGTGTCACATCTCAAATCGGTGTTGTTCAAGCTTCCACAGTTTGTAGTGTTCCCCATGCCGTTGTCAGTCTGGTGATGAGCTTTGACGTGGCTGCGCGTATGATCCCCAGCTGCTGTCTAAAATCTAAGCTGAAGTCTTGGCAGTATACTACGGGCCCAATGCGTTGCAGGCTGTCACTTACCATGTTGGGCCAGCTTTCTTTGTCATCCCACAGGTGGTCCAGCAACGTCAGCAACTGCACTGGTCTCAGTCCTCCTCCCCCTCGTCCCCCTCCTCGTTCCCTCCACGTCCACCTGGGAGAAGGGGGAGGAGAAGTAGGAGGGCGATCCGACGGTGAGGAGGACGGGGGTGAGATCGCAAGATTCCGTGGAAGGAGACGGAGGGCCTTTTCAAACTTCGCAGGCCAACCGAGCAGGCCAACGGAGCCAACGACTTGCAAAGATGTCGACCGACGACGCCGACGACGACACCGATTTCCGAGGAGACCGCTCCTTTCCCAGGCGCCGACTGTCGCCACCGACAGCGCCGCCGCCGATGCCGCCGCCGCCGCCGCCGACGACGGCGACGGCGACGGCGACGACGGCGACGGCGACGGCGACGGCGACCACCCGAGGAGATCGCGAGGTTCCCCGACGTCGACTGCCGCCACCTCGAGTGGCCGAGCGCGAGCCTGGCCACCGACGGCGCCGTCGCCCACGTGCTCCTCGCCCTGCGGGAGGCCGTCGCGGAGGTGCAGGCCTGGTGGCGACGAGGACGACGACGAAGACGACGACGACGACGACGGCGACGGCGACGGCGACGGCGACGGCGACGGCGAAGACAAGGACGTGGACGTGGACGTGGGCGATGGCGAGGACGACGACGATGACGAGAGAGATGACGACGACGACGACGAGGGCGACGGCGACACCGAAGACGTCGTCATCATCGTCGTCGCCGTCGTCGTCGTCGTCGTCGTCGTCGTCGTCGTCGTCGTCGTCGTCGGTGCGGGGGGGTAGTAGCTTTCGAGGCGCGGTGAAGTGTTGCGGGGGCCCTCGCTTTCGTTCTTCGCCGGCTTTTCTGGGGACCCCCTCGTCGCTGTGGCCCGGCGCAGCTCGAGCTCGGGACACAGGCCAGGACGGGCGGAACCCCGGTAGGGGCTCTGGGGAGCGTAGATTCCGTTCCGCCGGCCGACCCGATTCTACGATTTTGGCTGGCTCGATCCGATTCGATCCCGATGCTCCCACGAGATCCCATTTGGGCACATCCCTCACACGTCTCGTGGCCCCAAAGGGAGCTCCACCGAAGGCTCCAGTGCTCCAGTGGCAGGGTCCGCACGCGCACTCGGGTCCACTTCGGGCGAGCACCTCACGCGTTTCGTGGTCCACGCGAGGTGGGTCCACTTCGGCCTCCACCGAAGCCTCCACCGAGGCCTCCAGCGCCCCACGATCCCAGTGCGGCTCTGCGGTTGCCTGGCGCTGTGAGTCCCGGCGTGGCCGAGCCGACCCGGCTCCGACTCCGCGCCGCTGCAGCCCGATCCGACGCGCATGCCGGCGCGATCCGGTTATTCGGTGCCGACCGCTCCTGGCAGGGGAGCGGTCTCGACGGGGTTTCCGGTCGGGGCCGGGGCTCGAGGTGGAGGGAGGAGGAGGCGGAGCATCGACGAGTTTGCTTGCTCGGAGGTGCGAGGCGGAGCACTGGCGATTCTGCCCATTTTTCCCGGAAAGGGCTCGAGCCCAGGGTTCTCTTTTAGTGGGTTTACCCCCCGGTTTCGACGGCTGTAGGGCCGGCGAAATTATTCTGCGATAAATTACGTGCGGGAGTAGGGCCGGCGGAATTATTTTTGAGGATGTCTCGAGCGAAACGCTTGTTTTTCAGAATGTGTTGAGGATTTCTCGAGCGAAACGCTGGTTTTGCAGAGTTGGGGATGTCTCGAGCGAAACGCTTGGTTTCAGAATTTGTTGAGGATGTGTCGAGCGAAACGCTGATTTTGCAGAGCCGACCGCGACACAGAAAAGCGCCCCTCGCGCAGGAATTCTGAGGATGTCTCGCGCGTGCCGCGTCCCGCGCGCAGGAATTTAGATTTCTTGGGATTTTGAAAGGATGTCTCGAGCGAAACGCTTGTTTTTCATAATTTGTTGAGGATGTCTCGAGCGAAACGCTGGTTTTGCAGAGTTGGGGGATGTCTCGAGCGAAGCGCTTGCTTTTCAGAATTTGTTGAGGATGTCTCAAGCGAAACGCTGGTTTTGCAGAGTTGGGGTATCTAACATGGCGTCGGGCCCAACGCCGAATTATGAGGAAAAGTGATGGCTTCTTGCTTGAACAGGGGGGTGCGCTTTGGGGGCCTCTCCAGGGAAGACGTTGTGAGGATGTCTCGAGCGGGAGCGCGAATTCAGCGTATCCAAGTCACGCGGAGGGGTATCTAACATGGCTGTCCCGAGCTGGAACCACGTGTTTTTTCATGCTCAGGCCACCCAGGGAGATCTCTAACATGATTGTCCCGAGCTGGAACCACGTGTTTTACGTGTCCAGGCCACCCAGGTGGTATCTCTCATGGTTGTCCCGAGCTGGCACCGTGTTTTTACGTGTCCAGGCCACCAACACGACACTTGTCCCCAGCACGTTCTGTAGCGCGTCCCCTTGGCACGTCTCGCGGTGCGTCCCCGTGGCACGTCCCCTGGCACGTCGCCTGGCGCGTCCCTTGGAACGTTCCGCGGCGCGTCTTCCTGGCATGTTTCCTTGTCAATTAGCTCTGCCGCAGCTACTGCGTGGACTATGTGCTCAGGCAGCTCGAGCTTAAGATCCAGATCAGTTCGGTCAGGACTCGGATGCAACGGAGGACTCGATCCACAACGCTGTAGAGCACAATCGCGGCATGGCACATCGCAGTTCAGCACGGCGCAGCACAGCACAGCCCTCGGCACATTACATCAAGATCGGTACACTCACTCAGCATTGCAACTTGGCACGTTCTTTGGCACGTTCCGTGGCGCGTCCTGTGGCGAGTCCCCCTGGCACGTCGCGCGGCGCGTCCCCTGGCACGTCCCGTGGCACGTCCATAATGCATTGGCACGTTCCGTAGCGCGTCCCCTTGGCACGTCCCGCGGTGCGTCCCCATGGCACGTCCCCTGGCACGTCGCCTGGCGCGTCCCTTGGAACTTTCGGCGGCGCGTCTTCCTAGCATGCCCCCCGTGAATTAGCTCTGGGGCAGCTACTATGTGCTCAGGCAGCTCCAGCTTAAGATCCAGATCAGTTCGGTTAGGACTCGGATGCAAAGGAGGACTCGATCCACAACGCTATAGAGCACAATCGTCACGTGGCACATCGCAGTTCAGCACGGCGCAGCACAGCACAGCCCGCGGCACGGTACATCAAGATCGATACACTCACTCAGCATTGCAACTTGGCACGTTCTTTGGCACGTTCCGTGGCGCGTCCTGTGGCGAGTCCCCCTGGCACGTCGCGCGGCGCGTCCCCTGGCACGTCCCGTGGCACGTCCATTGGCACGTTCCGTAGCGCGTCCCCTTGGCACGTCCCGCGGTGCGTCCCCGTGGCACGTCCCCTGACACCTCGCTTGGTGCGTCTCTTGGCACGTCCCGTGGCACGTCCATTGGCACATTCCGTAGCGCGTCCCCTTGGCACGTCCCGCGGTGCGTCCCCATGGCACGTCCCCTGGCACGTCGCCTGGCGCGTCCCTTGGGACGTTCTGCGGCGCGTCCTCCTGGCATGTTCCCTTGTCAATCAACTCTGGGGCAGCTACTAGTTATGTGCTTAGGCAGCTCGAGATTAAGATCCAGATCAGTTCGGTCAGGACTCGGATGCAAAGGAGGACTCGATCCACAACGCTATAGAGCACACTCGTGGCATGGCACATCGCAATTCAGCACGGCACAGCACAGCACAGCCCTCGGCACGGTACATCAAGGTCGATACACTAAGCATTGCATTTGCCCGTCGCCCAGTCAGGTGTCTTTGAAACGTTGCCATGTCTTACATTTCTATATTCCTTTCCGGGTTCGTGGGTCGATCATGTTCCCGGGAAGGGCGTCGGCCCAGGGTTCTCTTTTAGTGGGTTTACCCCCGGTTTTGACTTGAAGGGGGTCGGCGAAATTATTTTGCATAAAAAAATATAAAGTGCTGATTTTCAGTAGAAAAAGTGCGTTTCTTGCGTGCCCGCTCGAGGATGAAGAGGGCCAGCGAAATTATTCTGCGTAAATAACGAGGTACAATGCTGATTTTCAGTCGAAAAAGTGCGTTTCGTGCGTGCCCACTCGAGGAAAGTGCGCCCCCCATCTCGGATCCTCAATAAAAAAACGGGGTCCGAAGACTCCCGTTTTCCATTGTAAAAAAGAGGGTGCGGAGCGTTTTTCGCAGAATCCTCGACAAATAACGGGGTCTGGAGCCCCGACCGCGACGCGGAAAAGCGCCCCGCGCGCAGGAATTCCGAGGATGTCTCGCTGGCACGTCGCGCGGCGCGTCCCCTGGCACGTCCCGCGGCACGTCCATTGGCACGTTCCGTAGCGCGTCCCCCTGGCACGTCCCGCGGTGCGTGCCCATGGCACGTCCCTTGGCACGTCGCTTGGCGCGTCCCTTGGGAGGTTCCGCGGCGCTTCCTCCTGGCATGTCCCCTCTGCAGTCTTCATGCTCGTGCTAGGAAGACGTGTTGCCGCTGCCACTCGTTTTCCCATCTGTTATGTACCGCTCGTCTATCACCTTCACATAGCAGATGCATCGCCGATCGCGTCCTAATTCTACCCATTGACCGCTAATTGGAGTCCTGATTATGATGATTATCATCAGCATCATAATAATCATCATCATCCTTCTTATCAGTATTTTCGCTATTATCATTGTTAGTATTATTACCGTTCACATTCTTGTCTTAGCATGGTCAATATTATCACGATCTTTTTTCTAATCATTATCCGTAAGGGCTTCGCCCCCTGCCGCTGGCCCCCTCTCTATCATAATGGGATACATCAGAGCTATATTGGGATGTCTGGGCACCGTCTTGATGACATTCGGGAACGTCATGCTAGGGCGGCTGGCGATGAGCAAAAGATATCGAGATTCTGAAATCATTGTTGAACGCTTTGTTGTCTTCTTAGAGCATTTTCCTCCAGTTGTTCATTGGAAGCGCTCTGGGAACGGCTGGGGATTGATTGTTTCAGGCAGTATTTGGGGACATTGCAGTTTTTCTGCTCAGGAGAAGGAGTGTCGCCTTTGGGCAGCCTCTGCGAGGTGGATTCGTAGGCTGGGGGTGCGCATCCAGCGTAATTTACGAGGGATCGTGCCATCGAGGGCGCGAATGTGGCGTAATTTGCATGGGATCGTGGCCTGGGGGGCGCGAGTTTGGCGTAATTCACTAGGGATCGCGTGGCCTCGGGGGCGCGACTGCGGCGTAATTTGCAAGGGATCGTGGCCTCGGGGGCGCTCATGTGGCGTAATTTACAAGGGGTAGTGACCTCGGGGGCGCGAATTTGGTGTAATTTACGAGGGATCGTGGCCTCGGGGGCGCGAACGTGGTGTAATTTACGAGGGATCGTGGCTTGGGGGGCGCGAGTGTGGAGCCCACCGCCGAATTTTGAAGAAACGGCGGGGGGGCAAAACAATTCCAGCGGAGCACGTATCCCAATACAGCAAATTGTCGTTTTTCTGCTCTGGAGAGGGGGGCGCCTTTTCGGCAGCCTCCACGGGGCGGATTCGTGGCCTCGGGGGCGCGCCCGCTGCGCGATTTACAAGGGCTCGTCGCTTCGGGAACACGAATTTTGTACAATTTAGCAGGGATTCTGGCGTCGGGGGCGCGAATGTGGCGTAATTTACCAGGGATCGTGGCCTCGGGGGCGCGAACGGGGCGCAATTTACGAGGGGTTGTGGCCTCGGGGGCGCGCGCGAACGTTGCGTAGTTCACGTGGGATTATAGCCTCGGGGACACGAATCTCCCGTATTTCCCCGGAAAGGGCGTAGGCCCAGGGTTCTCTTTCAGAGGTTTACCCCCGGATCTGACGGGAAGAGGGCCGGCGGATTTCTTTTGCGAGAAATAACGAGTGGGAAGAGGGCCGGCGAATCAAAATTTCAGGATGTCCCTAGCGAAACGCTTGTTATTCAGAATTTGTTGAGGATGTCTCGAGCGAAACGTTTGTTTTGTGTGATAGATTGTCCTCTCCTGGGGACCAGAATTTCGAGGATCTCTCAAGTGAAATGCTTGGTTTCACGTGCCCAGGTCGTGGGGATGTCTCGAGTGAGACGCTTGGTTTCCCGCCTCCAGGTTGCCCAGGCAGAGGTCAAGCGCCAGGATTTGTTGAGGATGTCTCGAGCGAGACGCTTGGTTTCACGCGTCCTCGTCGCCCAGGCGGATGTCTAGAATGAGGAGGTGTTGAGGAAGTCGCGATCGAGATGCTTGTTTGCACGTGTCCAGGTTGCCCAGGCGAATGCCTAGCATGAGGATGTGTTGAGAATGTCTCGAGAGATGCGCTTGTTTTCACGTGTCCAGGTCGCCCAGGCGGATGTCTAACATGAAGACGTGTTGAGGATGTCTCGAGCGAGACGTTTGCTTTCACGTGTACAGGTCGCCAAGGCGGATGTCTAGAATGAGGAGGTGTTGAAAACGTCTCGAGCGAAACGCTTGTTTTCACGTGCCCAGGTCACCCAGGCGGACGTCTCACATGAAGATGTGTTGAGGATGTCTCGAGCGAACTACTTGTTTTCACGTGTCCAGTTCGCCCAGGCGGATGTCTAGCATGAGAATGTGTTGAGGATGTGTTGAGCGAAACGTTTGTTTTCACGTGTCCAGGTCGCTCAGGCGGATGTCTAGGATGAGGACTGTTGACAGGATGTCTCGAGCGAAACGCTTGTCCCCAGCACGTTCCGTAGCGCGTCCCCTTGGCACGTCCCGCGGTGCGTCCCCATGGCACGTCCCCTGGCATGTCGCCTGGCGCGTCCCTTGAGACGTTCCGCGGCGCGTCCTCCTGGCATGTCCCCCTGTCAATTAGCTCTGGGGCAGATACTATGTGTTCAGGCAGCTCGAGCTTATGATCCAGATCAGTTCGGTCAGGACTCGAATGCAAAGGAGGACTCGATCCACGACGCTATAGAGCACAACCGCGGCATGGCACATCGCAATTCAGCACGGTGCAGCACAGCACAGCCCTCGGCACGGTACATCAAGATCGATACAATCAGCATTGCAATCTGGCACGTTCCTTGGCACGTTCCGTGGGGCGTCCCTTGGCGAGTCCCCCTGGCACGTCGCGTGGCGCGTCCCCTGGCACATTCCGTGGCACATCCATTGGCACGTTCCGTAGCGCGTTCCTTTGGCACGTCCTACGGTGCGACCCCATGGCACGTCCCCTGGCACGTCGCCTGGCGCGTCCCTTGGGACGTTTCGCGGCGCGTCCTCCTGGCATGTCCCCCTGTCAATTAGCTCTGGGACAGATACTATGTGTTCAGGCAGCTCGAGCTTAAGATCCAGATCAGTTCGGTCAGGACTCGAATGCAAAGGAAGACTCGATCCACGACGCTATAGAGCACAACCGCGGCATGGCACATCGCAATTCAGCACGGTGCAGCACATCACAGCCCTCGGCACGTTACATCAAGATCGATACAATCAGCATTGCACTTGCCCATCACCCAGTCAGATGTCTTTGAAAACGTTGCCATGCGTTACATTTCTATATTCCTTTCCGGGTTCGTGGGTCGACCATGTTTACATGTCCCACGCCCCCCCAGGAATTCTGAGAACCCTCCCGGGGGACTCTAACCAGGGCCCTTTTCGGCTCCCCCCCTCGCGCGGACAGTAACAAATTATAGTAGGAAGCAGAAAGCAGTACTGTAACAATTGAAACTGGAAGCTGGAACTGGTGCAGGGAGCAGCAACCTTAATCCTCGCAGCCTGATGGCCCCGCAAGGGGGCCGGCGGATTCGTATCAGCAGCATCATCATCATCATCAGCATCATCATCATCATCATCATCATCATCATCATCATCATCATCATCATCATCATCATCATCATCATTATCATCATCATAACCATAATCACTATCATCACCATTATATGCATTACCAGCATCAGCATCATCGCCATCATCACCACCATCATGAACACCCAGCATCATCATCACCACCACCATCATCATCACCACCATCATCATCATGACCATCATCACGGCTATCATCATCAGCAGCAACATCACCATATGTTTCATCATCGTCGTCATCATCATCATCATCATCATCTTCCTCACCCTCACCCTCATCATCATCATCATCGTCGTCGTCGTCATCATCATCATAATCGTCGTCGTCATCATCATCATCATCATCATCATCGTCGTTGCCGTCGTCCTAGTCATCGTCATATTCATCGTCATCGTCATCGTCATCGTCACCACCATTGGACCACCATCGTCACTACCACCATCGTCACTACCAACCTCACCATCATCCTCACCATCATCCTCACCATCGATTTCGTCGCACCCCTCACAAGCTTCGTGGCCCCATGGGAAGCTCCACCGAAGGCCCCAGCGGCACAATCCGCACGGCGTACCCGCACTCGATTCGGCACACCCCTCTCACGTTTCGTGGCCCCATAGGAAGCTCCACCGAGGGCCCCAGCGGCACAGTCCGCATGGCGGACCCGCACCCGATTCGATACACCACTCACACTTTCCCGTGGTCCCATGGGAAGCTCCATCGAAGGTCGCATGGTGTACCCGCGCCCGATTCGGCACACCGTTCTCACGCTTCGTGGCCTCATGGGGAGCTCCACCGAAGGCCCCAGTGGCACAGTCCGCATGGCGCACCCGCGCCCGATTTCGGCACACATCTCACACTTTTCGTGGCCCCATTGAGAGCTCCACCTTAGGCCCCAGTGGAACAGTCCGCATTGCGTACCCGCACCCGATGCGGCACACCCCTCTCGCGTTTCGTGGCCCCATAGGGAGCTCAACCGAAGGCCCCAGCGGCACAGTCCGCACGGTGTACCCGCACCCGAGTCGATACACCCCTCACACTTTTCGTGGCCCCATGGGAAGCTCTACCGAACCAGCGGCACAGTCCGCATGGCGTACCCGCACCCGATTCGGCACACCCCTCACACGTTTTTCGGAGGCCTCATAGGGACTTCCACCGAATGCCCCAGCGGCACAGTCCGCATGGCGTACCTGCGCCCGATTTGGCACACCGTTCTCACGCTTCGTGGCCTCATAGGGAGCTCCACCTTAGGCCCCAGTGGCACAGTCCGCATGGCGCACCCGCGCCCGATTTCGGCACACATCTCACACGGTTGGTGGCCCCATAGGAAGCTCCACCGAGGGCCCCAGTGGAACAGTCCGCGTGACTTACCCGCACCCACTTCGGCACACCCTCACACGATTCGTGGCCCCGTAGGGACTTCCACCGAAGGCCCCAGCGGCACAGTCCGCATAGCATACCCGCAACCGATCCGGCACACTCCTCACACATTTCGGCTTTTTAGGGAACTCTGGGGCAGGCCCTGGTGGCAGCGCCCGCATTGCGGCCCCGTTATATTTTCGCGACGTCCTTCACACGCTTCGTAGCCCCATCAGGAGGTCCACCGAAGGCGATACCTACAATCACGGTGCCTAGAACTGCATGTGGTGTGGTCCTTCGCCAGGATCACCGTTTCAGTCAGTGGGCTCGTGCCGCACTTCCTGCCCGGTGCACCCCACCGCTTCTTGACCGGCGTCCGACTGTCTTGGAACATTGGGCACCCGCGGACTCAAACGTTTCATTTGTTGGGCACCCAGAGGCCGATGGATTCGGTGCTGGAGGAGGAGGAGGAGGCCGATGGATTCGGTGCCGATGGATGCGGTGCCGGATCTGCAAACCTCCAGAGGCCGATGGATTCGGTGCCGGGCGGATCCTGGAGCGGCTTCAGTTTCGCTCGGATCTCGGCAACGGGCGGGGCTCCAGGGGCGGGGCTGCAGGAGGAGGAGGAGGAGGCGGCGGAGGCGGAGGTGGAGGAGCAGGAGGAGGAGGAAGGAGGGGAGGAGGGGAGAGAGAGAGGGGGGGGGAGGAGAAAAGGGAGGGGAGGGGCAGGGGCAGGGGCAGGGGAGGGGAGGGGCAGGGGAGGGGGAGGGGGAGGGGGATGGGAAGGGAGGGGAGGGGAGGGTGGAGGGGGAGGGGGACGGGCAGGGTGGAGGGGGATGGGGGAGAGGGAGGGGGCAATGGGGGGGAAGGGGAGGGAGGGGGAAGGGAGGACAAGGGGGAGGGGGAGGAGGGAGGGGGATAGGGAGGAGGGGGAGGGGGGGGGACGGGGGGGACGGGGAGGGGGAGGGGGAGGGGGAGGGCGAGTGGGAAAGAACGAAAGAAGGAAGGGAGGAAGGCACGAAGAAAGGCAGGAAGGAAGAAAGAAAGGAAAGAGGAGGAGGAGGAGGAGGACAAGGGGAGGAGGAGGAGGAGGGGGAGGAGGAGGAGAAGGAGGAGGAAGAGGACCAGTGCAAATCCAAGACTCAGCAAGGGTGTTGCAACCCCCCCTCCAAGTTCCCCCGTCATGGGTCCATGCAATTGTTTATTTCCACTGGGGGAAGTGTCCCGTTGGAAGCCAACCGTCTGAAAATCCAGAACCGTGCCAGAACACCATTCCTAAGATATCAACGCCGCGACTCCAAGTTGCAGCTGCGTCCTGACGATCCTGGACTGCACCAGAACACCGCTTCTGGGACTTCATACAGCGAATCCATGTAAGTGTTGCGCCCTGACAATCGTACACCGTACCAAAACATCATATATTGTTGTTGTTGTTGTTGTTGTTGAATATTATTACTTCTAAAGAAATATTATTGTTGAGACCCCTGGTGCGCGACCCCCCTCCAAAACCTAGGCCGCAGCCTCATTTCCTTCATTTTCTAGCGAAAGCTTCAGAAAAGTGGATTGTGTCCGGATCCGGTTGTTTTGTTGTAATCCGTTTTCCCTTGCAAAAAACACTATAAAATGAAAATTCTTGTTCTTACTTGATCAAATTGCAAGAATCCCTTGCAAAAAATAAGGTAAAGTGGACATTCGTGCGCGCAAGACGAAATCCTTCCAAAACCTTAGGTTTCGTAGCGATTTTAACATAAAAACATCAAAAACCCAATGGTTTTTTAAGAAAAAATTGTCAAAATGTCCTTCCGCGCGCGCTGTCCGAATCCCACAAAACCAATGGTTTTTCAACATTTATGTTACATGAGCTCGCGCGAGCTACTTTTTCTTGTTCTAACATAATCAAATTTCAATAATCCCTTGCAAAAAATAAGGTAAAGTGGACATTCGCGCGCGCAAGACGAAATCCTTCCAGAACCTTAGGTTTCGTAACGATTTCAACATAAAAACATCAAAAACCCAATGGTTTTTCAAAAAAAAATGTCCAAATTTCATCCCGCGCGCGCTGTCCGACTCCCACAAAACCAATGGTTTTTCAACATTTATGTTACATGAGCTCGCGCGAGCTACTTTTTCTTGTTCTAACATAATCAAATTTCAATACTCCCTTGCAAAAAAAAGTAAAGTGGACATTCGCGCGCGCAAGACCAACAAAAAACACGACGATCTCAGGAACTTGCCCCAAAAATGTGACCAACTCCGCTCTCTCTGTCTCTCTCTCTGTCTGCTCTCTGTCTCTCTCTCTGTCTGTCTGTGTCATGTATTGTATGTCACAATTGCAGGATGCTGGGCACACGCGCGCCCCGAATAAGTGACCAAGTTCTGTGGGTGTGTACCCCACGCCAGTGTAGTAGCCACGGTCGTCCGCACGCCACGAAGTGAAGTGTCCCAACGTCATAGGGCGGGAAGCTGGGTTTGGGTGGTCGCGAAGAGTCGTTTGGATATTTGGTAGAGCTTGAACTGCCCCCCCACGAAGTGGGGGTATTGTCTCGCGTCGCATGAAAACCCTGGCACTGGTGAGAACACTGAGCGTTCGGGTAAAATGATTGTTGTTGTTGTTGTTGTTGTTGTTGTTGTTGTTGTTGTTGTTGTTGTTGTTGTTGAATATTATTACTTCTGAAGAATAATTATTGTTGGGCCCCCTGGTGCACGCCCCCCTCGCCGCGCCTAGGCCGCAGCCACATTTTCATCATTTTCGTGGGAAGTCTCAGGCAAAACGGGGGTCCGGATTCGGTTGTTTTGTTGACGCCCGCTTTCCCTGACAAAAAACAATATAAAATGACATGTTCTTGTTCTAACATAACCAAACTTCAAGAATCCTTTGCAAAAAATGACACGAAGTGCACACTCGCGCGCGCAAGACGAAATCCTTCCAAAACCTTAGTTTTCGTAGCGATTTTAACATAAAAACATCAAAAAACCAATGGTTTTTCAAAAAAAAATGTCAAAATTTCATCCCGCGCGCTCTTGCGGATTCGTAGGAAACCCAACACTTTTTAAACATTTCTGTCAAACGGGGCTTTTGCGAGCAACTTTTTCGAACTTCTGCAACAACGGTTGCGCACCTGCCAGGGCCATCATCCCTGTCAAATAATACCATGCGGGACACATTCGTTTTTTCTTCGCGCGCGCACGCCGTCGTCGTCGGCCGCGGGGCCCTGAATAGTAGCCACGGTCGTCCGCATGCCACGAAGTGAAGTGTCCGAACGTCATAGGGCGGGAAGCTGGGTGTGGGTGGTGGCGAAGAGTCGTTTGGAAATTTGGTAGAGCTTGAACCGGCCCCCCCACAAAGTGGGGGTATTGCCCGCCTCCTATGAAAACCCTGGCACTGGTGAGAACGGAGTGTCCCCACGTGCTAGTAATTGTTGTTGTTGTTGTTGTTGTTGTTGTTGTTGTAAACCGGGGGCCAGGGGCACAGTTTGGTGACACTTCGTTTTCCCTTGTGAAAATATACAGTGGGTAGCTGAGCGGGGGGGTAACAACACTTCTTCTCTTTATGTGAGAGCCCAACAATCATTTTGAGACTGTTTGCTCTTACCTGCTCGAGACGCGATATCAACACTTATATCCCAAACCGTCGATACCCGCCCTCTTCGTCTTGGATCGTGCCCCTTAGGAGTATATATTTCTTTCCTTCAGCGTGTATTTCGTGCAACCCCCCAGGCAGGGGAAGAGAAGACGGATGGAACGAAAGGACAAGGGGCAGGAGGGTGGCTGAAGCGTGCGTCCTGCATGAATCGCGGGGAAAATTTGAACGATAGCGCGATTCCCAAGTAAATCGTGACGAGAATCGCAGCGACAGCGTGATTCCTGAGTGTCGAGGACGCGGCGTTTGAATAAATTGCGAAGAAATTCCACGCGAGAGCGCGATTTTTGCACAAATCGTGAGGACGTCCCGCGCGAGAGCGATTTGAGAATAATAGTGGGAATGCATTGTGAGGAAGTATCAGGCGGGAGCCGTTGTTGTTGTTGTTTTTGTTGTTGTTGTTGTTGTTGCTGCTGTTGTTGCTGTTGAAAACCAGGGACCAGGGGCACAGTTGATGACCGTTCAGTTTCCCGTGTGAACCAGAGGGTGCGAGCCCCGGGAGAAGCACTTTCTTCTTTGAATAAGTACAACGATTGCCGGAGGGGGGATCAACAACGGTAAGTTTTCAGAAATGGGAATCCAACAATAACAACAACACCCTGAATAACAGCAACAACAATAACAACAACAGCAGCAACAACAACGACGACGACGACGACGAGAACGACAACGACAACGACAATGACAACAACGACAACGACAACGACACCGACAACAACAACAACAATAACAACAACAACAACAGCAATCATTTTAAGACTCTTCGCCCTTGTATGCTCGAGTGTCCAATAACGCGTATTTCCCAAACCCTCGATACCCGCCCTCTTCGTCTTCGATCGAACCCCTTTTGGGGGGTATACCTTTCTTCCCTGTAGGCCAGGCCCCGGCAAGCGGCGGGGCGGCCGCGGACCGTCGGCCTGGCCAGCGGCAGCGCTGATCGGCGGGGCGGCCGCGGACCGTCGTCGACCCGACCCCAAAAGGGACGGACAGGGGACCAACCACGACGACGACGACGACGACGACGACGCCGACGACGTCGAAGACGACGGCGACGACGACGACGACGGCGACGACGAGCGAAGGCGAGAGCGAGAGAGAACGACAGCAGGGCCACGAAGGGCACGAAGTAGGCCACGAAGGGCGACAGCGGGGACACGAAGGGAATGCGTATGGGCCCACGAAGAGCGCGAACGACAGGGGGCCACGAAGTGCAGATAATGCGGGGCCACAGAAGGCAACTATGGGGCCACTGAGGGTAGCAACTGGGCCACGTAGGACAGTGAGGGGGACACAAATGGCGACAGCGGGGCCACGAAGGGCATGCACATGGGGCCCACAACGGGCGCGACTCCTGGGTGCCTGGGTTTGGGGAGCGCGGCGCTTGGGCAAAGTGCAGGAAATCCCAACGCAAGGCCATTCTTCAGTAAGTTGCAAGCAAGTCTCCAGCGAGAGTGCGACTCCAGAGCGCCAGCAGAGCGATTCCTGAATAAATTTCTAGGAAGTCCTAAGCGAGAGCGCGATTCCTGAATAAATGCGAGAAGGTCTCGGGCGGGAGCGGGGGTCCTGGCTAAATTGTAAGGAAGTCTCAGGCGGGAACCGTTGTTGTTGTAACCCGGGGGCCAGGGGGCCAGTTTTAGCAGGAAGACTTTCCCTGTCAAAAAAACAGGGTGCGAGCGTCGAGGGGCACACTTTGATTGAGAAAAAACAGTAAGCACCGGTGAGGGGGGATCAACAATAATTAATCTTCAAAAATGAGAATTCAACAGCAACAGCAGCAGCAACACCCACAGCAACCATAACAACCACATCATCAGAAACAACAACACCACCAACAACAACGATGCCAACACCACCAACAATAGCAATACTAGCAACAGCAACAACAACAGCAACGACAACAACAGCAGCAACATCACTTACGTTAAGAAAATATCAACAACAAGTCTTACAATACTGAAACAATATTCTCAACAACGCCAACAACAACATCAAACCACTCTCAACGCACAACGCGCAACAGACAACATACAACAATTCAACAAACAACAAACACACGAATCATCAGCAACATTCACAAACAGCAGCAACAACACCAGCAACACCAATCACACTAACAACAACATCAACGACAGCAACAACAACAACGCCAGCAGTTATATTAAAAACGCCACCACGGACAACAACATCAACAACAACACCACCAACACCAACACCACCAACAACACCAACACTCATTTTAAAATCGTTCGCTCCTACGTGCTCGCGTGCCGGTCAGTACGTATACCCCAAACCCTCGGTACCCGCCCTCGTCGTCTTCGATCATACCCCCGTGGGGGTATATCTTCCTTACTTGCCACGTGTATTTAGTGCAGTCCGTATAACAAAGGAACAGAAGACGGGTGGAAGGGGGAGGGAAAATAATGGAACACGAGAAAAATTAAGTAGCAGGAGAGGGGGCAAGGAACAGAAAACAAGTGGTATAACCAGACGGGCAGACCGGGTGGGCAGACCAATAGCGGGCAGGTCGGGAAGGCGGGCCCAGGCGACCAGGTCGAGCAGGCGGGTTGCTGAAGCGTGGGTCCTGCATGAATCGCGAGGACGGCTCGAACGCTAGCGCGACTCCCAAGTAAATCGTGAGAAAAACCAAAGCGAAAACGTGATTCCTGAGCGCCGAGGGCGCATCGTCTGAGTGAGCTGCGAGGAGGTCCCACGCGACAGCGCGATTCAAATAGCAATTGTAAGGAAGTCCCGCGCGAAAACGCGATTTGGGAATACATTGTGAGGAAGTATCAGGCGGGAACCGCTGCTGCTGTAAACCGGGGGCCAGCAACGCAGTTTGAGCCCCGTGATTTTTTTTGGTGAAATAACAAGGTGCGATCCCCGGGGGAGGCACGTCAATGGAAAAATACAATGGTCACCGGAGGGGAGATCAACAATGATTGTTCTTCAGCAGTGAGAGCTCAACAACAACACCAACAACAACAGCATCAGCAACAGCAGCGGCAACAACAACAACCACAACAACGACAACAACAATCGTTTCGACCTTCATGCGCGATGTTTCCATACGAAGCATGCGATCATCATGATAACCATCCCCATCACGGGGGACTATTGTTCTATAGCGGGGTCCGCTATCCCCATTTCCAGATCTCCCGCCCCATGAGATCTTGCAAACACCTCTTCCGAGGAATTTAAACATATCCCGCCTCGAAAACGCATGCCCACGTCTTGCTGCGCCGATGCGAGACCGCCAGTGGAACCCCAGCCATGGGTAAAGCACAAGGGAGTATCGAGCGACAGGATTGCCTCGGTGGGGACGGGGATTGTCGGCGGCGAGGCAAAGACTTGGCCCTGAATAGAAATGGAGGAAGTCTCGAGCAGGTCCGCGGTTGTCGCTGGGAGCGGCGCCAATGCTGAAGAGAGTGGGGCGCTAGTCTAGCGTAAAACAAAACGACGTCTCGAGCGGGAACGCTGGTTTTGTTGGGGCGGCGGTTGTCGGCGGCGAGGAGGCACACCGCTTTGAGGACGTTTCGAACGGGAGCCGTAGTTTTGTCGGGACGGGGGCTGTCGGCGGCGAGGAACAACAGCACCGTCTGGAGGAACAAAAAGAGGAAACCTCGAGCGGGAGCGTTGTTCTTGCTGGGAGCGGCGCCAATTCAAAAGAGAGTAGGGCGCCAGTCCAGCGTAAGACGGGAGAAAGTCGGGCGGGAGCGTTGGTTTTGTCGGGACGGCGGTTTTCGGCGGCTAGGAGGAGCAACGCCTTGAGTACAAAAAAGGAGAGGAAGTCTCGAGCGAGAGCGTTGTTGTTGTTGGGGGCGGCGCCGATGAGAGAAAAAGTAGCGCGCCAGTCCAAGGTAAAACAGGAGGTTGTCTCGACTGGTATCGCTGGTTTTGTTGGGGCGGCGGCTTTCGGCGGCGAGCAAAAACACCGGGTGCACATTGTTTTTTTTTCGATTGAAGTGCCCTTCCCGGGACTCGCACCCTTTATATTTATATGTATATGTATATATATATATATATATATATATATAATTTCTAAGTAATACGGGAGGTCTTGAAGGTCAAACTGTGTCGTTGGCCCCCAGTTTACTACAACAATCATTTTAATATTGTTCGCCCTTGTATGCTCGAGTGTCCAATAGCGCGTGTTTCCCAAACCCTCGATACCGGCCTTTTTGGCTTCGATGGAACCCCTTCTGGGGGGTATACATTTCTTCCCTGCAGGCCTGGCCCCGGCAAGCGGCGGGGCGGCCGCGGACCGTCGGCCTGGCCAGCGGCAGCGCTGATCGGCGGGGCGGCCGCGGACCGTCGTCGACCCGACCCCAAAAGGGACGGACAGGGGGACCGACCACGACGACGACGACGACGCCGACGACGTCGAAGACGACGGCGACGACGACGACGACGGCGACGACGAGCGAAGGCGAGAGCGAGAGAGAACGACAGCAGGGCCACGAAGGGCACGAAGTAGGCCACGAAGGGCGACAGCGGGGACACGAAGGGAATGCGTATGGGGTCACGAAAAGCGCAAACGAGCGGGGGCCACGAAGTGCAGATACTGCGAGGCCACAGAAGGCAACCATGGGGCCACTGAGGGTAACAACTGGGCCACGTAGGACGGTGAGGGGGACACTAATGGCGACAGCGGGGCCACGAAGGGCATGCACATGGGGCCACAACGGGCGCGACTCCTGGGTGCCTGGGTGTCGGGAGCGCGGCGCTTGGGCAAATTGCAAGAAATCCCAACGCAAGGCCATTCTTCAGTAAGTTGCAAGCAAGTCTCCAGCGAAAGCGCCACTCCAGAGCGTTGGGAGAGCGATTCCTAAATAAATTGTGAGGCAGTCCCAATCTAGAGCGCGATTCCTGAATAAAATGCAAGGAAGTCTCGGCGGGAGCGGGGGTCCTGGCTAAATTATAAGGGAGTCTCAGGCGGGAACCGTTGTTCCCCACATGCTTCGTGGGGTGTTGGTTTTCTTCCCACCCGCGCCGCACCCGCGTCTCACCCACACCCGCCCTCCTCCCCTCCTCCTCCTCCTCCCCCTCCTCCTCACGCACACAGCACAGCGCAGCGCAGCGCAGCACAGCACATCACAGCGCAGCGCACACAACACAGCACAGCACAGCACAGCACAGCACAGCACAGCACAGCACAGCACAGCACAGCACACACACACACACACACGGCTTGGCACGTGCGGCACATTCTCGACGCCATAGGGGTCGTCCACGGCACAGCAGGCGTGGCAGTTTTGCACAGCACACCTGCACAGCACAGCACAGCATAGCACAGTACAGCACACCGCAGCCCAGCACGGCACGGCACAGCACAGCACATCGCAGCACAGCTCGGCACAGCATAGCACACAGGGCAGGCGCGCAGGGCACGGCACGGCAGAGCGTGGCAGGGGCGGCACTTTCTCGACACCACAGGGGGTGCGCAGGGGGTGGTCCCTGAGCTCGGCCGCTATGCACGACGGCTGTCCAGGCACAGCAGGCGTTGCATTTTCTCGACACCACAGGGGGTGCGCAGGGGGTGGTCCCTGAGCTCGGCCGCTATGCACGACGGTCGTCCAGGCACAGCAGGCGTGGCACTTTCCCGAAACCATGGGGGTGCGCAGAGGGGTGGTCCCTGAGCGCGGCCGCTATGCACGACGGTCGTCCAGGCACAGCAGGCGCGGAACTTTCTCGACACCATAGGGGGTGCGCAGGGGGTGGTCCCTGAGCTCGCCCGCTATGCACGACGGTCGCCCAGGCACAGCAGGCGTGGCACTTTCTCGACACCATAGGGGGTGCGCAGGGGGTGGTCCCTGAGCTCGGCCGCTACGCATGACGGTCGTCCAGGCACAGCAGGCGTGGCATTTTCTCGACACCACAGGGGGTGCGCAGGGGGTGGTCCCTGAGTTCGGTCGATATGCACGACGGTCGTCCAGACATAGCAGGCGTGGCACTTTCTCGACACCATAGGGGGTGCGAAGGGGGTGGTCCCTGAGCTCGCCGCTATGGAGGACGGTCGTCCAAGCACAGCAGGCGTGGCACTTTCTCGACACCATAGGGGGTGCGCAACACCACAGGGGGTGCGCAGGGGGTGGTCCCTGAGCGCGGCCGCTATGCACGACGGTCGTCCAGTCACAGCAGGCGTGGCACTTTCTCGACACCACAGGGGGTGCGCAGGGGGTGGTCCGTGAGCGCGGCCGCTATGCACGACGGTCGTCCAGGCACAGCAGGCGTGGCACTTTCTCGACACCATAGGGGGTGTGCAGGCGGTGGTCCTTGAGCTCGGCCGCTATGCACGACGGTCGTCCACGCACAGCAGGCGTGGCATTTTCTCGACACCATAAAAAGGGGTGTGCAGGGGGTGGTCCCTGAACTCGCCGCTATGCACGACGGTCGTCCAGGCACAGCAAGCGTGGCACCTTCTCGACACCATACGGGGTGCGCAGGGGGTGGTCCCTGAGTTCGGCCGCTATGCACGACGGTCGTCCAGGCACAGCAGGCGTGGCACTTTCTCGACACCACAGGGGGTGCGCAGGGGGTGGTCCCTGAGTTCGGTCGATATGCACGACGGTCGTCCAGACAAAGCAGGCGTGGGACTTTCCCGACACCATAGGGGGTGCGCAGAGGGTGGTCCCTGAGCTCGGCCGCTATGCACGACGGTCGTCCAGGCATAGCAGGCGTGGCACTTTCTCGACACCGTAGGGGGTGCGCAAAGGTGGTCCCTGAGCGCGGCCGCTATGCACGACGGTCGTCCAGGCACAGCAGGCGTGGCATTTTCTCGACACCACAGGGGGTGCGCAGGGGGTGGTCCCTGAGCTCGGCCGCTATGCACGACGGTCGTCCAGGCACAGCAGGCGTGGCACTTTCTCGACACCATAGGGGGTGTGCAGGCGGTGGTCCCTGAGCTCGGCCGCTATGCACGACGGTCGTCCAGGCACAGCAGGCGTGGCATTTTCTCGACACCATAAGGTGTGTGCAGGGGGTGGTCCCTGAGCTCGCCGCTATGCACGACGGTCGTCCAGGCACAGCAAGCGTTGCACTTTCTCGACACCATAGGGGGTGCGCACGGGGTGTTCCCTGAGCTCGCCGCTATGGAGGACGGTCGTCCAAACACAGCAAGCGTGGCACTTTCTCGACACCACAAGGGGGTGCGCAGGGGGTGGTCCCTGAGCTCGGTCGATATGCACGATAGCATGACACGACGGCTCGTCCACGGCAGGCATAGCAGGCGTGGCACTTTCTCGACACCATAGGGGGTGCGCAGGGGGTGGTCCGGAGCGCGGCCGCTATGCACGACGGTCGTCCAGGCACAGCAAGCGTGGCACTTTCTCGACACCACAGGGGGTGCGCAGGGGGTGGTCCCTGAGCGCGGCCGCTATGCACGACGGTCGTCCAGGCACAGCAGGCGTGGCACTTTCTCGACACCATAGGGGGTGTGCAGGGGGTGGTCCCTGAGCGCGGCCGCTATGCACGACGGTCGTCCAGGCACAGCAGGCGTGGAACTTTCTCGACACCATAGGGGGTGCGCAGGGGGTGGTCCCTGAGCGCGGCCGCTATGCACGACGGTCGCCCAGGCACAGCAGGCGTGGCACTTTCTCGACACCATAGGGGGCGCGCAGCTGTAGCATCATAATCGTCATCATCATCAAGAATTGTAGCCACCCTGGCTCATGCGGGCTCAGACTGCTGGATATGTGAATGCGGACGGCCGCCGGTGACTCTCCGTCAAAGGTACGGTCCCCGTCATGTCGCCCAAATGCGCAATGTCTATTTTGCCACCGCCTTGCGAGAAGCTCAAGAAATCCATGAAAGATATGGGCGCTGAGGTGAGCCTGGATGGTTTGCGAATATACGTTTTCCGGCATGGGAACGCCTTGGCACGCGGCGCATTCGATGCTTACCACCGACAGCTGGCAAACTGGTGGCCTGACACGCTCCTCACCAGGTACAACGAGTTGCCGCGAACAAAAGGCGCCGACGATGCCAGGAGGCAGTGCTTGACTAGGTACTTGCTGAACCCTTCGCCCAGCGGGTTCCCAGCTGATCAGCCGGGGGGGTGTGCGGAGGATGGCGATGGCTCGCCGTTGGCGAAAGTTCGGCGGGTCGTCGTCGTATTCGTTGTCCTCGTCGTACTCGTCGTCGTACTCGTCGTCGAAATCGTCGTCGTACCTCGTCGTCGCACTCGGGGGCGCTCCTGCCCTCTTCGCTCTACCTGCCCTCGACCATCCCTCTCCTCCCTCCTGCTGCCATTGCTCCTCCTCCTCGGAGGCCCGGGCGCCGCCGCCGCCGCCGCCGCCGCCGCCGTCGTCGTCGTCGTCGTCGTCGTCGTCGTCGCCGTCGTCGACGATTGTTGGAGTGACTCATCTGGTCGGTTAGGCTGGTCTGCTTGATTGGCCTGGCTGGCTGGTCTGATTACTTTGGCTGTTTGTGGCTGGAATGACTGACCTGACTGGTCTGGTCAGTCTGGCTGGTCTGGTTCAAAAAAAAAACCAAGCGGGATGTGACATGGTTTGTGAACGCACGTGACATAAAATAAATGTGCGGGGTTCCTCGGTAGCGTAATTGTTGTAACCCGGGGGCCAGGGGGCCAGTTTGAGCAGGAATATTTTCCATCACAAAAGACAGGGCGCGAGCGTCGAGGGGCGCACTTTGATTGGGGAAAAACAGTATGCACCGGCGGGGGGACCAACAATAGTTATGGTTCAGAAGTGAGAATTCACCGGCTCCCGCCTAAGTTTTCCTCATAATTTAGCCAGGACCCCCACTCCCGCCCGAGACTTCTTCGCGTTTTATTCAGGAATCGCGCTCTCGCCTGGGACTTCCTTAGAATTTCTCCCCCCGGCGCTCTGGAGTCGCGCTCCTGCTGGAGACCTGCTTGCAATTTACTACAGGATAACGCCCTTGCGTTGGAACTTCTGGCAATTTACTCAAGCGCCGCGCTCCCGACACACAGGCACCCAGGAGTCGCGCTCACGCTTAGGACTCCCCCGCAGATTACATAGGAATCGGGATCTCGCTGCCCTTCGTGGCCTCGTTGCAGCCCTTCGTGGCCCCCTCGCTTTGTTTCGTGGCCCCGTCGCAGCCCTTCGTGGCCCCCTCGCTGCCCTTCGTGGCCCCTTTGCAGCCCCTCGTGGCATCCTTGCTGCCCCTCGTGGCCCCGTTGCAGTCCTTCGTGGCCCCCTCGCTTTGTTTCGTGGCCCCGTTGCAGCAGTTCGTGGCCCCTTCGCTGCCCTTCGTGGCCCCGTTGCATCCCTTCGTGGCCCCCTCGCTGCCCTTTGTGGCCCCATATATATATATATATATATATATATATATATATATGTGTGTGTGTGTGTGTGTGTGCCTTTCGTGGCCCCCGCTCGTTCGCGCCCGTGGTGGCCCCATATGCATCTGTCCTGCGTGGCCCAGTTGCTACCCTCAGTGGCCCCATCGTTGCCTTCAGTTGCCCCGCATTATCTGCCCTTCGTGGCCCCCGTTCGTTCGCGTTCCTCGTGGCCCCGTGCGCATTCCCTTCGTGTCCCCGCTGTTGCCCTTCGTGGCCTACTTCGTGTCCTTGTGGCCCTGCTGTCGTTCTCTTTCGCTCACGCTTTCGCTAGTCGCCGTCATCGTCGACGTCGTCGTCGTCGCCGTCGCGTCGACGTCGTCGTCGTCGTGGTCGGTCCCCTGTCCGTCCCTCTTGGGGTCGGGTCGACGGTCCGCGGCCGCCCCGCCGATCAGCGCTGCCGCTGGCCTGGCCGACGGTCCGCGGCCGCCCCGCCGCTTGCCAGGGCCTGGCCTGCAGGGAAGAAAGGTATACTAACCCAAAGGGGTTCCATCGAAGACGAAGAGGGCGGGTATCGAGGGTTTGGGAAATAGGCGTCATTGGACACTCGAGCAGATAAGGGCGAACAGTCTCAAGATGATTGTTGTTGTTGTTGAACTTTCATTTCTGAAGAACAATTATTGTTGATCCCCCCCGTCATGTGCACATTATTTTTGGATTGAAATGCCTTTCCCAGGGCCCGCACCCTGTTTTTATCAGGGAAAGCCTTGAGGGTCAAAATGTGTCGTTGGCCCCCGGTTTACAACAACAGCGGTTCCCGCTTGAGTTCTCTTCACAATTTAGCCAGGAGCCCTGCTCCCGCCCGAGACTTCCTCGCGTTTCATTCAGGAATCGCGCTCTCGCTCGGGACTTTCTTATCCTCCCGGCGCTCTGGAGTCGCGCTCTCGCTGGAGAATTGCTTGCAACCCATTGCAGAATAGCGCCCTTGCGTTGGAATTTCTTGCAATTTACTCAAGCGCCGCGTTCCCGACACCCAGGCACCCACGAGTCGCGCTCACGCGTAGGACTCCCTCACGGATTACATAGGAATCGGGATCTCGCTGCCCTTCGTGGCCCCGTTGCAGCCCTTCGTGGCCCCCTCGCTTTCTTTCGTGGCCCCGTTGCAGCATTTCGTGGCCTACTGGCTGCCCTTCGTGGCCCAGTTGCAGCCCCTCGTGGCCTCCTCGCTGCCCTTCGTGGCCTCGTTGCAGTCCTTCGTGGCCCCCTCGCTCTGTTTCGTCGCCCCGTTGCAGCCCTTCGCGGCACCCTCGCTGCCCTTCGTGGCCCTGTCGCAGCCCTTCGTGATCCCGTCGCAGCCCTTCGTGGCCCCCTCGCTGCCCTTCGTGGCCCCGCTGCATCCCTTCATGGCCCCATGCGCATTCCCTTCGCGGCCCCATATATGCATGCCCTTCGTGGCCCCCGCTCGGTCGCGCCCGTGGTGGCCCTATACGTTGAAGAATCGCGCCCCCGCTTGGGACCACCTCGCAATTTACAACCGAATCGCGGCTCCCGCTTGATATTCCCTCACAATTTATTCAAATGCCGCTCCTCGACAATCAGGAATCGCGTTCCCGCTACATTTTGCCTGGCGGTTCAAGCAGAATTTACGCTTCGACCCGCCCGCTCGACCCGCCCGCGCGACCGTGCCGCTCGGTGGTCATCGGGGTCATTCCGAGACCCCCCAGAGGTCGTAGGAGGTTTTCGGGTGCCTTCAAATCCCTCCGCGCCTTGTTTCCGCACCAGTCTCCGCTCGTATCCACCTGCCCCCACTGTTCAACGTTCTTTCCCAGTCGTCTCCACTCTTGCCCTTTATCATCATTTTAATTTCGTTCGTACTCCATTGTGCTATTCCTCAGTTCTTCGCATTCCGCCCACTCCTCCGCAGACCACACCACCCCATCCCACCCCAACAACTTTCACCCTTTCCCGCTCGCATCCCGCATTTGTCCAAAATCATTCCGAGCCCCTCCTCCAGATTCCTCCGTTCGCCCCCCGTTCCTCCGCGCTCCTCCTGGTTCTTCTTCTCCACTCGTTGCCGCTCCTCCTTCTGAGACCCTACTCTTGTCCACTCCATCCCAATCCACTCCACATCCCCGCGCACCTCTAGACACGGTTGCAGTTATCACTATCTTTCCGCCCCGCTCTCCCAACATCCCGCTTCTTTTCAGGGTTCCACGAAATTTGTTTCTGACACCAGTTCGCAGCTGCACGTCCCCCCCTGTGGGGGTATCCACGAAATGTTACTTCAAGGGGGTGGTACGCGGCGCTGTTTATGACGCGACCCATGGCGAAACTCATTGTTAACTTGTGTTGGAGTGGCTGGCGCAAACCATGGCGCAAGCTGAATCGCCAGTCGCAGCGCAAATCATCGTCCTCCCTCCTTGTTGCCCCTCCCCTCCACTCCTCCGATCCTTTCGCCTTCATTCCCCCCCGCTAGCTGTCGCCCTTCGTTTTCAAGGGCTTCACCAACCGCGCGTGGCCGGGAATGAATCTACCCCCCACAATGGGGCGCTTTCGAAGGCGAAGAGGGCGGGCATCCAGGGTTTGGGGTGCGCATTGCGAATGACACCCGAGCAGATAAGAGCGAACAGTCTTCAACATTGTTGTTGAACTTTCACTTCTGAAAAATATATAAGTACTGTTGATCCCCACCACCGGTGCAGACTGTCTTTCTCCATCAAGGTGTGCCCCTCGACGCTAGCGCCGTGTTATTTGATAGGGTATATTTTGGTGTTCGAAGTAAGCCCCTGGCGCCCGGGCTACAACAACAACAACAACAGCGGATCACGCCTGATAGGTCGTCGCATTTTAGCCAGGACCCCCGCTCCCGCCCGAGACTTCCTCGCATGTTATTCAGGAATCGCGCTGTCGCTTGGAAGTTCCTTGCAGTTAATTCAGGAATCGCTTTCCCGGCGCTCTGGAGTCGCGCTCTCGCTGGAGAATTGCTTGCAACCTACTGAACAATAGCGCCCTTGCGTTGGAATTTCCTGCAATTTACTCAAGCGCCGCGCTCCCGACACCCAGGCACCAAGGAATCGCGCTCACGTTTGGGACTCCTTCGCAGATTACATAGGAATCGGGATCTCGCTGCCCTTCGTGGCCCCGTTGCAGCCCTTCGTGGCCCCCTCGCTTTGTTTCGTGGCCCCGTTGCAGCTCCTCGTGGCCTCCTCGCTGGCTTTCGTGGCCCCGTTGCAGCCCTTCGTTGCCTCCTCGCTGCCCTTCGTGGCCTCGTTGCAGTCCTTCGTGGCCCCCTCGCTCTGTTCCGTGGCCCCATTGCAGCCCTTCGTGGCCCCCTCGTTGCCCTTCGTGGGCCCGTGGCAGTATTTCGTGGCCCCCTTGCAGCCCTTCGTGGCCCCCTCGCTTTGTTTCGTGGCCCCGTTGCAGCCCTTCGTGGCCCCTTCGCTGTCTTTCGTGGCCCCATATATGTATGCCCTTCGTGGCCCCCGCTCGTTCGCGCCCGTGGTGGCCCCATATGCATCTGTCCTACGTAGCCCAGTTGCTACCCTCAGTGGCCCCATCGTTGCCTTTTGTGGCCCCGCATTATCTGCCCTTCGTGGCCCCCGCTCGTTCGCGCTTTTCGTGGCCCCATGCGCATTCCCTTCGTGTCCCAGCTGTTGCCCTTCGTGGCCCCCGCTCGTTCGCGCCCGTGGTGGCCCCATATGCATGCCCTTCGTGGCCCCGCTGTCGCCCTTCCTGGCCCCCTCGCTGCCCTCAATGGCCCCGTCCTTGCCCTCCGCGGCCCAACATACGTATGCCCTTCGTGGCCCCCGCTCGTTCGCACCCGTTGTGGCCCCATGTGCATGCCGTTCGTGGCCCCGCTGTCGCCGTTTGTGGCCCCTCTCGCTGTCCTACGTGGCCCAGTTGCTACCCTCAGTGGCCCCATCGTTGCCTTTTGTGGCCCCGCATTATTTGCCCTTCGTGGCCCCCGCTCGTTCGCGCTCTTCGTGGCCACATGCGCATTTCCTGCGTGTCCCCGCTGTCGCATTTCGTGGCCCACTTCGTGTCCTTCGTGGCCCTGCTGTCGTTCTCTCTCGCTCTCGCTTTCGCTCGTCGTCGTCGACGTCGTCGTCGTCGTCGTCGTGGTCGGTCCCCTGTCCGTCCCTCTTGGGGTCGGGTCGACGGTCCGCGGCTGCCCTGCCGATCAGAGCTGCCGCTGGCCAGGCCGACGGTCCGCGGCCGCCCCGCCGCTTGCCGGGGCCCGGCTTGCAGGGAAGAAAAGTGTAGCCCCCAAAAAAAGGTTCGATCGAAGACGAAGAGGGCGGGTATCGAGGGTTTGGGAAATACGCGTTATTGGACACTCGAGCAGATAAGGGCGAACAGTTTTAAACGGGTTGTTGTTGTTGTTGTTGTTGTTGTTGTTGTTGTTGTTGTTGTTGTTGTTGTTGTTGTTGTTGAACCTTAATTACTAAACAATTATTATTGTTGGACCCCCTATATTCGCCCTGGCGCTCTCGCCGAGGCGCCGGCCGCATTTCCTCTGAAATTGAGGCTCACGCTCAGGCGTTTTGGGGTTCCGCCAAAACCGGCCCCCCAACAACAACAACGCTCCGGCTCGAGACTTCCTCCTTTTTTACTCGGGCTCGGTGCTCTTGCTCGCCGCCGAGAGCGGCTCCCGGGCCGGACGCCCGGGTCGGCGCCCGAGCCGGCGCCCGGGCGCCGGAAAATCGAGTTCCGAGGCGGCGCCGAAAAAAGGCCATTCCAATACACATTTTTCTTTCGAAAATGCTGAATTTCTGCTTCCGGCGCCCGGGAGGAGGGAGGCCGTCCGGGCCGATTCCGGAGCTCGGGCCGGCACCCAACCGTCAACCAGGTTACCGCCGGGACCCTCGTAGAGCTCTGAATAGACCAAGTCGGTTCCCAGATAACAGCAGATAAACGCTTCTCAATACAGGTTTTTTTACACAAAAAAAATGTTGCTTCGGTGTTACACTATGTCGGTTCCTCCTAATCTTTTTGATAGAAATAATGCAGCCGGACGCCCGGGTCGGCGCCCGAGCCGGCGCCCGGGCGCCAGAAAATCGAGTTCCGAGGCGGCGCCGAAAAAAGGCCATTCCAATACACATTTTTCCCTCGAAAATGCTGAATTTCTGCTTCCGGCGCCCGGGAAGCCGTCCGGGCCGATTCCGGAGCTCGGGCCGGCACCCGGCCCGGCTCCCGGGCCGGACGCCCAGGTCGGCGCCCGAGCCGGCGCCCGGGCGCTGAAAAATCGAGTTCCGAGGCGGCGCCGAAAAAAGGCCATTCCAATACACATTTTTCTTTCGCAAATGCTGAATTTCTGCTTCCGGCGCCCGGGAGGGAGGCCGTCCGGGCCGATTCCGGAGCTCGGGCCGGCACCCGGCCCGGCCGGCACCCGGCCCGGCTCCCGGGCCGGACGCCCGGGCAGTTCCGATCGCGCCGAAAAGAGGCCATTCCAATACACATTTTTCTTTCGAAAATGCTGAATTTCTGCTTGCGGCGCCCGGGAAGCCGTCCTGGGCCGATTCTGGAGCGGCTTTGGGCCGGACGCCCGAGCCGGCGCCCGTACGTGGTGCTTCTCTGCTTCTGGCGCCTGCGCAGCTTCCCGAGCCGCTTCTGGAACCATATCTGGGCCGGTCCAGCGATAGGTTTCCTGGATGTGCTGAACCATCCAACTTTTTGAGACTTCTGCGTCTCAAGGATAGGGAGAGAAGACATTAAAGGAGGATCAAAAAGCAACGTCGCTATGAACGCTTGGCTGCCACAAGCCAGTTCTACTTACTTGGACTACTACTACCGTTGCCACTACTACTAGTGCTACAGCCGCAACAACAATATCATCAACTGCTGCTACTACAACTACTCATCCTTCCTCCCCCTCCTCCCCCTCCCTTCTCCTCCTCCCCCTCCCTATCTCTCTCATCTCCCCCTCCTCTTCCTCTTCCTCTCCCTCTGAGATGCGGGGCATGCGCAAGGCGATTGCGAAGGCGATGTGCCGTCCGAGCTATGGATGTTGAAGTTCCTCGGAAGAGGTGGTGGCCAAACCTTCTTGGGCGGGATATCTGGGTGAGGGAATATCGGATCCCGCATGCCAGAAAAATCCCCCATGATGGGGTGTGTTATCCAGATGGATGCATGTGTCATGTGGAAGCATGGCGCATGAGGGTAAAATGATCGTTGTTGTTGTTGAACATTATTTATTCTAAAGAATAATTATTGTTGGGACCCCTGGTGCGCGACCCCCTCGCCGCGCCTAGGCCGCAGCTACATTTTCATCATTTTCGTGAGGAAGCCTCAGGTAATACGATGTCATCAAGATCCGGTTGTTTTGTTCCCCCCCGCTGTCCCTTGCAAAAAACACTATAAAATGAAATTTCTTGTTCTAAAATAACCAAACTTCAAGAATCCCTTGCAAAAAATAAGGTAAAGTGGACATTCGCGCGCGCAAGACGAAATCCTTCCAAAACCTTAGTGTTCGTAGCGATTTCAACATAAAAACATCAAAAAACCAATGTTTTTTTTTTAAAAAAAAAAAGTGTCACAATTTCATCCCGCGCGCTCTTGCGGATTTGCAGGAAACCCAACTTTTTTAAACATTTCTGTCAAACGGGCTTTTGCGATCAACTTCTTCACGTGCTTCGAACTTCTCCAACAACGGTTGCGCACCTGCCAGGGCCATCATCCCTGTCAAATAATACCATGCGGGACACATTCGTTTTTTCTTTCCGTGCGCACGCCGAAATCTTCAAAAACCATTGGGTTTCGTAGGAATTTTAGCACCGCGCAACATAAAATCATTTTTCGCACCGTAGGCCCTTCAAATCGTCGTCGTCGTATACTAAGCTAGTTTCCACAAGATGTTACCACAAGAAGTCATTGAAACCATGCGCCAGTGTAGTAGCCACGGTCGTCCGCATGCCACGAAGTGAAGTGTCCGAACGTCATAGGGCGGGAAGCTGGGTGTGGGTGGTGGCGAAGAGTCGTTTGGAAATGTGGTAGAGCTTGAACCGGCCCCCCCACAAAGTGGGGGTATTGGCGGGCGTCGTATGAAAACCCTGGCACTGGTGAGAACACTGAGCGTTCGGGTAAAATGATTGTTGTTGTTGTTGTTGTTGTTGAATTCTCATTTCTGAAGAATAATTATTGTTGATCCCCCCACACCGGTGCATATTGTTTTTTCTCAATCAAAGTGTGCCCCTCGACGCTCGCACCTTGCTATTTGACAGGGAAAGTTTTCCTGCTCAAACTGCACCCCTGGCCCCCGGGTTACAACAACGGTTCCCGCATGAGACTTCTTTACAATTTAGGCAGGACCCCCGCTCCCGCCCGAGACTTCCTCGCATTTTATTCAGGAATCGCGCTCTCGCTTGGGACTTCCTTACAATTTATTCAAGAATCGCTCTCCCGGAGCTCTGGAGTCGCGCTCTCGCTGGAGACTTGCTTGTAACTTACTGAAGAATATTGTCCTCGCGACACGTGACAGCGAAACTATTAACTTTTTCCGAGCGGTTCGCTTTCGATGTCGCTTTCTTAACTATTAACTTGTTCGGGGGAGCTTCGCTTTCGCTTTTGCTTTCCTGACAATTAGCTTTTATTTTCTGTGCTTCGCTTAGTCATTCCCGCCGTCGCCGGAACTTGTCCCTTGCGGCCGTGCCTTGACCTAATTATGAATCGCGCGCCCACTGGGATTCAATGGTTTCGGTACCGAAGGCACGTAGTATGTAAGGTGTGGCAACAACTCCAACCACATTCTCATGTTCCGTCAAGTCTGCATTGCATTCAATTTGTTGTTCGAAGCATCTTTACTCAAACCATATGATATTATGCTGGCTGTTGTTGCCCAGCGTGGGCCTTAAACAGTGGTTCATTGGTTCCTAGCAATGCACGTGGGGCAACCTATGTCGTGCAATATATGAGATGCGAGCTATGTGGTGTAATCTATGTGGTGCCATCAAGGTTATGCGACACATGTGGTGCGATGTATGTGGTTTAATATATGTAGCGCAACCTATGTGGTGCAATATGCGTGGTGCGATGTATGCCCCCACATTTATGTGGCGCAACCTATGTGGTGTAAGGTTTGTGGTGGAAGCTACGTGGTGCAAAACATGTGGTGCAATAGCTGTGATGCTGTCTGTATGGGGCAATATATGTGGTGCAAGCTATGTAATGCAATATATGTGGTCTTAGCTATGTGGTGCACTATATGTTGTGCAATTCATTTTGACCGTCTTGAAGCTGTCCTCTCTACCGCTCGTGCAAACATCCCACCCTCCCACCCGCAACTTGGTCGCAAGACCTCTTAAGACATGACCGTGACGGTAGGTACCGCATGGCACTTGGCCACGACACCGACGCCGACGACAGCGACAACGACGACGACGGCGCCGCCGACACACTACGACGACACTGCCGACGTCGACGACGACGAAGACGACGACGCCGACGCCGACGACGACGACGACGACGACGACGTCGTCGCCAACGAAGACGAGAGAAGAGGGAGGACGACGACGGCGACAACGACGACAACGACGATGGAGGAGGGAAGAAGGCGACGACGCGAACGACGAAGAAGGAGGAAGGACGGCGACGCCGACGACGACAACGACGAGGGAGGAGTGAAGACGACGACGACGACGACGACGACGGCGACGAAATAGGAGGGACAACGACGAAACGCCGACGAAGACGACGAGGGAGGAAGGACGACCACGGCGACAACGACGACGAAAGCGACGACGACGCCAAGACGACGACGACGAGGAAAGACAGAAGACGACGACGGTGACGACGACGACGACGACGACGACGAGGGAGGAAGGAGGACGACTACGACGACGACGCAAGAGCGCGCGCGCGCACGCTTTTGTTGAAAATCCGTGTTGCGAAACCTTGTGTTTTTGTAGGTTTTTTGGACACGTTTTTGAAATCCTTCCGAAACCGTGAATTTTTGAAGGATTTCAGCATACGCGCGCGACGACGCGCGCGTCTGCACTTCGTCCCATTGTTTGCAGAAGATTCTCGCGACGGCACACGCACAAGGGCGTTCGACAGATTTCGACATGCGCGCGCGAAGCACGTTTGGTAGCATTTTGTGAAAATCTTGAAAACCCCATGGTTTCTTAAGATTTCGCAAGAGCTCGCGCGTAAGCTTTTTCAGCAAATCAGTGTGGCGAAACCCTGTGTTTTTGTATGTTTGTTTGGCAACTCGATTGCGAAATCCTTCCGGCACCGACGGTTTTTGAAGGATTTCGGCAAGCGCGCGCGACGACGCGCGCGTGTGCATTTCGTCCCATTTTGTTGCAAGGGATTCGCGAAAAAGTGCTATGTTAGAGCAACAAATGACACCGCATAGTGTTTTTTATATAATTATCCCGGCAAAGCAACCTAACAGCGATGTGTAGGAGCTTTTCTGGAAGCATTCCCCTTAAGATTCAGATGAGAATCCTGTTGTAGAATTCTGCTGTTCTGCCAGTCGTAGTCGCATTCGCGATGGCAGTCGCAGTGGCAACGGCAGTCGCAGTCACAGCCTCAGCCTCAGCCTGCCAGCCTCAGCCTCAGCCTGCCTCAGCCTCAGCCTGCCTCAGCCTCAGCCTCAGCCTGCTTCAGCCTCAACATCAGTCTGCCTTCAGCCTCGGCCTCAGCCTCAGCCTGCCTCAGCCTCAGTCTGCATCAGCCTCAGCCTCAGCCTCAGCCTGCCTCAGCATCAGCCTGCCTCAGCCTCAGCCTCAGCCTGCCTCAGCCTCAGCCTCAGCCTGCTTCAGCCTCAGCCTCAGTCTGCCTTCAGCCTCGGCCTCAGCCTCAGCCTGCCTCAGCCTCAGCCTGCATCAGCCTCAGCCTCAGCCTCAGCCTGCCTCAGCATCAGCCTGCCTCAGCCTCAGCCTCAGCCTGCCTCAGCCTCAGCCTCAGCCTCAGCCTCAGCCTCAGTCTGCCTTCAGCCTCGGCCTCAGCCTCAGCCTGCCTCAGCCTCAGCCTGCATCAGCCTCAGCCTCAGCCTCAGCCTGCCTCAGCATCATCCTGCCTCAGCCTCAGCGTCAGCCTGCCTCAGCCTCAGCCTCAGCTGCTTCAGCCTCAGCATCAGCCTGCCTTCAGCCTCGGCCTCAGCCTCCGCGTGCCTCAGCCTCAGCCTCAGCCTGCTTCAGCCTCAGCCTCAGTCTGCCTTCAGCCTCGGCCTCTGCTCAGCCTGCCTCAGCCTCAGCTGCATCAGCCTCAGCCTCAGCCTCAGCCTCAGCTTGCCTCAGCATCATCCTGCCTCAGCCTCAGCCTCAGCCTGCCTCAGTCTGCCTTCAGCCTCGGCCTCAGCCTCAGCCTGCCTCAGCCTCTGCCTGCCTCAGCCTCAGCATCAGCCTGTCTCAGCATTCAAAATGTGGCCGGGGAATGGAGTTCTGGGAACTCGAAGAACACGAAGTGGCCTACAGTTGGCTCCGGGCATTCAAAATCATGCCCAGGAATGGAGTTCTGGGAACTCGAAGACACGAAGTGGCCTACAGTTGGCTCCGGGCATTCAAAATGTGGCCCGGGAATGGAGTTCTGGGAAGTCGAAGAGCACGAAGTGGCCTACAGTTGGCTCCGGGCATCCAAAATGTGGCCCGGGAATGGAGTTCTGGGAAGTCGAAGAGCACGAAGTGGCCTACAGTTGGCTCCGGGCATCCAAAATGTGGCCCGGGAATGGAGTTCTGGGAAGTCGAAGAGCACGAAGTGGCCTACAGTTGGCTCCGGGCATTCAAAATGTGGCCCGGGAATGGAGTTCTGGGAGGTCGAAGAGCACGAAGTGTGTGACTGTTTGCTTAAAACGAGCCCGGCCCTGAGCCCGGCCCTCGCTGTCCGGATGCCGCCCAGACCTCCCTTCTGAGTCATCAGATGCTCTCTTTTGACACCACTAGAAACCTATCAGTCTTCGCTGTGAGGTAAAAAAGAGAACCTCAGGGGGGGGAACCTATATATATATATATATATATATATATATATATATATATATACAAGACTGCATTGGCGCTTCGCGCCATGCACCTTGGTTCTTGAAAGCTCGGCATGCAGGATAACCAAATATAGCGATGATTCATTGTTGCCGTTTGCGCCATCGTCGTTATAGTAATGTTATGTATTATCCTTATACTTCCTCTCCTCTTACTCGTAATCTTCCTTGTCTGCGAGCCACTCCTTGTCCTCATCCCCAGTTTTTATTGCAGGGGCTCCTCTTTGGAGGTGTTCTTGGGCCCCTCTCAAAAGCTTTTTGGGGACCTCTGGGGGCCTCCTGGGCGCCTTTTGGGGGCCTCTGGGGGCTTCTTGCGGCCACCTTGCTACCAACCACGGTCTCCCTGAACGACCGGGTCACGATTTGGAGTGCTTCGGGAGGCGTCTTGGGGCCATCTGGGGCTGTCAGCGGGGCTCTCTTGGGGCCATCTTGCGGCCCTGTTGGACCATATTGGAGCTCTTTTGGACTGTCTGGAAGCCCTTTGACACCGTTGTGGGAGGATTTTTGGGGCCTCTTCGGCGGACTCGGACGCACGGAATACCGAAGAACCGAATGTCCAAAAATTCAATAAAAAACTAAAGGAAAGTGTTGTTTTTTGCACTTGGAGGACCTCTTGGGGGTCTTCTTTGGGTCGTCTTCGGGCGTCTTGGGGCTGTCTGGGGCCGCGTGGGGCTCTCGCGGGGCCGTTTGGCCGCCCTCCTGACCGCTTTGGGCCCGCTGGCAAGGCCCGGCAGGGGCGTCCAGGAGGCCCGGAAGGCCCGGGGGACCCATTGCAAGGCGTCCAGGGGGCCCCAAAAGCGCCAGATCCCGGGGGTCCGATTTTCCGGGGGGGGGGGGGTCCCACCCCCCCGGATTGTAAAAATATAGAAAAGGGAATATATATATATATATAATATATATATATATATATATATATATATATCCCTGAGGTTGACAGGATCTTGTTTTTAGATCCTATGTTATGTTAGCATGTGTTACATAGATCTATGAGATGTTATATACATCATATTAAGCGAAATAGAGCCATATCGTTATACATAGGTCATAAAACGTGTCGGTCCACGGCTACATCGGCTCATACTTTGACGCGGCGAAGCACAACACAAACAACGCATCGAGACGTGCAAAGAACATGCAGCAATACCGCAGCCGCCTCGATTTCGGGCCAGATGCACACTTGAATTTCATCGGGGCCTGACGCTGCTTAACATGGATTCCAAGAGACCCCCGCCAGCTGAAACATCACGCAAATATCTTCCCTTGTGCGCCAAAGACTCCCACCAACGTGAAAGATCAATGCTAAGAGACTCCCGCCAGCTGAAATATCACGATGCGGGAACCCTCATGCCCAAGTAACTTTCCATGGTGCGCCCAAAACTCCCCGACGAAGAAGAAGGGGGAGGACGACGACGACGCCGACGGCGCCACCGAGGACGACGGCGGCGTAGCACATCGGGCGGGGGCGGACTTGGCACACACACCTCCTAAGCGAATAAGGGGGGCGACCTGCGGTGAGCATGCACGCGCGTAGGAGGTGTACAGCCGTTCGTCGACGGCCTCCTCCTCCTCCTCCTCCTCCTCCTCCTCATCATCATCATCATCATCGTCATGGGTCCCCTAACCCTACTCATCATGCAATTCCTTCTCGTGCTCGTCCTCGTGCTCATCAGCATTCTCTCATCATCCGTCTCATCCTCATAATCCTCTTCATCCTCATCGTCGGCATCATCATTCGCTCCGCCGCCTCGCCATTCCCATCGCCGCCGTCCTCATCATTATCCGTCCCGATCCTCAGCACTATCATCACCGTCCGTCCAAATCATTCTTCCTCATCGCCACCCGTCCCCGTCTTAGTCATCATCATCATCATCATCACTTCACCGACCCCGCCGTCCTCATCACTGTCCGCCCCAATCGTCGTCGTCCCCATCCCCGTCATGATCATCAGCAGCATCACGTCGCCTCTATCATCACCATCCACCTGCCATCCTCGTCCTCGTACCTCCCGCCGCCGTCACCGTCGATGTCATCGGAGCAGGTCCTGAATGGTTCGACGTGGTGCCATGCGCCAACGCGTGGCTCACATGCAGTGCGAACTCGGGCAACGGATCAACCCTCAATGAAAATCAGCGCCAGAAGTAGCAAACTCAGAGCGAGAAGTGGGCAAACTCAGACCGACAAGCAGTGAAACTCAGAGCGGCGAGCAGACGCACGCCGTCGGTGGGCAAAACGTCGTCAAGCGACATGCCACCGATCAGTCAATCGCAACAACTTTCTGAAACGCCCATTCCACAGCGGCGGAGATTGCATTGCACCTTTCTGGAACGTGAGGTGTAAACTGAGTGCCTGCATCAGTGGCCCGCATCCGCTTTTCAGGTCGATCGGTAAGTTCTTTCAGGCGATCCCTGCGATCCTTGCGAGATTTTGCCAGGTGCCTCTCGCAATCAGCGATCGTGGTGAAAATCTCGAGAGGTCGCTCAACAGTGGCGCCGAACGCACCCTGGCACGACACTAGCCGACGTGCCCCGATAATGCGCAGTGCGAAAACGAAGCTGTTCAACGGGTTCTCGAGAGCCACAAAGACATCGCGAACACTTGCCATTATGAATAGCCAGTTCAAGACTTCCACCGAAGCGTTTGCAACTTGAACTTCTTCTAGCGTGTCGTCACCTGCCACATCATCCGCTTCACGCTTGAACACTCCTCTGCTCTTGAAGGACACCCACGTGTGAGGGTTTGGCGAGCACCACATTGTTGCACGAGGAAGCAGTGCCCTGACCATGTACATAGCATAGATGGTACCATATATTGATATGAGCGCGTGGTTCTGACTGGCCGACTCGTCCATGGTCGTCGCGTGTCGGTATGGTATATGGCGAGCCTCATGAACAGTAGCTGTCTGCTCGTCGCCACCGAAGAAGACCGCCATGTGGAGTCGACGACAGATGTCTGAATATTTGCCGCTGTGTAGGTGCCTCTCAACACAGCTGATTAGCACGTGCACTGGTACCAGCAACGGTTTATGAATATCCTGGGAGGTGAAACCAAGCTCGTTCGCAATAACTCCTGCCACCATGGGAATCCAAGCGGGAGGAACGTGCATTGCAATAGCTTCGCACAGCAAGCCGCAGCACGATCGATGGCAGCAGCTTGAGCCCTCACAGTGGCGGATACACGTGTTTGTTCAACCCGAATTTTGCGACCATATTGAACAGGCGAAAGATACGCTCCTCAAACTTGCATTGATGTGAATGCTCCCCCGACGTGCGTAAGAGCAGGTTTAAATATTCATCGACGAATACAGCGTAGTACTTCGGGCCCCCCAAGAACTGAATCCTGACAGACAAACAAAACAGTTTATCGATTGAGTGGGGTCTAAACGATCAGAACCAGCACGTGTCTTGCAACAACTCCCCCCTACGGCTGGGCGTCGGCAAAAGACCCCTTCGATTTTGATACCTGGGTACACGGTGGTGCCACCGCCCATCGGAATCGACGGGATCCTCCTGGCCATCTCCTCGCTCCACGTCGATGCCCTCCTCCTGCCCATCCCACCCACCACCGCGCCCCCCTCAATATTCTGAGGCATCGCCCCCCTCTCCGCCTGTAGAAATCCCGAAACCTCGAACCGCCGCCCCTCGAAATTTTAACCCCCACTGCTGGAGCCGAGGCCCGCCCCCGACCCGCCAGCCCACGGGCATCGATGGTTACCCCCATACCCCCATAGCCCCTACAACACCTGCACACTACATTTCGGTATACCAGGGTCCTCTCTGCCAAGTGGAGACAAAAATGGTGTTTGGGGACGAAATGTAAGAGTGCATCCTCCGATCTCGACAAGTACAGGCGCATGAGGTCGTACAGCCGCTGAATAGCATATGCCGGCACCACCATTGGATGCAATTTCAATTCCTCCACGAAATCCAGCAACGCCCGCCCAGCGACAAGCAGGTCGTCACCATAGGGAATTGTAGATGCATGCTGTGGGAGAATGTGCATTACGTATTTCATCGCGATGAATGTTTCGTGCGCCTTTAACTTTGCCGCCTGGATGTGGTAGTGTTTCGTTGTTCTCGAAACTACCAGGATCTCCGATCATCTTAAGTGTCAAGTCGCCAATCCGATCACCATGATCGATATTCCCTTCTGGAGTTTTAAACCATTTGGCCATGCTACCATATAGTATCCGACACCCCCTCGACGATACAACGTCTTTGGTCCCTGAAAGTTTCCATGGGTTCGACAATAAAATGCGGAACAGCGTGCCGCTCGTCCACCTCATCATCGGTCCGTAATGGAGGCTGTGTAGCGTGTCCACAGCTAGGTGTACGGATGGCGTCATACCGATGATCGGGTGGAAGATCGGGTTTCGAAAGGTAGCGGGCCCCACGTGCGAATTGCCTTGGAACTCGTGCCTCCAAACTGTGACGCGCACAGGTAAATCTGCTGTTTCAAAACCTCATGCGTCGGGTAGAGAATCTGACGGTACCAAACAATCTTTTTCTTGGAGTCTAAATTTTGGAGGCGTCGGTCGTACAATCGTCCTTCCGTATTGATGCCTTCCAGATTTGTACGCCATAGTTGCCATGAGAGCTTGTCTGTCTTCGTCGGTGCACACGTCCACGTGGTGTTCACATTGCGTGCAGTACTCATCATATTCGTGCGGTTCATTGAGGCCCCACGGAGAAAATCCCAGAGACGCCTCCTTAACAACATTCATATTGTCGCCTGTGCATCTGCACATTGGACACAGATTGTACTTTGAGTTTGTATTGGGAAGGCCGTGCGTGTGCGATGCGTCGCTCCAGTCGAGCTTCATCCAGATTACACACCCCGTGAACCCCAGAAACGCACCGTGCTGCTTAGCTAGACGACCGTGCTGGCTGGTGTCGGCGTAGTGCGTCCCATCGAATTTCACGGCTGGTCTGACACCACACGCCAATATTTTCAGATTCCACGCCAAATACTTGAGCAACGGGTGCATGTTGCACCATCCCCTACACCCACATGCACACGAATTGCGCGTACGCCAAACTGCGCACAAGTGCCTTTTCCCCGTTAACACGTTGGTAATCCAAACGCCCAAAATCGAATCTGGATTTGACGGCGTGCTTCCTGTGTAATGCACACCATCCGTATAGATAGCCAGCGGGATCGGGAGCGGCTTGCCTTGCGATTTTGCTGCGGCCGTCAGCGGGTGCTCCCAGTACACGGGTGACAGTCCTGATGATTCGTGGACCACGTGTTTGCATCGGTCGTCCCGTACTTCATTAGCAATGTTCTCATACGTCAACGCCACAAGCACTGTTCGGGGTTGACGGCTGGTTCGGTGCCTATCTGCCCCTGGAACTAATATTTGTTCAATATTTGCTGGTGGCGCCCAAATCTGATCCAGTTCATGCTGATAACGCCCTGATTGCAAACCTGGGGGGCATGCGAACCGCGCGAAATCCGCTCCGAGAACCCCCGCAACATTGGCGTGGTGGCACGCTATGCAGAAGTCGGCAGTAGTCATCTTCCCAAGCGCATACATATTTTTGAAATGCTGGAGCAACTCAGCGCCAGCGTTGCGTCTGGCTTGAAGCTGCTGCTCCCGCTCATGTGCCAGAAACAGCGGCCCCCCATCATCGCAGGCTTCGTCGCGGGAGCGTTTTGCCCCCTTGTGCTCGGGCCATGGTTCATGCTACGATGCCGTGCATGCGCGCGTGTGCGTGCAGAGCGCGTGCTGGTGCGTCACGCGCGCCTTCTGCGCCATCATAATGCAATGTGGTTATGTCTTGTCCAGTACATTCCTGTCTAACTCAACGCAATGCAATGCAAAGCTGTTATGTGTTTCAATGCCGCTTTAGATTACGTCACTGGTGTTTGTTTAACCCAGAGTGCCGTGTCAAGTGTAACCGAGTGTGTCCACCTCAGAGGTCGTGTTTGTTCTATGTTGCTCAATGCACTCCTAATTTGCGCAATGCATTACCAGTTGGCTCACCGCATTTCTATTTGGATCATAGAAGCTGTGACATCTTAGTTCTATTAGTAACCTTCTGCTTTATACAGTTCTACCAGGCTCATGCATGTTGTATTTGGCTCAAGTCATTCCAGTATTGCGTCGCCCCATATCCTTATTCGGCGTGCTAGGTGGCGATGTGCATGTGGACGGGTGACGATGTATGCAACGTCTCACGAACGAAACTTGCATCATGCAACACCTGGCCCACAGAGGGGAGAGGCTGGGGGTACACACCAAGTGCCCTGCGAAACAATCACCATCCACATGCACACACGCGCTCGTGCTCTCCACTGCCAGACACGCGCGCAATCCAAACAATCAGCAAAACTCAGATGGAGAAGTAGAGAACTCTGGGTGACTAGTAGTGAAACTCAGGCGGAGAAGTAGTAAACTCAGGACGCTAAGTGGCGCAAACCAGGGCAACAATATCGGGCTGATATGCTTTGCACTGCGTGCGTGGCCGTCTGCATCCAACGCTCGGCGCATGCGACTCGGCCTTCGTCGCCCAGCAGGATTACCCTTGCTGGTCGGCGCGCTCCCCGAGCACTCACTGGCACGAGCACGTATTCTCGAGCGTGGCAAAGGCCCAGACAAACCTCAATGAGCGCCTCCGCGGCGCAGTCGGCCCCCCTGAGCGGCAGTATTCCCCAAAAAATCAGCACTGCACGCCGAAAACCAGCCGACGAGCGCGCCACGGCGTGGCTCTGCAAAACTCAGAGAAACTCAGAGCGGGATCTTAAATTCTCAGAACTCAGAGGGTGGTCGATCCTCGATACATGTTGCTTGGATCTTATTTTGTCTGGAGAAAATCATAGAAACTCAGAGAAAACTCAGAGCGCCTCGGGCGCCCCCCAACCAGGTTTTTCCCCTAACAAGCCGTTTGTTTCTCGATTTCATCGGTTTTTGCCCGGCACGCCAGACATTTTCGGCCCGCCGTCAGGCCCGAACACCCCCCGTGAAAGACGGCGGCTGGATTCGCCCTCCCTCGCCCGTCCCGCTCTCTCCAGCCCGCCTCCCCGCCCCCGTCCCTCCTGCGATCTGCCCCCCAGTCCCCCCCCATCCGCCAATCGTCCCGTGTCATTGCCCTCCGCCTATCCCGCTTCGAAGCGGGCGGGGGGATCCCCCCGCCCACGGCTCGAAAGACGCGTCTTGCCACTGAAACAAAACGCCTGCAGCATGGGCCCATGCCCGCGCTACTCGGCCACTGACCGCTCGCAGCTATGCCGACGCTTTGGTAACCCTCATGCGCTTGGAAGCGCTCTTGTCTCCGCCGCCGATGGCCCCCTTCTTGGCCTCCTCCGCAGCCTCCAGCGCCTGGTCAGCATCGCCCTTCGAAGCCAAGAGCGCCGCCGCCTCCACGCTGCGCGCAGAGATGAGGGGAGACAGCAGGTTCTTGAAGTTGACGAAGGCTGCCAAAGCACTCTCCTCGCCCTGCTTCTTGATGAGCTCGGCCTTGTACTTCGTCAGGTCGTGGGTCAGCATCTTCGGCACGTCCTTGAACTGCGGGTTGCTCGACGTCGCAGTGGGCGAGGTGAGCGCCGTCTGCAAGGGCCCCACCATCGCAGGCGAGTTGAACCGCTCCCACTCTTTGGTGGTCGCGACCTCCTTCAACAGCGTGTTCGCCTGGCCCGCCGCGGCGTTGTACTGGGCCTTGGTCGTGTTGGCCTCCTTGACCGCCTTCGACATGGGGTCGAGCTCCTGGGCACGACGGCGACGACGACGACGACGGCCAAATACTGACACACGAAATAACATAAGAATGAGACGACGACGGCGACGACGACGACGACGACGATCGCGACGACGAGCGACGACGACGACGACGTCGACGACTTCGAGGTTAAGCAAGGACGATGAGGATGAGGAGGAGGAGGAGGATGAGAAGGATGATCGATCGACCAGTGGGGCAAGTTCGAAACTGTTTCGCCCACATGTCCTTCTTCGGCTTCTGCCGCGCCGCGCCCCCAGCACCTGGAGCTCCAGCCGCTGCCCCATCGGCGCCGCCCGCTCCCCCAGCGGCGCCGCCCGTCGCACCTGCGGCACCGGCGAAGCCCGACGCCGCAGCTGCCGCACCCGCTGCCGCACCAGCACTGCTTGTCGGTGCAGCCGCAGCCGCCGTGCGTGTCGCGGCGGAGCCTGAGTGCCCAGCGCCTGCCCCGCTGCCGTCGGTCGCAAGGGGGACTGCCTGCGCGACACCAGTGGGCGCCACGGCGGCTGGCGTCTTGGTGATCGCAGCGGCGCCGATGGCGTGCTGGGGGGCGGCGCCGCCTGGGCGATCCAGCTTCGTGGCAGTCTTATCAGTGACGTGCTTCGCCCAGAGGTTAGTGAACTCCTCGCGGAAGCCATCTTCGATGTATAAGAAGCGGGCCGACTGAGTGAACTCACCGTCAAACTTGACGAACGGGTAGCCCATGTCGAGGCAACGGATGCAGTAGTTCGTCGCGTTGCGAACCCCTGCGGTTCCACCGCCTTCCTCGACGGCGATCCTCCCAGCGGATCTGTAGAAGCCCTGCTTGATGATGCTGTGCTGCTCGATCTGCGAGCGCACCCTCACGGCGACGCGCTCCTCGCACTGCCCCTGTGCCCACTTCATCCTGAAGTTGCTCTTCGCAGCGTGGCCCTTGCATTGGCCGTATTATGTCTTTTGAGCTGGGTTGGCCTTGAGGTAAGCGTCGAACTTCGAAGCCACGGCATCGCCAGCCGATGCACGAGCAGCGAACTCCCACGAGCCCGAGTCCTTGACGCCCTGCCAGAACTGGTCGAGCGGGTCCGTGCTGCCGCGAAGCGACTCCTCGACTCGGGGCGCAGAGACGGTCCCAGGGCAGCGCTCTTCTTTCGCGGCCGCGAGGTGACACAGAATGCTGTCGAGCTTGTCTGCGTCGCCGTCGGCCTGCCTGCCCAGCTGCGACTGCGCATCGTTGAAGCGGTTGTCGGACAGCATGGCGAGGATATCTGTCATCGACTGGCCCTTCACCGAGTCCGCACCCTGGGAGGAGGCAAGCACAGCAACAATACCATTAGACGTGGTAGCCCGCATATTTGGATTGCGGCCCAATCCAGACGGCTGGCTACCACCCGCCTAATAGTTTTGCCGTGCATAGGGTCCTCCACCCCAGAGCTCTCGCCAGGCGCGGGCCAATCACCGTCAACCGCTAGCGGTGGGCCGTCCCCGGCATAGTTGGGGTTCTTAGGAGACCTGTGCCTGCCGTCTCTCGGCCGAGCGTCCATAGGACTCTCGTTGTCGATGACGGAGAAGCTGCGAGGGCACTCAGCTGACATCATCGCAGCCTTCGCAAATGCCTTGCCTAGCGGTGTAGTTCGGATCGGGATTCGGGGAACTTGATCCCACTCAAGCGGCTGCATGCTGCTCGGACCGAGCACGGCCTGCGACGGTGCTTGATAGTGCCTGCGCGTGAGTTGATGCACGGTGCAAGTGTGAGAACGCACCGAGAACCACGACGAATCCGCATCTTACACACTTAGATCAACACCGACATCTGAAAAAACTCAGATCGAGAAGTAGTAAACTCAGGCCGATAAGTAGGAACACTCAGGTAGGGAAATGGGAAACTCAGAACGATGAGTGGTTAACCTCAGAGTGTAAACCCAGTGACCGTGCGACGCGCGTACAATGGAATCACGCGCGTGTGAGTGTGGCGTGCTCGTTAACACGTCTGGCTGTAACATCTCATTTTCTGGTTTTCGGGTAACGCTGCCTCTCCGACGATTCCACTGCGCAGCCATTGCATGAGAACACTCACTGCCAACGAGCGTGCTACGATCGCAAATGATGCCGAACAACTTGCGACATCAATACACTCGAACTCACAATTCTATCTACATGAGTCGTCGGAGCGATGCCCTGATCCCCACCCCACCCCCAAACATTCGAGGCCAGTCGTGCGTCAGGTCGGACTTTACCAAGAGATCCCCGTGCGCACACCGAGCGCACACACCGAATGCCACCCCCACTCTGCCCAACAACACTTTGATTTCTACCAGGTAATCTGCCTGGTGGGGGGGGGAGCGGGGGTCAGGGCAGCGCCGCCGTGCCTACTCCGAATCATCAGCATAAGCACGCTCCATAAAGCCAGCATGAGGTCCCTCGTCGCTGCTGATGCTGCATGGCAGCCCCCCCATGTCGGTGTCCGCATCATCTGGAGGTGATTCCCGAAGCGCCGCCGCGCCTGCCGCTGGCTCGGCCGCTGCCTCGGCCGCTGCCGCAGCGGGCGCAGCTGCCTGCGAAACCTCCGCCACCGCGGGCTTCTTCTCGGCGGGCGGCTCGTCCTGGCGGAGCGGGCGCCGCCGTCGTCGCCGTCGTCGGCGGCGGCGGCAGCGGCGTCGTCGTCGGCGTCAGCGTTGGTCGCCGTCTATCGTCCATCGTCGTCGTGGGCGTCGTGGTCGTCGCCGTCGTCGCCGCGGCTTCCGCCGTCGTCGTCGTCGTCGTCGTCGTCGTCGTCGTCGTGTCGGTCGTTTCGTCGCTGTCGTAGTTGTCGTCGTCCGTCGTCGTCGTCGTCGTCGTCGTCGTCGTCGTCGTCAGCATCGCCGTCGTCGTCGTCCTCCTCATCATCATCAGCTCAATTTTTCGAGGTGCGCCCCAAAACTGTCCTCGGCCTCAGCTGCAGCTCGCTTCCGACCGATCTTCTTGGCCACCTGCGCCCAGCCGTTCGCGACAATGAACGAGTCCTTGTCCTCCACGGTCTGCTCCCTGGCCCTTGTCTTGGCGACGTAGTTGTCGACGAACTCATTGAACTTATCGGTGATCTTGTCAACCTCACCATCGGGGACCTTCATCTGCGCAAACTGCTCTGGTCTAGAACCGTCGTCCTTCTCGTGCCTGATGGCGACGAACTGCTCCTTGAGGCGCTTGTGCCACGCGACCTTCACGTGCCCGCCGTCCTTGTGCTCCTTAGACGGAACAGCATCATCGGAGTTCTTACTCGCCCATTGTTTTGCGCTCACCGCCGTGATGAACCACGATGCACCGTCGGCCCACACCGCCACGGCCTGCTTGGTATGCTCGTCGTCAGTCGGAGGGCGAACCGACTCTGCGTACTCCTCCGCGCCGTCGGCGAGCACCCTGTACGCTGCCTGGGGGGCGCGAGTCGGGAGGCGAAGCTCGACGTCGACGACGACGACGACGGCCACGACGACGACGACGACGACAGACGACGGACGACGGACGACGGACGACAGACGACGGACGACGGACGACGCGACGGACGACGGACGACGACGACGCCAGAGGAGATGAGGATGGGATATGGTGAGCTCGTTTAGCACAATTGGCCCTGCAACTCATGGTTCCACTTGTAGATGGGAGTCGCCTCGGCTGCCGCGGCTGGCCTCTTCATCGATGCCGCCGCTACCTCACCAGGTTCCTCTTCTGCCTCATCCTCTTCGCCTTCCTCCTCCTCCTCCTCCTCTGCCTCATCCTCGTCCTCGCCGTCCTGCGCCTCCTCGCCCTCGCCGCCCGCGCCAGCGCTGGCGCCGTCGGGGACAGCACCGGGAGCTACACCGATCGCCCCAGCAGGTGCTCCCGCGGTCGGGTCGGGGATGATCTCTTTCATCCACTCGGGCCACTGCGAACGCGTCCTCGACGAATACTTCAGGACCACCTGGTTGTAGTCACGCACCATCATCCGCAATCGTTTGGCCAATGTCTCGCTCCATGTGGCGATCTCCTTCGCCAAATGCCATTGCTCCTCGCGGTCAGTGGCGATCTCGGCCAAGAGCTTTTTCAACTGCGACTGGGGGGTGCCGCTTGGGATCTTGGGCAGTAGCAGCAGCACGTGGTTTCTGATCTGCTCGTCGTCACGGGGACCAGCACCCTTCTCACGATAAGACGGGGTCTCTGCAGTTTTGTAGTAGTCCTGCAATGCGACCTTCACCACCTTCAACTGCGCGGGCGTCAGCGTACCCTTTCGCCCCTTCGGGGGCATTGCGGCTGCAGCACGCGGCACCCACTGACAGTGAGAAGAGCGAGCAACCCGAAACCAGCAAAGGGTTTGAGCAACATGCCAATGAGAAAGCGCCGACGAAGGCCTCCGAACCACATGGCGCCATATCCTGGCTCAGAGTGGTGCTCTCGTTTTGAGTGTTGTTGTCGCTGGCCGCTTTCCTACCTCATAATCGTGCTCTTGCCTCGTCGCTGACTAAGTTTCCCGTTCCGAACGCCCCCTTCCCCCTGCATACGTCCCCTATCTCTTTTGATTATCTTCTTACGGAGTTCCTTCCCCGATTCATTGGTTCATTGTCCCTCTCTCGTCTTACATATTGCTCATTTCTTTTGTTCCATGTTTTCATCCCCCATGTCCCCCCTGCACACCCAGCCCGCTCAATATTCAAGCGCACTATATATGACACTGCTTGATCGGGAACCAAAACTGACCATCGGAGTCATATGTTTTAACATGTATACGAGCAGGATCTTATAATTAGATCCATATATAACATAATCAGATCCATGACAACATAACGCTTCGGATATTATTATAAGATCCTGGCAACCTCAGGGATATATATATATATATATATATATATATATATATATATATATATGAAGTTATATTATCCCAGGGGGAAGCGATAAGTCCGGGGGGGGAGAGGGGGGAGAATCTAGGTGGTGCATCCCGGGTGACGAAGAGGCAGCGACGGGGCGGCGACGGCGCACCGCCAGACCAGCACCCACGCCCAAACGACAGGCGGCGACGAAGCGGCGACGGTGACAACATAGCCGGTAGTTACGTTCCCAGGCCCACCTCCCTAGAAAACGAATAAGAAACCTTGAGTGCAAACATTGTTTGGGGAATCGTGGATATACCGGCGTATCGCACGATTGACATAGAATGTTGGTAAGTTCGCGAGATCCAAGCTCAAGAGTTCGTCGCATCCCAGGTGGTGGACCTGCATTCTTTTTTGGAACGGCCCCAACAGACCGCCGACAGCATATCGGTTTCCTCCTACGCCGTTCGTCGCAAGGCACTCGCAGCCATGTTCGGAGAGCCTCCTGGCGCCACCCCCGAGAAAAAACAGAAGGTGTTGAACTGTATCTCATTGACCCCTGAGGAGAAAAAGGGCCAAGGATCTCGAGGAGGGCGGGGGACGCGCAATACAATTAGCTGTTACATCCGACACTGCACGCGTGCAGCGCGTACTTTACCTAGGAAAGTGCTTTCCTACAAGAGGGGGGGCACACGAGGGAACATGAAAACGCAGCCCCCACCCCCGAGGATGTCGACGTCCCATGTAAAACAAATGCTGCGCACGTATATTTACGCATGGTAAACATTTAACAATCAAAATGTTTCCCCTGCCCTCCTTGATATATTTGACCCTTTTTTTGCTCAGGGGTCAACGAGACAACGTCCAACACCTGCTTCTTCTCGGGGGTGGCGCCAGGAGGGTCCCCGAACATGGCTGCAATCGCCTTGCGGCGAGCAGCGCCAGAGGAAGAGGCCGACATGCTTTCAAAGGTACGTCGGAGCCGTGGCAAGGAAAAATCAGGGCCACCACCTGGAATGCGACGCTTCCTTGGGCCTGAAGGCGAGAATTAGCACGAGCTCAAGTATTTACATTGATAGCAGTAGTAACGCGACCGATAACATTACGAAACGAACAAGAAGGACCACCATACATCAACCCAATTCACGGTATACATGATGCTGTTATTACGTTTCATTCTTGTTAAAACACATACGCCATAATGTTCCAATATGGTGTCATACCCGCATCCAATATTACTATTAAATTGAGTCTGCTTTGTGACGGCAACGCGCCGTACGCAACGATGCCCATATGCATGCGAATCTGCGCAATGTCGTGAACATTCGTGCAATAAACAATGTGTGGTAAACAAAAAACAATAATATTCGTTTTCATCATACAATACACGTAGCGGGGATTACGACCACGATTACCAACACAAAAGGAAAACATGCACAAAATAGCTGCGCGAAAAGTAATGACAACATCTCTGTTGGCTCGC
>CAUYUJ010022185.1:112500-127551 GCA_963575745.1 Prorocentrum cordatum
TTCCGCCGCTGCCGCCCGCCCCGCGGGGCTGCATGGCCCCTCGCGCGCGCAGCTCGGGTCCGGCGCCGCTCGCAGGAGCCGGTTTGTGTGTCCAGACGTCAGCCGTCTTGTGGTGTGGGGTCCCGGGGGTCTGCAGAGAGCGCCCCGCGATGTATCCAGTCCTCAGGAGGGAACAAAAACACGCAGAGACACAATGAATCGGTCCCCCCAGAAAATGTGGGAGAACAGGGGACGTGGGGGGGAAGGCAAAAGCCCAGAAAGTATGGGAAAAGATGGGGAATCTGGTTGTTTGTGTATAATTATTTGTGTGTCCCAGGGCCCCTTCAACTCTGCCCGCTGCCCCCCTCCCTCCTCCCTCCTCTCACCGTTACCCCTGCCTCCTGCCCTCCGCTCAAGAGAGCCGCCACAGGCTCTGTAAGCCTCAAGTCGGGCAAGTCCTCCTACAGGCGGGTTTTGGACGAAAAATGAAAGATATTCAAAAATGTTCAAAAGCAGCAGCAAATAGTAGAAGCATAGTCTCGAGATCATTTTTTGACGATTTTTGCATTTTCCTCCTGTAGAGGGACGTGCCCGACTTAATGTTAGCCTGCGCAGCCGTATAGGTCCACCTATCGCTTCAGCTCCCAACCATCCTTTGGTGTTGGGTCCTCGTTTTGAATAGACGGCGCCCCGTGTCCCACCTCCTTCCTTCCTCCCGCCTCTTCCCTCCTCCAATCCCTGCCTCGGCCCTCCGTATGTCAACCATTGTGGCACACCCCTCGCACGCTTCGTGGCCCCATAGTGGACACCCGGCTCTGGACAAAAGCGGACCGGGGTAAATCCCCGCACTGTCTCCACGCCTACTCGCCCAGACCTAGTGAGCTACCCGAGCACCGCGCATTCAAGGGCACGTGGTCACCAGCAATGCTTGAGAAGGCGGCGGCCCTGGTCCGTAGCAGGCCCGAGGCGAGGCTCGCCTCTCGAGCCCTCAGCGTCAGGCTCCTATATGCCGCCACGCTGGTTCCGGGCAGGCTGTGCTGTCCGGCGGAAGGGGACGAGGAGGGGAGAAGCAGGCAAACGACGACGAACGCCCAGGCGGGAGGCCAGGGCCGGCGGGGCGGGCGGGCAGGCAGAAGACGGGCCAGGCAGAGACAGCAGGCAGGGAGCAGGAGGAAAGGAAAGGGAGGGAAGCAACGAGCAGAAGCGAAGGGAGGGGGAGGAGGGGGAGGAGGACAAGGAGGACAGAAAGCAGCGGCCGCAAGCAGACAGGCCGGGCCAGGGGCCGGGAGAGAAGAGCCGCCCGCGACGAGGCCGCGGACCCTACGGCGGCGACCTGGGCGGGGTGGCCGCCCGAACCCAGCGCGATGCGGCTTGGTGGGGATTGCCCTCTGCGGGATCCATCCACCGCCCCGCCGGGGAAAGGCCGGGCGGCGCGTGGGAGGGGTCGCCGGCGCGACGTTGGCGAAAGGGCGAGGGGGGCGCCCGCGCTGCCCAGCAAGGGCGGGGGGGGGGGCGGGGGGCGCTAGGCAGCGCAGGGGGCACCTCACACGGCGTCTGCCGTGGAGGCCGCCGTGGCCGCGGCCAGGCGGGCCGCTGCCACCCCCGCCCCTCCAGACAGGGTCTGAAGGCGCCGCAACACCGCCCGCGCGTTCTCCCTGTGCAGGGAGACGGAAAGTCGCTGGGCATGTTGGTCCGCAACCAGTGCGGCGTCTTCCCCCGTGGCGTCTGCCACCCGCTTGGCCAGGACCCCGAAGGCCCTGCGTGCCTCGCGGCCCCACCCGCCGCCGTGGGCTTCCACCACCATGGGGAGGAAAGTGAAGCCCTGTGCCGCGCAGAGCCGCGCGGTGTCCTGGTGCTGCCTTTTGAACTCCTCGTACCGCTCCGTCGCTGCGCTTGACGAAGCGGCCGACGCGGCGAGGAGATCGGCGCGCAACCCTGACGTGGCGAGGAGATCGGCGCGCAACCCAGCTGAGGCCCCAGTGGCGCAGCTTGCATGTGGGCGTCACGCCCGTTTCGGCACACCCCTCACACGCTTCGTGCCCCCATGGGAAGGTCCACCGAAGGCCCCAGTGGCAGCGCCCGCATGGCGGCCCCGCCCCATTTCGGCACACCCTTCACACGCTTCGTGGCCCCATAAGGAGATCCACCGAAGGCGATACCCACAACGACCATATTCACAAGTGCAAAAGGTTGGCTTCTTCGCCAGCATAATTATCCCTTGGCGATAACGGGCGTGGCCGGGAGGGAGGGGGAAGTGAGGAGGGGGCTGGTCATGTCACGATTCGCGCCGGCGCAGTCTAGTGCTGCTCAGGACAGGCTAATTCCTACATGAAGCTGGCGCGAATCGTGACGTGACCAGGGGGTGGGAGGGGGGGTCGGGGCCAGTCACGGGCGTTATCGCGAATCATACAAACACCGATTCCAGGGTGTCTGTCCAGCACGCGTCCGGCGCCGAGTCGGTCGAGGTGTTTCCGGCGCTGCTGCACATCCAGTGGCAGGACGGGACCAGGTCCGAGCTGAACGCCAACTGGCTGCGCGAGCGTTGCTTGTCCAGCGCCGCGGTGGATTCCCAGACGAGGCAGCCGTTGGCCAACCCCCACGATCTGCCAGAGTGCCTCTCGATGGTCGACGCAAAGCTGCACGGCAACTCGCAGCTCGACGTGGTGTTCAGCGACGGCCACCATTCACAGTTTTTCTTGCCGCGTGTGCAGTCTGAGCTGCGAAGCTTCGACCGCAACCCCATCCAGGTCAACGAGTACGATCGCCCGAGCCCCGTGCTTTGGTCCGGCGACGCCTACGAGTTGCCCGTCTTCCAGCACGACGAAGTGCTTGAGGACGGTGACGAGGGCGAGCGGCTTAGGCTGATCAAGGGCCTTCTGACGTCTGGCGCAGCGCTCGTTAAGGGCGTCCCGCGTCGAGAGGGGGAGGTCTGCAGGTTCGGGCAGACGCTCAGCACGCTGCGGACCACGAACTGGGGCTCCTTCTTCAACGTGCGCACCGTGCCAGACACCAGCGCAGAGGCAGGAGTCCGAGGCCGGAATTTATCCATATCCACCGCCTGGAGGGTCAGTTTTCGGAGCCTCGGCAGGCGGTGGTATGGACATATTCGGCCGCAAGGAGGGCCGAAGTTTGACCTGGCCTACACCCCGCGCCCGATCGGCTTCCACACGGACAACCCGTATCGCGATCGGGCCCCAGACTTCCAGCTTTAAGTCGGGCCTGTCCCTCTACAGGGGGAATATTCAAAAGTAGTCAAAAAATAATATGGGGACTATTTTTTGAGCATTTCTTGACCATTTGGGAGTCTTTTTGGAGTATTTGTTGTTTTTCGTCGAAAATCATCCTGTAAGGGGACACGCCCGACTTAATTCCAGCTCCTCCACGCGCTCGAGCACTGCAGCTGCCCCGCGGGCGCGGCCCCTTGCGAGGGCTGCTCCGTGCTGAACTACCTGGTCGACGGGCTCCTCGGGATGCAACTCCTGGGAGGTTTATCGCCACCCACTAAGCCACCCCAACCCAACCCGAAGGCCTCCATTTGCCCTCCATTTCCAGTGGGGGGGGAGGTCGGGGAACATTGAAAAAGCATTATCCCAGTGCGACCCTACCTAAAAGTTGGAGCCCCTAGGAAAGCAGCATTAGTTGCTATGATATGCTATGCCATGCTATGCTGCGCTATGCTATGCTATGTTATGATATGCTGCGCTATGCTGCGCTATGCTATGGTATGCTATGATATGCTATGATATGTTATGTTAAGCTATGAAATGTCATGATGTGTTATGCTAAGCTATGCTGTGATATGTTCTGCTAAGCTGCGCTATGCTGTGTTATGATATGTTATGATATGATGCGTTATGATATGCTATGTTATGCTATGTTTGGCTATGGTATGCTATGCTATGCTATGCTAATGCAGCGCTGCGCTATGCTAAGTTAAGATATGCTAAGCTAAGCTAACCCTCTAGGCAGAGCCTAGGTAGAGAATTACAACCATGATAATGCTTTGCTTTGCTGTCGCTGCTGTTGTGTTGCCTTTGCTTTGCTGCTGTGCTATGCTCTGCTCTGCTATGCTATGCTATGCTATGCTATGCTGCGCTGTGCTATGCTGTGCTGTGCTGCGCTGTGCTATGCTATGCTATGCTGCGCTATGCTATGCTATGCTGGGCTATGCTATGAAATGCTGTGCTGCGCTATGCTCTGCTCTGCTGTGCTCTGCTATGCTAAAGCTCGGCGAAGCTAAGATGAAGGTAAGCTAAGCTAAGATAAACCTGAGCTAAGATTAAGCTAAGCTAAGTTAAGATGAACTAAGCTAAGCTAAGATGATATAAGCAACGCTAAGCTAAGGGGACGTAACTGGGGGAACCGCGGGGCGGATGCCGGGGGAACCGCCCGGGCCGTTTTCCACTGCCCGGCCCCTTTAAGCCAAGCCAGTAAGAACCCTTCTAGGCAGAGCCTAGGTAGGGAACGTACGGAACCCATACCACCGCCAACAGGAAATTCGGGTCTTCGGGTTGGGGTGGGGTGGTCTGGTAGGTAGTCAGTTTAAGGCTCTTCGGGATGCAACTCTTAAGTCAGGCCTGTCCCTCTACAGGGGGAATATTCAAAAATGGTCAAAAGATAGTCTGGGCACTATTGTTGGAGCATGTTTTGACCATTTTGGGGTATTTTACGGAAATGATTATTCTTCGTAGAAAATCACCCTGTAGGGGACACGCCCGACTTAATGCAACTCCTGGAGGTTTGAGGCAGCATCGGCGCTGGTATATCCCTGGTCAAAAACCAGCCTCGTCTCGCTCGATCAGTGTTAATTCCGCTGAGTCTGGCTTTATTCCAGCCTGATTCGGCTCAGTGGCCCCTCCACCGGGCTGAAGCAGCGGCCCCTGATCGACCTGGCGAAGACCTCCCAGGAGTTGCCTCCTAAGGTTCTACGTCGCAGAGAAGCTCCGGAAGGAGAGCCCGGACAGCTTCCGCCTGCTGACCGAGGTGCCCGTGCGCTTCGAGAACAACGGCGGGGACAACGACTCGGCCCTGCTGCACACCGCCCCGCACATCGAGCTCAGCAGCGACGTCTCTCAACACGACGAGTGCACCATCCGTGCGCTGCGGTTCTCGGCGAAGAGCGGCCAGTACGCCCCTCCGCTGGACTCGGAGACCCTCGAGGCCTTCTACCGTGCCAGGCGCCGGTTCTCGCAGCTGGCGCACGACAAGACGCACATCTGCACGATGCAGCTCGAGCCTGGTGATTGCCTCGTCTTCGACAACCAGCGATTGTTGCATGCTCGCAGTGAAATCCGCCCCAGTGATGGAGACCGCTGGGTGCAGGGCTGCTACATCGACCGGGACGGCCTGTGGCTAAACTACGAGCGCCTTCGGCGCAGGGCCCGCCGCGAGTGAGCTTCGGGCGCCGGCGTGCAAACGCTGGGTGCGGATACGGGTGCAACAGGTAACCCATTTTTTCAGCCAATTTACTTCTCAATAATATCCAGCTGCCTGCGGCAAACCCCGCCACAGTGCATGTGCAACAGCGCGGCAGGAAGGAGAGGCTGAGTGTAGGAACAGCGCAATTCCGACGAGCGGTCTGAGCTGGGACGGGTGGTGAACTCGACCTCGCCTTCGTCGTCCGCGTGGTCGGACCGAGGTCGAGTTCACGCCCCGCGGAAATTCAGCGAGTAGTCTGAATTGGTGAGGGCTGTGATCCCGACCTCGTCTTGGTCCGCGCGGCATTGAGGAGGAGGAGGAGGAGGAGGAGGATGAGGACGAGGACGAGGACAGGAGGAGGAGGAGGAGGAAAAGGAGGAGCGGGAGGAGGAGGAGCAGGAGGAGGAGGAGGAGGAAGAAGAGGAGGAATAATACAAATATGATTCGTACTCACAACGATAATATTACGAAAAAGAGAAACAGGCTAATACTAATATGAATGATACTGTGAATAAAGAAGAGTAGTCATAAGAAAATCAATCATACTAGTACTAATACGGCCAATGATAACAAAATGACTAATTCGAATAATAATATTCGTGCCGATCGCAAGATTAATAATACGAATGACAGTAGTAATACGATTACGAATAATCATAGTAGTAGTGGGAACGCGAAGAATAGCATTACTATTATTAAGACTAACAATAACAAGCATATGACTAAGAGTACGAGCAATACTGATACTACCAGTAGTATTGCAAACTCTGAAGACTACTTGCAATAATCATACTCGTAGTACGAATACTAGAAGCAACTACTAACACTAAGGATACTAGTGCTACTCATACTGATATGTTTATATGTGTAGCAATACTAAGAAGAGTGTGAATAATGAGAAGAAACAGAAAAAGAGGAGGAGGACGCGGAGAAGAAGGAGGCGGAGGCGGAGGCAGAGGCGGAGGCGGAGGCGGAGGCGGAGGCCGAGGCGGAGGCGGAGGCCGAGGCCAAGGCCGAAGCCGAGGTGGAGGTGGAGGCGGCGGCGGCGGCGGAGGAGGAGGAGGAAGAGGAGAAGGAGGAGGAGGAGGAGGAGGAGGAGGAGGAGGAGAGGGAGAAGAATGAGGACGAGGAGGAGGCCGAGACCTCTTGGGGCTCTCGTGGAGCATCCTAGGGGCCTCCGGGGAGCGTCCTGCGGGCCTCTTGGAGGACCTCTTGGGGGCCTTCAGGGGCCTCTTGGGAGCTGTTGGGTTTTTTTTGGCCTTCTTTGGGGCTCTTGGCCCGTCTGACGCTTTCGGAGCCCATCTTGGGGGCGTCTCTGGCTCGTCAGGACTCAAGCAGGTGAGAACCTCAAAATAATTGAAGCCCGTGCAGCACTATTGGAACATGATCCTGGCGAATGGCCAAGACGTGTGAAACTACGAGAACCGCGAGGCGAGTGAGAAGAAGGAGGGAGGCGAACTAAATGACGGACTGGCGCGCATCTCCTGGAACGCGTGAAAGGTGTGCTGCATTGGGGGCGGTTATGCCGTGCGGAGCCTGGCATGAGGCCATCGGTGGAGCTTCCATATGGAGAAATGCGCGTGGGGCGTGCCGTAGTGGGAGCGGGTGCGCTTTGCGGACATTGCTGCTGAAGCGTTCGTTGGGGCTCCCTATGGGTCCACGGAGCGCGTGATTGATGCGCGATGCACGGTATTGGTATGAGTATTTTTATCGGTTGCCCCCCTCGCAGCCAGAACCCCCGTTCCACGGCTGTTTGGGCTCAAGCTTGAAACGGGCATGCAGCCGCATCCTCCGGCCACCGCAGCAGGTGCGATCTTCGCCTTCTGGGCCAGCCTCGCGACCCTTCTGCTGTTCGGGCCCGCGGTGGCTCCTGAGCTAGACTGGCATCGCGGCTGGCCGGGCCACGAATTGGCGGACTATTCGACTCCTTCGACTGCCTGGACTTGGGTACCGTGCCCAGAGTCCGTCGTGGAGATCCACTGCCCGGCGCCGCCGGCACCGCCGGCGCCGCCGGCACAGACGCTGGCCTCGCCCGAGGCCATGCGCGGCGTGGGCGCGCGCGCGTGTCCTCCGCGGCCGTGGAGGTGCCCGTTTTGCCCTGCTGGCGCGATCGCCATCGCGCTGCAGAGCTCCGTCGGCGTCGAAGAACTTGGTGCGGCTCATCGCCCTGCAGGTCGCCCCCACCTCCTCTGGGCTCATCGTGCCCCCCTTGAGCCACTTGGTGATCGCGGGGGCCAGCAGCATCATGCGCCCGAAACTCTGCACGGAGTCCAGCGCCTGCGTGGTGTGAGAATCGAGTGGCAGCGGAGCGCGTGCTGGAGCCCATGGGGGAGGCGCGCATCCACGTGCCTTGGTGGCGCTCCTAGATGAAGCGGTGTCGGGCTTCGGGGTGCGGGTGCAGTACTCCCAGAATCCTGGCTGGACGCATGAGCACGTGTTGTGCTGGCCGACCGCGGCCGACCTCCCGAGTTGGAAGATGCATGCGGCGCGGCGGGCAACCACTTGTATTCTGAGCATATGTTGGACTTCTGGTCCGTGGTGAAGTGGACGGGGAGCAGGGCCTCCCCCCGTGGGGCGCGCGAAGTGGTCGCCTTCAGCAGGGGGCCGCACAGGGGCGAGCTGCTGAGCCTCATCAAGCGGGGCCGCGCAGCGGCCATCGGCGAGGACGGCGGCGCTACCGCCGCGTGGGCTGGGCCTGGCGCCTACTGGGCTGGAGGCCGCCTGCTGGCGCCGCCGACGACGGCGGTGGAGGCGCCGAAGGCCGGCCGCAGGGTGCGCCGGAAGCGCCTGGCGCGGGCGGCCGGGGGCGACGCTGCCCCCTTGCCGACGGCGCGGGTGCTCCTGCGGACGCGGTCGCGGCGGCGCTGCCGCCGCCAGAGGAGAGGCCGCCTGGTGTGTGGGTGCTCTCGTTGCGCGAGGGCGGCAAGGCCGACTTCGGGCTGCAGGTCGAGCCCGGCGGCAGCACCCTCCTGCGCGGCAGGTTCGGGATCGACAGGGGCTCGCGCTGAGAGTGGTGCCCGATCGAGTGCGTGACCGATGGGGCGCTGGAGAACTGGCGCGATGATGTGCTGATGGCTGCCGGCAAGCTCCGCTCCCCGCGGCAGGCCCTCGAAGAGCGGCCGTTCCCAGGCGGCGAGAGCGTCGGAGGCGCGTCGCGCCGCCTCCGGGGCCTGCACCGGCGCCTGCCCCTCCCGAGGGAGGGCCAGAGGACCTCCGCACCTGCTGGATCGACATCGACGAGGCGGGGGCCAGGTGCAAAGAGTGGCGGAAGGTTGTGCAGGAAAGCGCGCAAGAGGTGCGTTCGGACTCAAGTATTCGAGGGCCACCTGCCTGCCTGGATGTGTGTCGCAAGATGTGCCGTCACGGAGGCTCGCCGAAGATCTGGTTCCAGGAGTGGCGCAAGGAATCGGGCGTGACGTGGAAGGGCCGCGCAGGTCATGAGTTGCAGACGCAGATCGAATGCTCGTAATTTTCAGGCACGCGCGACCAGTTGGACATGGGCGCGTTGGCCTCCTCGGAGGTGATCGCAAGGCGGCTGCTGCAGCAGGTGGAGGCTTACGCGCACGGCGCTGACCAGGCCAATTGGGGTGCGGCCAAGCACCTCGCGGGGACCACGAAAGCGCCGCTGGGAACCAAAGGGGCGCCGAAAACCCAAAGAGGCACCGAAAACCAAAAGGGCTCCGAAAACCAATTTTCAAAGACGCCGCAAAAGGACTTTGGGGCCGCAAGAAGGCACCCTACAAAACCTGATAAACCACGCGGATGCCGCAACGAAGTGCCCAATAGGCATCCCCAGTGTCTCACAAGCACGAGCACAGAGGCGCGCCCCCCCGCCCAATCCAAGGGAACCTCGAAACACACAACGTTTCAGAAGGGTCGGCGGACTCAAACCGCCGCCGCCGCCGCCGCCGCCGCCGCCGCCGCCGCCGCCGCCGCCGCCGCCGCCGCCGCCGCCGCCGCCGCCGCCGCCCGCCGCCGTCGTCGTCGTCGTCGTCGTCGTCGTCGTCGTCGTCGTCGTCGTCGTCGTCGTCGTCGTCGTCGTCGTCGTCGTCGTCGTCGTCGTCGTCGTCGTTATCCTCATCATTTTTTCCTTCTCCACGTCCTCCTCCTCCCTCTCCTCCTCCTCCTCCTCCTCCTCCTCCTCCTCCTCCTGCTCTTCCTCCTCCTCCTCCCCTCCATTTTCCTCCTCCTCCCTTCCCCTCCCAGGCATGAAGGTGTCAGATTCAACGCGCGATTCGGTGCGAGGACAAAAACGTATTAGCGAATCTCCAGAAAGGAAAGAACTATTATGGAAGGCCCCCCTGCAACGCACCCCATTCTATCGCACAGAAGGGAAGGGGGTAGCTTCCAAGGCCCCCTCTTGAAAGGAGAGCCCGGGCTTATCCCAGACCCAGAAACAGGGGGGAGGGAGGGTGGGCAGCTTGGGAAGCCCCCCTTCCCCTTCTCACAAGGGAGGGGGGGGGCAGCTTGGGATCCCCCCTGGAGCCACCGAATGCCCGGAAAAAGGAGGGGGGGTCCGAAGCCCTCGCCTTTTCCATTTTCCACGCGGGAAGGGGGGGGGGAGAGCCGGGAGGCCCCTCTCCCTTTGAAAGGGGGAGCCCGGGCTGACCCCGTGCCCGGAAGAGGGGGGAGGGGGGGGGGGTATTTCCCAAGCCGCCCCCCCCCCGCTTCAGGTAGGGCCCCCCCCCCCCCCCCCCAGCTAGCACAATTCCGACACAAGGGTCGGAGGTTGGGTATCGTTTCGGATGCCCCCCCCCACTTTCTCCAAGGAAGGTCACCATTCGCCAACCCACCCCAACCCAACCCGAAGGCCCCAATTTGCCCTCCTTTTCCAGCTTGGGGGGGGTCGGAGAACACTGAAAAAACATATGGAACCCGTACCTCCCCAACCCGGAATTCGGGTCAAATTCGGGTCTTCGGGTTGGGTTGGGGTGGTTTGGTGGGTAGTCAGAAGGGGAAGGTAATTAGTTTGAAGCTGGGGCGCTGCGTAGGTGCTCTTCTCTTGACCGTCTGGTGGCCGAAGAGATTTCCGGAGCAAATTCTGGCGGGGCGATCTCAGGACGATGTGCGGGGCGAGGGGGGGAGGCCTTAGAAAACAAAAGAGGAACCTCTCAGACAACAAACGATCACTCTAACATTCCCACTGTGCAGGCACGGTGGCGGATATCTTTGAATCCCAATCGTATACCCACTGGCGCGAGCATTCTTTTCCAGCGTTGGCATGGCGCGTCTCTGCCAGCGTGCAGTCTTTTCCCAGTTTTGGCGTGGCGCAGGCATTCAGACATGAATGCGCCGCCAGCCAACCTAATACTCTGTTAATTATGGAGTCCATGCTCACATGCCCGAGGCAAGGAATCCTTGTCGCGAGGCGGGTGCATTTTTCGAGAAGGGATGCCCCCCACCAAGCGAAATACAGTTTTGACGAGCGCCTGGCCTCAGTTTGCTTTTGCACTGTCCAGTGCGGGCGCCGTGCCAGAGTGCGTGGGCGAGCACGGGATGCTTCCTGGGGAGAAGTCTACGCGGAGTCCGCGCACTGGGAGACCAGGATGGAACGAATGAAGAACAGCATCTCACGTCATCTAGGTTTGCTGCTCTCTGCTGAAACGGATAGTGCACTCCGGTCGCTTCGCAGGGATGGTGGCCGGGGGAGGGAAGAGGGCGAGGAGAAGGAGGAGCAGGAGGAGGAGGAGGAGGAAAAGAGAGAGCAGGAGGAGGAGGAGGAGGAGGAGGAGGAGGAGGAGGAAGAGGAGGAGGAGGAGGATGAGGAGGAGGAGAGGAGGAGGAGGAGGGGGGGAGGAAGAGCAGGAGGGGAGGAAGGGGAGGAGGAGAAGCAGAGGGAGGGAGGAGGAGGAGGAGCAGGAGCAGGAGCAGGATCAGGAGCAGGAGGAGGAAGGAGATGAGGAGGGGGGAGATAGAAGAGAGAAGGTTGAGGAGGAGGAGGAGGAGGAGTAGAAGGAGGAGCTGGAGGAGTGGAGGAGGAGGAGGAGGAGGAGGAGGAGGAGGAGGAGAAGGAGGAGAACCCGAGCAAACCCAGGATTCATCAACGCTGCTGCAGTATGTGCACCCTTCCAGTACCAAGTGTGTCTTCTCGACGCAGAGTCGACCGCTGGATCGACGATCGCCCCCCGGGCCTTCCATTCAGGGGAGGGCCGCTTTGGGTCTCATCGATCCTTGATTCTCCATCCTTGATCCTCCTCCTCCTCCTTCTCCTCCTCCTCCTCTCTGCTATCTCCCGGGTCTCACACTCCTCATGTCCTCTTCCTCCGTCCTGCTCCTACCTCATCCTCTTCCTCCTCCTTCCTCTCCTTCCTCCTCCTCTTTCTTCGCCTCTGCTCTTCCTCCACATCCCCCTTTCTCTCTTCTCCCTCCTCCTCCTCCTTCTCCTGCTCCTCTTCCTCGTCCTCCTCCTTTCTATCTCCCCCAACCTTATCTCCTCTCTTCGTCTTCCTCCCTCCTCCTCCTCCTCCTCCTCCTCCTGACTTCCGCCTTTTCCTTGCAACCCTCCACCTTCGGAAGCGTGGGAAATGCATCCAAGAGAGTATCGTATCAAGCGAAAGCCGAACGTTGGAGATGGCCCGCCTCCCTTCGTATAGTCAGCTGCTACACATGATACGTCTGATCATACAGTCTGAGGAAATCCCCAGCGGGAGCATTATGGCGAAAATGAACCGCGTTCCATCCGCACCTCCGTTGTACACTGCCGGATTTCGCAGGATCACGAGATTAGGATGAGTCTCCAGCGTGAGCTCCGTGTTGGAAATGACTGCTATCCATCTGAAACGTTGGAGATGAATGTGCGCAGCGCTTGTGCGATATGTTAAGGCACACGTCTGAGGCCGACCTCACCTTCACCGGTGCAACGGCAGGGATTTTGTAAGACGAATGTGACCAGTACCACGGCAAGGGCAATCTTTTGAGAGCGGCCTTTTTCATCCGTCCGTGTAATCGCTGGAAGCTTTTAAGGCGAATGCGCGCGGTGCTAAGACGAGGGCCACATGTTGGAATGGTGGAAATTTGCCGCCGTCCGTTCGAGTAGTTGATGGAAGTGTCTCAAGAATCCTCACAACCTGTGAGGAAGTCGCTAGAGGAAGTACCCGGTGTAAGGAACAGAGTCCGAGGCGGAAGTCAGAGGGAGGAAGAAGGATGAAGGGAGGGAAGGGAGTAGGAGGAGGAGGAGGAGGAGGAGGAGGAGTAAGAGGAGGAGTAAGAGGATGAGGTAGGAGTAGGACGGAGGAAGAGGAAGGATCAGGAGGAGGAGGAGGAGGAGGAGGTTGAGGGAGGGGGGAAGGGAGGGAAGTGAGAAGAGAGGAGGAGGAAAGGCATGAGTTTCCCAGGGGCCATATTCGTTGTCTACTGGTCCTGAGGTATGTTTATACATCTGCCCGGGGCAGGAAAGGGGGGCCCACAAACCACGGCCATGAATCGCCAAAGAGCCATGCTTGCGCTTCCTCGAAGAGGAGCAGTGTAAAACAAAACCTTGCCCGAAGAGGGAGAAGGCGGGCGGAAGAGAAAACGTTTTGTGCCACCTGCGCCCAGAGGGCTGGTGGGATTGCCCAGGGAGGAGGAGGAGGAGGAGGAGGAGGAGGAGGAGGAGGAGGAGGCAGGAGGAGGAGGAGGAGGACTTCTTGCGTGGATAAGGAGCCGATATTCGGCACTATCTGTCAACGCCAAACAAAGGGGTTGATAGCGCGGCCACTCGCGTACGAACTACCCTTCGCAAGATCACGCGCAGGCCCCCTCCTCTTCCAGGCGGCCTGCGCACGCCATGGCAGGAGACTGCTGTGTCCTCGCATGTCCTCGCGCGTGAGACCTCCTGTGTATGAGGCCCCTTTTCTTCGTTGCTCCTGTGGTGGGTGCAGTCACCTGCAGAAGGCATCTACAGGCGGCCCGGATTAGTAGGTCGACCCTGCCAGATCAAGGGGACCCTCGTGTCCCGTGTCTTGCGACCCATGCGTCCTGCATTTCTGTGGCAACGTGGCCTTCGGAAGGGTCCTGTGTCCTCTCGCGTTTCCTGTCCAATCAAGTCCGACCACCACCGTGCCAGGGTCAGTGCTGGGCCGGGCCCTCGGAGGCCTCCGGAGGGCCTCCGAGCGCACCCGAGGGGCTTCGGAGGCCTCTGGAAATTCTGGGCCTCCGGGGATCACGGAAGCCTCCGCAGGATGCCCCTCGCAGACCACCACCTTCTCCCGTCGGTGCTCCTGTTGTCAGTGCCTGGGTGGCGCTCCAGGGGCGCGAAGGTAGCCTTATGATGCTCCTTTTTCAGCCTTCATCACCAGAAAGAATTTCGAGCACCAGTAAAGTACCGAAACGGGGTGGTTTTCACGCGTCGGGCCCCGGGAGGCGACACTCGCTCGACGCTGCTTCGATACTTTTCTGGGTGCTCTTGTTTCTGGGATGTGGTCCTCAAGCACGACGGGAGCAGCCTAATCCGAGGGCCCTTTCCCTTCGGTGCTCCAGTTGTCGGTGCCTGGGCGGCACCTGGGGGCCGCGAAGGTAGTCACGCTTCGCGCGCCAGGGCCTGGGTTGGGGAGGCGCCCCTCTCCAGCAGGCTGGCGCGAGGGCGCGGGGATTACCGCGCGTCGCAGGGGCGCGATGCGCGGAGCTGGGCGACACAGGCGACTCTGGATGGGGCAATCATGCCCCCCCCTTGAGTCCGCTGGGGTGGTTGGGCACGTGCTGTCGGCATGCGTGGAGGGGAGTTGGAGGAGGAGGAGGAGGAGGAGGAGGAGGAGGAGAGAGAAAGCAGGAGGAGAGGAGGAGAAGGAGGAGGGGGAGGGGGGAGGGGGAGGAAGGAAGGAGGGGAGGAGGAGAAGGTAGGGAGGAGACGAGGACGAGACGAGGAGGAAGAGGGAGGTAGGAGAAGGATGATTGGAGGGGGAGGGGGGATGGGAGGAGGGGGGAGAGGGGAGGAGGACAAGCTAGGTGCGCTCGCGTCATATCTGACGTCCTACCCCTCCCTCCCATCCCTTACCATGGCGCTGATTTTCTCTATCCGCGGACGCGTGTCGTAGCGGACCTGTGGCTCCGCGCGCGCGTGCGTAGTGGGTGGTGGTGCACGTGCGTGCGTGCGTGCGTGCGTGTGTGCGTGGTTGTTGTGGTGCTGGTGCTGGTGCTGGTGCTGGTGCTGGTGCTGGTGCTGGTGCTGGTGCTGGTGCTGGTGCTGGTGCTGGTGGTGGTGTTGGTGCTGGTGCTGGTGCCGGTGCTGGTGCTGGTGCTGGTGCTGGTGCTGGTGCTGGTGCTGGTGCTGGTGCTGGTGCTGTATTGTTGTTGTTGTTGTTGTTGTTGTTGGTGGTGGATAGGTGGTGGTGGTGGTGGTGGTGGTGTGGTGGTGGTTGGTGGTGGTGGTGGTGGTGGTGGTGGTGTGTGTGTGTGTGCGTGTGCGTGTGCGCGTGTGCTGTGGACGACGGGGGCAAAACACCGATCCGAAAATGAGGCCCACGCTGCAGCGGGAGCACGATTCGGAACGATTCGGGAGCAGAAATGAGGCCGGCGCCTCAGCGAGAGCAGCATTTTGAAAATGAACGCAGGCGAAAACTCAATTCCCGGGAATCTTGTGTGTAAAAAACAGTACGCGGGGGGGTCTAATCCTTTCAGGCCGCCTTCGGGGGAAGAGGGAGAGTGGTATTCATATTAAGTAATTGTAGAGGAGGAGGA
>CAUYUJ010022186.1:0-7500 GCA_963575745.1 Prorocentrum cordatum
CTCCTCCTCCTCATCCGCCCCACCTCCTCCACGTCGTCGTCGTCCTCCTCCTCCTCCTCCTCCTCCTCCTCCTCGAACATGACGTCAGATCCAGCGCGAGCGAACCCAGCCTTACCGACGTCGTTTTTTCCTTCCCGGGACCCGTTTCTCATCCGGGGCGTTCGTATTCACGGTCCTGGGGTCCAGTGATGGCCTCCCGAGGCCGAAGACGGCCCCAAGCCTCCCTAGACTTCGGCTCTGCCTTTGGGATTCGTACTTGTTTGTGAAGAAGCCCGTGGGTGTCGGACCCTACTCGGTTCCTCGAGGTTCTTCCAGTCTTGTTTCTTCACACTGACTTTCCCTGGGATCTTTGGTTTTGGTTCCCTGGTACCTTGGTTCCTTAGTCTTGGTTCCTTGCTGCCTTGCTCGTGTTCCTTGGTCTTGTTCCATTGGTCTTCGTTCCTTGTTTCCTGGGTCTTGGTTTATTGTTTTGCGGTCTTCGTTCCGTGGCTCCTTGGTATTGGCTCTTTGACTCTTTGGTTCTTTGGTTCCTTGGTTCTTTGGTTCTTGTTCCTTCATCTCGGTTCCTGGGCTTCTTGGTCTTGGTTCCTTGGCGCCTTGTTTCCTTGGCTCTTTGCCTCCTTGGTCTTGGTTCCTTGCTGCCTGGCCACGCAGTGCCAAGCGATTGGTCTTGGTTCCTTGGCTCCTTGGTTCCTTGGCTCCTTGCTGCCTGGCCACGCAGTGCTAATGAATGCAAGGCAATGCGACGCAATGCCAAACAAAACGATGCAATGCCAAGCAATGCCGAGCAACATGCCAAGCAACGCCAAGCAATACGCCATGTAATGCCAAGCACTGCCAAGCACAGCGCCCATGCAATAGGAAGCGTTCACTTGATTGGGGTCGCGCCGGGTCTACTCTTCACTGGCAATCTTCTTTCTCTGATAGTGCCACGTACGAGCACGGAGCGCATGCTGGCGCATGAGAGATGTCTTTTCTTAATTCCCTTCCTCTCACGGTGAACAAGAGCTGCTCGGCCCAGCCTTAAACCGATGACCTCTGCGCCCCCCCCAACCTCTCTCCGCGCTCGCTGCCTTCTTGTGCCCCGCCTGTCCCTCAGGGGACCGCTCGCTCCGCCAGAGCCGGCACGCAGGCTGACCTGACCTGTACCGAACTGAACTGGGCCATCTTTTGTTGTGAAGGCTTCACTGGCGGTGCCGCCGACTCAGAGGGACGAGGACGACGGCGGCGGTGGCGGCGGCGACGACGACGATTCAAAGAAGGCTGGCGTACTTCAGTTGGGGTTTGGCCGGCCTCGCGTCGAAGGGCCTCTCACGCACGCCGACTGGGTCGGCGGATTTCCTCAACGAGAGGAGCCGGGGGAGGGCCGCCTGGATCACCTGCAGGGCGCGCGAGGATGGCGGCGCTGCGCGCTTCGCGTGGCCGGGGCTCAGCGAGCCGTTCGCGGCGACCGCGCTTCCGTGCCGCGCGGGGCGCGAAGTCGGGCGATCTGCTCAGAGGTCCACCTCCGGCTGGCGGAAAATTACCACGGGCGGTTTCTGACAGTTTGCGGCTTTCGGGGGGCCCAGGGCGGAATCACGACGTCGGGCTTCGGCTCTCACGAGGGCCAGAGGGCCCCAGGTGCTCCAAAACGAAGCGACAAGCTCGGGGACACCTTGGGGCCAGGAACACCTGTAGCACCCCCAGGAGGGTGGGGGAGGGGGGCGGAGACGACAGGGCGAGCAGAAGGGAGGAAGCGCAAGATGGATGTTTGGCGGTGGAGGGGGCGGGGAGCGCGTGGATCTTCCGAGGTGGGCGACCTTGCGCGGGCAGAGCACTGGCACGACCACATGCGGGAGCCGCCGGGGAAGGGCGGAGCCCGAAGGCGAGGCCGCGGAGGAGCAGGACGACGAGGCGGAGCAGGGGGGGAGGCGGGGGCGACGCTGCGAGGCCACGGGGGGTCCCGGGCTCGTCAGGCGGAGGCCACCACAGCAACAAACACCTCACTGGGCAAGTCTTTCGAAGACGATGTCACCTCGCCCCAGGATCGACCTGACAGCTCAGAGGTTAGGCCCTCAGCCCGCCCAACTCGTGACGCTTCGCGTAACCCCACCAGTCCATGCAGAGACGATGCCCAGAGGAGTTGCCTCGGTCAGGGGAGTGGGCAGCACACAGAGGAAGGGTCCCTCTTGGAGCGCTCTTGGGACACTCTTGGGCGCTCTCGGGGCCGTCTTGGGGCTCTATTGGGCCTCTCTTGGGCCCTCATGGGCCCTCTTGGCGCGTTGTGTGTGTGTAACACCCGAGCCTGAGCATGTTCAGCGGTCGTCTTTGGATGGGCAGCTACTGGGAACCAAAGCCGGCCCTAGGTGAGCGACGCTTGGGCGAGGTGCGCCACGCGTGCCAGGGGCGCCACGCGCGCCAGGCACCCCTGGGGCCCGAGCGTGCCAGGCACGCCTGGTGCGCCAGATGCGCCACGTGCTCCAAGTGCGCCGGGTGTGCCACACATTGCAGCCGCGCCAGGTTCGTTACGTTCGGGGCACGTGCAGATTGCGACAGGTGCGCCTGCGCACGTGACAGCACACATCGGGAAACATGTCGGCCCCCACCATCCTTGTCGAAAACCATTGCCCATGATAATGTCAGGTGAGCCTGCGCACAGCAGGCTATGCGCCACCACCCCCGCCGTCCCTGTCAAAAACCACTTGACAGTGATCGCGGGGTGGCCGCGCATGATCCAGATTTAGCCGCGAGTGCATTTTGTATTGTTTCTTGTCAAGGGATGGTAGCCCTGTGCATGGCAGGGAATCTGCTGACACCCCCGCCGTCCGCGTCAAAATATTACGAAGTGCTCGCGGGCCTCACGAACATGACTCAAGACTTTGCCCCAAAGTGTACTTTGTATGGTTTTTTGAAAGGATGGTGGGTGGGGCGCATCGGGTTGGCCGCGCATGCTCCAAATGTGGAGGCAGAGTGCGTTTTGTACAGTTTTTTGACAGGGATCAGGGATGGCGGGGTGTGGCCCGCATGGGGTCGGCATAGTTCTGGGTTGGCCGCCAGCCGGGTGGGGGAGGGGGTGTATATTGACCGGGAACAGTGATTAAGACACCCTCCTAGATAGCAAGCCGTCTAGCTCATTCCCACCCGCCCTCCTAACACATAAGTAACACTCGAACCTGAGCATGTTCAGTGGTCATCTTTGGATGGACAGCTACTGGGAGCCAAAACCGACTCCATGTGCGTGACGATGGGGCGATGTACGCCACGTGTGCCAGGCGCGCCACGCGCGCCAGGCACCCCTGGGGCCCGAGCGTGCCAGGCACGCCTGGTGCGCCAGATGCGCCACGTGCTCCAAGTGCGCCGGGTGTGCCACACATTGCAGCCGCGCCAGGTGCGTTACGTTCGGGGCACGTACAGAGTGTCAGGTGCGCCTGCGCACGTGACAGCACACATCGGGAAACATGTCGGCCCCACCATCCTTGTCGAAAACCAATGCCCATCATTGTGTCAGGTGGGCCTGCGCACAGCAGGCCACGCGCCACCACCCCCGCCGTCCCTGTCAAAAACCACTTGGCAGTGATCGCGGGGTGGCCGCGTATAAACCAGATTTTGCCGCGAGATTTGTGTTGGTCAGGGATGGTAGCCCTGCAGCAGGCAATATGTTGACACCTCCGCCGTCCCTGTCAAAAACAATACGAAGTGCTCGCGGGCCTCACGAACATGATTCACGACTTTACCCCAACATGTACTTTGTATTGCTTTTGACAGGGATGGTTGGGGGGACGCATCGGGTTGGCCGCGCATGCTCTAAATGCGGAGGCAGAGTGCGTTTTGTATAGTTTTTTTGACAGGGATGGCTGGAGGGTGAGCATGGTGTTCTCATTGTTCCTAGTTGGCAGCCGGTCGCCTAGGGGAGGGGGTTTATCAATAGGAAAACCCCTCCCCGAAGGGGAAGAACGGGGTTGGAAGAGAAACCGCCCCAGACCACCTACGCCCAGAGGGCTGGCGGGATTGGTTACGTAGGCTTCTGAGCCTAAGCAAAACAGCCAACCGCGCCCCCGCAGAGCAGGGGGCAGGGAGACTAGAGGCGAGAGAGTCAGGTAGAGGAGGAGGAGGAGGAGGAGGAGGAGGAGGAGGAGGAGGAGGAGGAGGAGGAGGAGGAGGAGGAGGACGAGGACGAGGAGGAGGAGGAGGAGGAGGAGGAGGAGGAGGAGGAGGAGGAGGAGGAGGAGGAGTAGGAGGTGAGGTGAGGTGGAGAGGTAGGAGGAGAGGAGGATGAGGAGGAGGAGGAGGAGGTGAGGTGGAGGAGGAGGAGGAGGAGGAGGAGGAGGATCTTTTTCTGTTTGTTTGTTTGTTTGCCCGTTGTTGCGCACTGTGGGTCTTACGCGAACTGTGCGTTACGCACCGTGGGTCTTCCGCCCGGAGTTGGTTTGTTTGCCCGTTGTTGCGCACTGTGCGGTTCCTGCGGTTCCTAACGGCGAAGGAGGCCAGCGCTTTGTCCCGTCTGGCGCCGGTCGTTTGGGCTCCGCAAGCGGCGCCATCAATTGTTGCTGGAGAGGATTGTGCTCAACAGCGGAAGCAGGAAGGCCAGAGGGCTCTTACCCCCCCCTGTGTTACTCTGTTGCGCTATCATTTGTGCAGTTGTATTCCTCTACAATTTCCCCACGATTGCGCAAACTCACTAGGATCCTATCACGTCGAAGCGTAAGGCACATCAACATCGAACGGCAAACCGCTGGGACACCATCAAGCCATGAACCCAGTGCGACCCATATAAAGGTGCTCTTGCTTCCAAAGCAATTCTGCGCAATGCAGTGTACTCAGTTCTGAGAGAGACAGCAGTTTGAATTATGCAGCGGAATGCAACGCAATGCAATGCAACCAGACCATTGCTTTGCGTTTTTCTGCGAAACAGTTGTGAGCAATGCAAAGCAATGCAATGCAACACATCCTTTGCATTGCTTGGCATTGCTTGGTATTGCTTGGTTTTGCTTGGCATTTCTCGGAGTCGTGGCTTGGCATTGCTTGGCATTGACTGGTATGGCTTGGCTTATTTGGCATTGCTTGCTACTGCTTGTCATCGCTCGGCCTCATCTGGCATTGTTCGGCGTTGCCTGTCGTTGCCTTACATATGCTTGGCGTTGCACGACATCGCTCGGCAATGGTGAGGAACACACGGGAGGAAGGCGTAGATGTTTTTCGCCCAGGTTGGCTTTCGTCCGGTTCGTTTCGCCCGGTTCGTTTCGCCCGGGTTTGCTTTCGCCTGGCTGGCTTTCGTTCGGGTTGGCTTTCGCCCAGGTTGGCTTTCGCCCGGGTTGGCTTTCGCTGGGGTGGGCGTTCGCCGGGGTGGGCTTTCGCCCGAGTTGGTTTTCGCCCGGGTTGGCTTTCACCCGGGTTGGCTTTCGCCCGGGTTGGCTTTCGCCCAGGTTGGCGTTTCGTCTGGGATGGTTTTCGCTTGGGTTCGTTTTCGCCCTCCTCTTCTTCCCCTCCTCCTTCCGCTCCCGTCCTTTTTTGCTGCTGCTGCTGCTGCTCCTTTCCCTCCTCTCCTGCTCTGGCACCTCTTGCCCGCGGCCGGTTGGCTGGAGCTCCGTTGAGTTCCCGCAGCAGCTCTGGAAGTATAACACCCCGCCTTCTTCCCAGACGGCCTGACCTACACATCCACACCGCCCTTGCTCAGACCCCCTGAGGCCCAAGATCAGTCAGTGCTACGTGCCCCCCTGGCAAAGCCAGACGCGTGCTCACTCGAGCGTGCCCCACACTTGAGTGTCCCGCCCGCCCGACCCAACCCGCCCGTCAGGGTTAGCCCGACCCGACCCGTCCCGCCCCACCTGTTAGGGTCCGCCCGCCCGACCCGACCCGCCCGTTAGGGCTCACGCGTGCACGCTCGAGCGCGCCCCACACTTTAGTGTCCCGCCCGCCCGACCCGACCCGCCCGTTAGGGTCCGCCCGACCCGACCCGACCCGTCCCGCCCGTCAGGGTCCGCCTGCCCGACCCAACCCGCCTGTTAGATTTCACGCGTGCTCGCTCCTGCGTGCCTCACACTTTAGTGTCCCGCCCGCCCGACCCGACCCGCCCGTTAGGGTCCGCCCGACGCGACCCGACCCGTCCCTCCCGTTAGGGTCCGCCCGCCCGACCCGACCCGCCCGTTAGGGTTAACGCGTGTTCGCTCCAGCGCACCCCACACTTGAGTGTCTCGCCCGCCCGACCCGACCTGCCCGTTAGGGTCCGCCGACCCTCGTTTTGGCAGGCACGCCCGTCAGGATCCGCTCCGCCACCCCATAGCCGTTGGGGTTCACGCGTGCTTGCTCGGCTCCCGGCGCTCCCACACTGGAGTGTCCCGCCTGCCCGACCCGACCCCGCCGTTAGGGTCCGCCCGACCGCTTCCCGGGGGTGGCCCCATTTTAGGGCCGCCGCCCGACCCAACCTGCCCGTTAGGGTGCACGCGTGTGCTTTTTTTTTTTCTTTTTTTTTTTTTTTTTTTTTTTTTTTTTTTTTTTTTTTTATTTTTTTTTTTTTTTTTTTTTTTTTCTTTTTTTTTTTTTTTTTTTTTTTTTTTTTTTGTGTGCTTCCGGCGCGCCCACACTTTAATATCGCGCCCGCCCGACCCGTACCGCCGTAGGGTCCGCCCGACCCGACCGACTCGTCCTTCACGAACACGTCAGGGGTCCGCTGCCCGACCCGACCGCCCGTTAGGCTTCGTGCGTGCTCGCTGCCTGCGGGCCTCACACTTTAGTGTCCCGCCCGCCCGACCCGACCCGCTCGTTAGGGTCCGCCCGGCCCGACCCGATCCGTCCCGCCCGTTGGGGTCCACCCGCCCGACCCGACCCGCCCGTCAGCGCGCCTCACACTTGAGTGCCCCGCCCGCCCGACCCGACCCGCCCCTTGGAGCCCTCGCCCATCCCCGGCGAAAGCCAACCCCGGCGAAAGTCAATTTTGGTGAACACCAACCCTGGTGAACACCAACCCTGGTGAAAGCCAACCCCAGCGAAAGCCAACCCCGGCGAAAGCCCACCCCGGCGAAGGTTAACCCCGGCGAAAGCCCACCCCGGCGAACGCCCACCCCGCTGAAAGCCCACCCCTGCGAAAGCCCACCCCTGCGAAAGCAAGCCTCGGCGAAACGAAGCCCGGCGAAACGAAGTTCGGCCAAAACCAACCCCAGCGAAAAGCATCCGTGCCGGGAGGAACCCGAGCAGTCCAAGCGGGGCAACGCCGATCGTAGAGGAGCCCAAGCATGAGGGTCCCGAGCAGCGCCGAGCGCCGCCTCCGACAAGCGCCGCCGCACCCACGGATTTCTTCATGCGAGGCGTTCCAAAAAGGGGCACTGCCTTCGAAAGATCGAAGGAGTTGTCATCTCTTCCTCGGCGGAAGGCGGCGGAAGGGCGGCGGAAGGTCGGCGGAAGGAGAACGAGGCCGCCTCCGTCGGCGGAAGCTGGCGGAAGCTGGCGGAAGGGCGGCGGAAGGCGGCGGAAGTACAAGATGCGCCCCCAAGAGATGAACATGTTTTTGGATTCATGATTTCCGAA
>CAUYUJ010022186.1:10000-53265 GCA_963575745.1 Prorocentrum cordatum
GGCATATGCACTTTGCTCGGCGAGGACCATCGAGGAGCATCCTGGATCATCGAGCAAAACAACCACGCACGAAAACAAACACTGCATGGGGAGTGGACGTCCGCGTGATGGCAAGTATCTTGCAGGCGAGATCTTGGAAATTTTGCGGGCAACGCCTGAACAGGGGTATGCTCTCTCAGCTCAGGCAGGGCCAGAGGCACCTGGACGAGCGAAGCGCTGCTGATGCTCCCTGGTGGGTACGAGCCAGCGCAGGGCATCGCTGTGCGGGTCGACGCTCGGGCGACGCCATGCTGGGACAACGTTTAGGATCTTGCCTTTGGGGATCGTGGCGGGGGGTCGCGCCTCGGCATCTCGCGACTGGCACTGGCACGCCATGAAACTGCGCGATTCGGCGCGGGAGGCACCAGGGCGCGAACTCTTCGTCCACATGGGACCATCGCCAACGACCTCGCCTTTCTGCGCTGCGTTGTCTCCAGATACCTGCAGTTCGTGCTGCCACGCGATTTTGTCCTCCTCCTCCTCCTCCTCCTCCTCACCATCCCCCTCCTCCTCCACGGCGTTGTGGTCCGAGGCGTTCCTTTCGGGCAGCCCGAGGGCCACTACAACCCCAGCTCCGTGCCCGCTGCCCTCGCGCACTGTCAGGCGGGAGCGGTCGTCGGCTCGGCCCCGTGCAGGCTGAGCTGGCTCTGGTTCCACCCCAGTTTGGGAGAGACGCCTTCGCAGAGTTCGCCTTCGCCAGCCTGGCACCGAAGTCTAGGACGCAAGCGCTGTTGGGCTAGGCACCTGGTGAACTTGGATAGTGCGCGTCAGCTTCTAAGGGGGCACCACGGTTCGGGAATTGACAGACCTTCCAACGTTGTATGTGGCCATGCCCAACACAAAGAGCCCAGGTGGGTGTTTCAGGCTACTCGTCAGTATGGCTAGCTCGCAACCTTCCGTGCAGTCAGCGGTGCTACATATGCGGTCGGGACAGGAACTGCCAGCCTGACCCGAGTGGACCACTCCCCGAACGCGGCGGCAAGGGTAGAGCGCCGAGTACCCCGATAACTCCGAGGGGTGCCATTGCCAAGGTCGGTGATGGCGCCACAGCGGAGTCGAATGACGAGGTGGGCAAGGCCAGGAAGGCCCTGGGGGGCGCTCCGTGGGGTTGGCCTTGCTGAGAAAGACCCTTTGCTTGAGAGTGCTAGAAAAGTTCTTGCTGTGGCAGAGGCCGCGGGGAGAGCGCGACGGACCCCGACGACATGCTGCGCAGGACTTTGAACGGACAGACGGCAAAAAGGCAAGGGGGTCGAGGCCCTCAGTGCTACAGTCAAAGACCGCAATCAACAATATGCTGACAAGGCTGTGGAATTGGCTGCTGCTCGAGAGGAGTTGCCCAGCATTCAGCTCGAGGCCACTACTGCGAGGTACGCGGTCATGGCTTCGGGAGCGACAGCAGCACATCCCTGTGACGTGGAGGAGGCACTGCAACGGCTCCAGCAGGTCCCGTCCGCTGTGCTGACGGGCAACCACGCTGCGGCCTTCTCGGCTCTGTCCATTCACTTGGGAGAGCTTCGGACAGCATTCCCAGAGGACCCTGGCATCTGATGCCCCTGCTCCGCATCCACGTGACGCGGATCAGGACTCGGCAGGAGTCGATGTTCCCGAACTTGAAGGCGCAACGGCTGACGATTGATTCTCATTCGGCATCCAATGCGCCGCGGCTGTTCCAGGGAGAAGTTGGCAGTTTGGACGCTGTCACGCTGGACCAGCTTATCCTAGTTACTCGTGGTGGAGGGGGAGGCCAGGCGTTCTCTCCTGCGACAGCTGAGGATCGGGGCATAGAGGATGGTGAGGGGCTATTGTCTGCTCAGGACTCAAGCATTCCCACGGCTTCAGTTGCAACGTCAACTCGTACGCCAGTTGAGCAGGGCCCTTCATAGGGTGGCGAACTTGCTCGGCGCATATCTCCTTCTTTTCGACGTGCTCCGCGTATGGGTGGGGTACACGACAGCAGTTTTGTTTTGCCATCTTCAATGTATCAGGGTGGCCGCAGATTAAGGACTTTCAACATAATGCCAAGCGCATCTCAGTCGCTTGCGTGCAAGAGCACCATCTCAGTGGGCACTCGTGGCGATCAGCTGAGGATATGGGCGAAGCGTGGGTGGAAGCCGTTCTTCGCAGATGCGATCGCGGGAGCTGGGGGCAAAGTCTCGGCAGGCGCGGGCGCCATTGTGAAGGCCAACTTCGGCCTTGCTATTTTGGATGGGTTTCTTGACAGTCATGTTCTGATTCTTGGGAATGGAGTTGCTGTGTGCATGCATTTGGGGCCCTGTCGTGGCTTCATAGCGGTGTCGCTCTACAGGGCTCATGGCGAGCTCCTAGGAGGCAGCGGCGCTGACGAGGTTCGTCAACTGGGCAAGTGTTTGTCCTTCTAGCGTTCGCCTTTCGTCGTCGGAGCAGACCGGGGCGTGTCGCGTGGCAAAGTTGCTACCGGCAGGCTCCGCGAGCGACGTCGAGGGGCCTTCGCCGCCCCCGCGAGCGGCGCCAACAGAGATCCGGAGACAAGGGGCGCCGCGCAGATGGACTACTTCATGGCCTCGTATGGGCTCGGGGCAATCATGGATGATGCGCGCGTTGTAGGCTGTTTCCACCCCCCGAACCGCTATTCCTTCCAGGTCGCGGTTGGCCCGCGACCTCGAGCCCGGCGAGTTCGACGGCTCGAAGGACCGTTCGCGTTTCCACGCATGCCCGCGCCAAGGGTCAGCGATGGGGTCGCTGATGATGGCGATGGTGAGTTTCAATTTGATGGTGCCAGAGGCGAGTCCAACTTTTCCCGCGCAGACCGCATGAAAGATGGCGCGCGTATTGTTTTTGACACTTCCGATAGCCAGGGGGCGAGGCTCGACAGGCAATGTGAGTTGATGTGCGATGGTGCTGAGGCCGAGCCTTTGCCGCTGTTCAAACGTGATAGGACCGATCAGTTGGCTGGCCGAGCTAAGGGCGGGAGGTGTCGCTGCTCGACAGCGGGGGTGGCCTTGGTTAGGTGCAAGCCCGTTGCTACCAACTACGCCCGAGCTTTACGCGCACTGCAGTTCACATTGCATAATTTTCTTGTTGTGCAGCGCGCGCGTATGCGCGGACTCGGGCCTGGCGGCATTTGTGCGATTTTGTTGGCGCGCGTGGCGGAGATGTCAGGCTCGGGCGCGCGTTTCCGCGACATGTTCTCGAGGGTATTGTGCGCGTCATTCGTTGGGCGTGCGCGCGGGTCTTTTTCCCGAGGACATGCTGGGCGTCGTGGTCACCCTCCTCGGTCGGCCAGCTGAGCGGGAGGAGCGGCGGCTTGGACAAGTCCATTCGGAGTTTTTTGTTTCGTGGATGCTTCGTCGCCTGACCAGGGCGCCTGGGCCTGTCCGCGAGTGGTCTAGGCCTCGCGGGTGGCAGCTCGCGCAAGTGCGTGCCAGCAGTGGGCCCTCTAGCCTCCCTGGGGACATTGCTGGTGTATCTGGAATGGCGCTGGCCAACCTGGCTCTTTCGTCGATGGAAGTCCCGGGGGCCTCAAAGACTTGCTCTCGTCTGGCCCCTGCCTTCCGCCCATGTCTATCAGGGAGTTGCGTGCTGCGGCTCTTCCGTTTCCGCGGCGGGCTGCAGTTGGAGCTGACCTTCTTCGGCCCCGTCACTGCGTTGCAGTTGGAGTTGACCTGTTCCATGCGGAGTCTTAGGGGGTCTGGCCGCGACTGTTGCGCGAAGTCCATGCCATGCCGTTGGTGCAGCCCACAGGTGGGCATGGGCCCATGGCAGCACTTACGTCCATATACAGTCTTTGGGCAAAAGCACGGGTGGATCGGCCAGTGGGTTTAATCGATCTTAACTGGCGTTGGGAGCAAGGAAATCGACGACAGATGCGGCTGCGCGCGTACTTGTCTAGGCGGAGGCGGGCGGGGCGTGCGGTCTCGACCCTTCCTCGCCCATCGCGGTGCACGGCGTCGTCGAAATTGGGCGGCGTTTTGACAAGGTTGGGTGGCGTCTACTTGTGGGCGCAGCTCGTTTACGCGGATTTCCACCCCAGCTGGTTGTTCTAACAGTCCAAATGTAGACGGCAGGTGGGCGTCTGGCATGGGGGGTGGGGTGCTTCTCGGATGTGGTGTATGATTCAAGAGGTATCTTGCCTGGGCGTGCTTTCGTTATGTTCTTCTTTCGGTGCGTCGTGCTTGCCCCGGTCGGCTCGTTCTACCGACGCGCCTGGCTGATAGATAGGGCGTTCGACATACATGTTCACGACGCTGTCATTGCTATCGTGGCTGCGCCGAAGAATATTGTGTCATCATCGTGTAAGTGCTGCGATGTCAGGTTCGAGGTTGGGGGCCCTGGGATGCAGGTGCAAGAGCGCCCTGGATGTCCTGGGGGTCGAGCTCGCCTCGGGCGGGCCCGTCGAATGCAGTCGGCTGCGCCAGGGGGTGACCGTCGCTGCTTCGAGGATCCCGAGACTGATACGCATTCTTCGTGTTGGCCCCCTGGTGCGCAGATTTGTCAGGCAGGCTCTTCCGTCGGCCATGATCTACGGACTCGGAGTGCGTGGGGCGCCGCCGCAGTTGGTTTCAAAGATGCGCTCTGTGCTTCGGTCGGTCTGGTATGCGCCTGGCGCCAGTTCCTCCAGCTCTGCTTGGGTCGCCAGCTCTGTGCAAGGTAATCTATATTCGGATCTTCAGCTATAGGCGTGGGTCGCGCCCATTCATCAATGGGCGCTGCTCATCAGAAAGCTTGGCAGGTTCAGATCCAGTGGGAGTATCAGTCCGATCGGGTTCGGGTTCAGGTACCGGGGACAACGCGAGCCATGTTGCTCTCAATGAGTCATGCCCTCCGATGGACTACCTCGTCCGCTTTCTGCTTCGGGGCAGACTGTGGGCAGGTGCTGGATTTTCGCTCTGCTGCTCCTTCCGCGGCCAGGGAGATGGGCTACGCCTTGTCCCTCTGCAGGCTATGGGGGCAATGTGCCCAGAGGCCCGGCGCCGCCGACGACTTCGCCATGGCCCCCAATGAGCCCAGCCCTTGTGGTACTGGATTGAGCCCTTCTTTAGCGATATCAGAGGGGGGAGTCAGAGGACGATGACGGATAGGGGGGGGGGGGGGGGGCATGGATTAGAAGAGCTTGCAGAAGCTGTTTCAAGAGAGCCCGAAGATGCGCTTGGTCGTGGATCTTTTTGGGTCCCCACGTTCAAGGACGCAGCTCTGCTTCGTGCGATTGTTGGAGGAGGCATGCGGTCTCCTGCCAGATAGAAATTCTGCAAGTGCGCCGCAGGTGGTAAGTGCCTCGACTGCCCGACCCTCCACTGCAGCTCGAATCGTATCATGCGGCGCTGTCCTGGCACTGCTGATGCTCGCTCCAGCGCAGTATCGGGCCTCGATGATCGAGGACTGCCGCCCAGAGAGGTTGGCTCGTGGTTTTGGGGCAGAGGACTCTGCCCTCAGAGTTGCTTCCCGCCGCTGCCGCGAAAGGGCGAGTCAGGTGCCTGGCGGGTTTGCTACGGACAAGGTGCCATGATTACTGGAGATGTATGCGCCGACGAGGCCTGCGAACGTTTCTGGTCTTGGCCCGAAGCGGCCAGAGCGGGGTGGGGCTTTTCGAGGCTGGAGAATGCGCGGGTTGATGTGCTTGCTCATGAGGCTCTTCCTGGGCCAGTTCGGTCCACCCCAAGAGCTGAGATGTATGCTTTCCTTCAGGTCTTGCAGATCGCAGTGCCTCCCTCGCTGTGTATAGATCATGAGGGCCTCGTCGCCTCATCGAAGGCCTCGCCTGGGGCCATCAATGGCGTTGCCGGCCAAGTCGATCTAATTTAGACCCCTGGGGGCTCATGTGGGCCAAAGTCGGGGACTTAGGCGGTCTTGGAGAGACTTTGGTTGCGTGGCGTATCCTTGCACACTGGCGTGGTCACGATGTGCGCGTGAATGGGGCTCGATGGGCGGATGTTGCGGCTGCCGCCGGGCGTGACATCATGCGGTTCCCCGTCGCCATGCTAAAGCAATAACTGCTTTGAGATCGGTCCGTCAGGTCTTGAAGTGGCAGGTGCGTTCATATTTGAGTTTCGCTGCCCATGGTCGGATCGACACTTTTCAACGGAGACGGCGCCAGGCGCCACAGGTCAGCAGTGCTCCCCCACCTCCTGATCCCCCCCTCCCTCCTCAGTTGGCCGGTGTTTGCCCGAGTCCCACGCCGTCTTATATGGACGTGTATTTTTAAGCATGAAAGTCGTGAATGTCCCGAATATTCGGGGTAGCTGGAATCGCGTCTCGTGTTTCGCTCGGGTTGGGGTGGCTCGGGCGTTTGATGGCGAGCTCTCCCAGGGGGCCGGGGCCGCGGAGGGCTCCGTGGTGTCCCAGGGCGTCTCAGCTGGCGCTGTCGGGGCCTCCTGTGGCGAGCGTGGGCCCGTGAGGCCCCTCCTTGGCCCTTCTGTGACGGGCGGGGGGAGAGCTCGGCGCGACCGTCCTGGGGGCTCCCTGGGGCCGACCTCTGGGGGGGGCCTCTTCGAGGCCTCCGACCGTGTTGCGCGGCCTCGTGCGACCTTCGCGCTAATTCAGCAAGCCGCGCACCTGATGGTGAAGCCCTGAAGCAGGCTGTCGCCGCCGTTCAGGCTCCCCCGCCCAAGCGAGCATGCTCGGGTTGTCGACCGAATCCCGCTTTCTTCTGCCAGGCCTCAGGGGGGGCCTCTGCCGACGTCGGGGATTGTTGGGCCTCCCTCGTGTCGCGGTCATCGGTGCTGGGTCTCTCTTGGTCAGGCCGTGCTTTGCAGTCAGTGCGGGTTTTTCACGGCAGTGCAGTGGACGGTCATCTCCTTTTGGATTGTGAGCTCCCACGGGTGATATCGGAACGTGCTGTCAGGAATCGTAAGCTTTTCCCCGCAGGCCGTCACCCCGCCGACGAAGGGCGGAGCGACGCCAGCATGATCCCCACCCGTCGCCCCCTCATCGCCACTGATCCCGAGGTCACGTGGCTGCGTCTCGGGGCGGGGTGGTGATCTCATCCTAGCAAGGGCTCTAACTTTCCCGTCGTCCTGATCAATTCGTTTTTGTGATCCCACGGTGGTCGGCGGAAGACGGATGCGGGCGGGGCGCGCGCGCGGCGCCTGCGCCCGCATCGTCCCTGGCGAGTTCGAGGACTCCCGGCGCCGCCGCCGCCGCCGTCGCGTAGTTCGTCGCCGTCTGCCGCGATCCCTCGGGTGGGCGGGCGGCGGTGTCGGGAATGCATCGGGGAAGGGTCCTCTTGGCCCGTCCCCTCTTCATGTGGGTGTTCGGCGCGGTGCGCGACACTTCCTATGAGCGTCGTCTCCTCCTCCTCCTCTTCCTCCTCCTCCTCCTCCTCCTCCTCCTCCTCCTCCTGCTCCTCCAAGTTCTGACCCTCCTCTTCCTCCTCCTCCTCCTCCTCCTCCTCCTCCTCCTCTTCCTTTCTTCCTCGTGATATCCCCCCTCCTCCTCTCCCGCAGTAGATATGGAGAAGGCCGCAGCGTCTCCCCACAGCGAGGGCCAGCTCAAGAGCACGCCGCGGAGCGGCGAAGCACCAATGCTTTGCTGCCCAGGCACTGCGGCGTCCTGCTCTTTTCCAGAGGCGAAGTCGTCGGCAGACCCGACCCAGGGCCGGTTTTTCCCCCCGAGCCGTTTTTTTCGACGGCCCTGGGGCCCGCCGAGGGCCCCGGGCCCTCCCGGGGGCCCAGAGCACGGCCGAAAGCCTCGCGTCGTGCGTTCTCCCCGCGGCGCGCGCACGTCTTGGTGCGCGCGCCCGACGTCCGGCGCCAGAGCGAGCGGAGCCGGCGCCGGCCCGACCCGCGCGGCGGCGGCGGCCTCCGCACACCGCCCAGAAAGCGCAAGAGGTAGTCCGCCCCAGCGTGCAGCTCTTCGGTGCAACCGACTTGCGAATTGTCCAGCATGCAAGAAGAAGGAGAAAAGAAGAGGGCGGCCGCGCGGTCGGAGGGGGGGGGAAACCGCTCCGACGCGGAAGAGTTCCGCGCACAAGAGGAGCACATGAACCCTAGGAAGCAATCGGCACCCTTTTCCTCATCGGAGGACAGTGTGACGCTTCCGGCACTGGGGCCAGGGCGGACGCGGCATCCCCCGCAGAGGCCCTCGGGGGCGGAAAAGGGGGGGGTGATGACTAGGGGGGCGTGGATATCCTGGCGGGGGCCATGATGTTTCCCCTGATGTTATGGCGCCTCTTCTTATCTCATTGCGTCCCTGGCCCCCCCGCTGGGCCGCGCGCGTGCCGCCGGTCCTGATTTGCACCCCCCCTCTTGGACACCCCCTCTTTTGCCGCTCCCGAGGCCCGCGAGCCGAGATCCTTCTGGTGGGCGGGCAGGAGGAGCAGCAGAAGGGGGGTTCCGACGGCGGGCTTCTGGTGTATGGAGCCCAGGAGATCCATTCGCCGGGTTCCCTGGAGATTTTCCTAGGGCTCCTTTGAGGTTTCCTTGTGTTACATTCCCTTGCTTGATGAGCCGCCGCGTCGACCACCGCGGCTGGTGGACTGTTTTCTTTCAACTCGATCTGCTCATGTATCGGCGGAAGGGGGTGGTGTCGCGGAATCCGTCTGCGATATCCCGCTGTGGACTCTCCCATCGGATCCCCTGAAATAATCTATGTCGGCGTTGGGATCCCAATACGGGTTGCCTATGTCCAATTATTTGTATCAGTTTTGGTGTCGACGATACCGCCAGGGGTTGCTGATTGCTTCCTGAGGCTATGTTATGCCATGTGTGGCTGTCAGCAACTGAGGTCCAAAAAGGAACAGCATATGAAGTAGCCACCAGCATGACCGTTTGACAAAGCAACGATCTCAGTCTAGTAAGGAGCGTGATGCCATACTTACAAAAAAAAAGAGAGCAGGGGGGAAACAATGAGGCAAGCGGCGATAGAAAACTGCACAGGTGATTAGTTTGGTCATCGTGGGCTATTTTTGCTTTCTATCACCGCCAGCAGGTCGGCGACGTGGAGGTTGCCTGCCTCGCCCAAGGACGTCCAATTTCGCCACTGGAGGCTCTCGCCGATTTGTCGACGATGCGTGGCGGATTCCAGGTCGATGCTTCCCCCCTCCTGAGCTGGTCACTCCCCCATCGTTCTCGCCCAAGCGAGCGTTAAGTCGGGCATATCCCTCTACAGGAGGAAGTTAGAAAATAGTCTGGGGACGATGTTTCGATTATCTTTTGAATACGTACGCTTTTTTTTGCTAATTTATTTTCTCCCGAAATCCGCCTGCAGAGGAGGACATGCCCGACCTGACGCGAGCGGCGCCGGCGCCGACGCCGACCCGCGCTGCGTCGTGGCGGCCTCCGCGCCGACCCGCCGCCGGCAGGTCGGCGACGTGGAGGCCGCCTGCCTCTGGCTGCAGCGGGCGGAGAGCACCGGGGCCGCGATGGACGGGGCGCGCGCCACCCCGCCGCGGCGGCAGCCGCCCGCGCGCCGGGCCTGCCTCGATCCTCCTCGAGCCTCGATCCTCGAGGCGCGTCCCCCGCGAGCCTCGGTCCTCCCCGGTGCTCCCCCGAGCCTCGAGGGCCATCTCGGGCGGCCAAGAGGGCCCCGAGGCGGCCCGTTAAGAGATCCCCAGGGCGGCCCAGACGAGGGCCCCTGGCCCGTGGTTGCCCAGGGGATCCCCAGGACTTGCCCCGAAGGAGTCCAAGACAGCACGGGCGACGGGCAGAAAGACGACGAAGACAAGAAGAGGACCCCCCTTTACCCCCCCCTTGTCGCGCGGCGTTGTTCACTTCCCCGGCCCTCCCCCGCTCGGTCGGGCCCGCTCCATCCTCGGTGGCGTAAGTGTCATGCGCGCCGCCCGCCGACTCAGCCGCACCGAAGCAGGAGCACGCTTCATCGCAAGGCCCGCGTCGCATCACTCCCCCGCTTGCCACCTCTCCATCCGCTCGCCCTCCCATCCCCTCGGCGCCCCCTCTTGCCCCTCCTCGGCGCCCCCTCTTGCCCCCTCCCCTTCCGGCCTCGTCCCGCACTCGCCCGCCCTTGCCCTAGGCCTTGGGGGAGGCCCAGGAGGTCCGCGAGCCAGAGGCTGCTGGGGGCCTCCTGAGGGTCAAAGTTTCTGGTCCTCCTCCCCCCCTTCCCCGCTGCCTCCTCTGTTCCCCCCCTCTTCCTACTGCTCTCCTCCACCCACCGTATTTGCACTACTCCAGTTCCGTTCGACATGTGGACGTATATGTATACATAAATATCAACTTGCACATATACGACATACACATATTTATCTCTACGTGTATGTATCTAGGTACATACCTACGCACGCATGTATGTGATGCAACTCGACGACGTGGGTAGTGTAGTGCAGTGAATTGCAATCCCATGCAGTGTGATGGAATGGCATACACCTTGATGTGTTATGAGGTGATGAATTGTACAGGATTGTCATGTCACGTCTATCTATTTGTCTGTATGCACATATTTACATATGTATGGATGTATGTATGGATGGATGGTTGTTCGTATCAGTATATATATATAGATACGTATCCATACACTGAGCTACTTGTAGAGAAGGGCCCGAGGTGTTGTGCCATGTGCCACTTTTTGTTATGCATCTTCATTCGAACTGCTCAAGTCGCGCAAGGTCTGAGGGTTCCTCTCTGCTATGTATGCCAGCTTCGCTTGGCTTGATTTCTCGGGGGGCACACTCGCTACTCAATTGCCGCGAGGCCCTCCGCACGGCGGCGTAATTCTGTGTGACGGGCGTCGATTCATTACGGATGGTTACTTGGACCTTTTTCGCGGCGGGAGTGCTGACGGGTGTCTCTGGAGTCTTCGTGTGCAGGGGCTTCTTCACGTGCGCCCGCTGCCGCTGCGGAGTCGTGAATGGAGATGAGGTTCTTAAGGCTTAGCTCGATGGCGATCGTCCTCGAGGCAGGCCGGAAGATAGTGCTTATTGCCAGTCCGACTCGCTGCCAGCCTGGGACCCGCCGTGGCACAAGAGGATCCTCCTAGAACCCTCCTCCGAGAAGGCAATGCTTGGCTGTGCGGGGGAGAAGCTCGTCAATGGGGGCACAGTGTGGTGGGTGCTCACCCCGGATGGGTTCCGTTTCCATGCCGGATCGGCGCGCTCAAGCGGCCCCGGACTCATGTTTCGAAAGTACCTTCCACGATCCGTGGATTTGTCGCCCACGCGCCAGATCCACGGATCCGTATTCAATGCTAGCGTGCGCCCAACCCTTACGACTCGTTTTTTTCCGAGGCGGCGCGCCCCCGAAACTCTCGGCCCCTTCTCCAGGAACGTTTCTTACCCTGATTCGGGGAAACGTAAGACCCTAGTAAGCCGGAACTCGGGTCTGCCGTCGTTTTTTGACGAGTGCGTCCTGGATGTTGACGGTCCAGTTTGCGTGGGATGTTTGCAGCGGGAGCTCGCGTCAAATTTTCTCGTCATTTTTTTGATGGCCCCGTCAGGCCAACCCGAGTCCCCCTTACCCAAGTCTTACGTCTCCCCGACTGATGCCCCCTCGGGAGCGGAGACGGCCACTGGATGTGCCGACGAGCGGGAGAGGCTCCAGCGCGACCTCGCCGAGAAGGGCCCGTGTCAGGAGGCCTCCGGAGGGGGACCCCCGTGGCCCGCCAGGACCTCTGGATCGGGGGCCACCTGCGAACCCTACCCTTACCCCCCACGCTTTCTGAGGAGGGCGGGGTTCACTTCGTTCGGGAACGCCCGAGCGAAGGGAGCCCCACCCTCCCCCTCAAAAATCGTGGGGGGTAGGGGTAGGGTTCGCATGTGGCCCCCTACTGGAGGCCTACCAGAGGCTACTGGAGGAGGCCCTTCGCCCGAGTGAGCCGTGGCGCGGGCCCACGGGGCGCCTGCCTCCCCACCCGGCCGGCCTTGGCTTGCGCGCGTGGATTTGGCAGCCCCGTGCCCACCCGAAGGCGCGCAGCACGAGCCACGCTTCGGCGGCGAGCGAGGGGGGGAAGTGCGAAGGAGAAGGGCGTCTCAGAAGGCGGCGAGACTTCTCAGAAGCCCTCGCGCCTTCTGAGAAGTTTTTACTGTATTCGGCGAAGGCTTAGAAAATTTCTCAGAAGGCCTGGGGACTTCCGAGCCTTCTGAGAAGGCCGGCCCCTTCTCACTTCCCCCCCTCGCTCGCCGCCGAACGCTGGCTGGCGGTCCCTCTTGCGCTTGGGCCGACAGGGCGTGTAAACAGTGCTTCCGAGCCTGCTTGTTCTCTTCTTCCTCCTCCACTCTTTTTCTCTACGAGTCTCTCCTGCCTGTCGCACCTTCGGACGTGTCCGAAGGCTGGGCGTTTCGCTTGATATTTCCTTGCAATCTATCGTTCTGAGGCCTGATCAGTTCCAATAGCTGCACGGATGGGAGGGAGGCAACATGTTGTTTTTTGGCTCAGTTTCCAGTGAAAGGATGGAGCCCAGCATGTTTTCCACATTCGGCTCCCGCATGATACATACGCATTGGAGACCCACGACAAGAAACACCCTGCTTGCCTCCAGGCATGCTTGTGGAAGGTTTCTTGTGTTTCTTGTGGAAGGTTTCTTGTGGTCGGGCCCCTACTGTGTAGATATGTGTATATGACCCAAATCGTTCAAAAGTTGCAATGATTGAGGGCGGCCCTTCTTTTCATGGTGCTCTCGCCGGAGACTGCCGCGCACTTCAATGATCAAAGTTTTGAACTTGTGCAGCGCTTGCACGGATCGAGGGCAGATCTTTTTTTGATGTATGTTTGTATGTACATATGCATGCAAGTATTGTACGCAGACATTTATGTATGTATATATGCATGCATGCATGCTTGCATGTATGTATGTATGTATGTATGTATGTATATATATACATATATAACTATATATATATGTATGTATGTATGCATGCATGCATGCATGTATGGCTTTGTGTATGCATGTATACGCATACATCTGCATTCATGTATGTACGGATGTATGTATGTATGTATGCATGATGTATGCATGCATGCACGCATGCATGTATTTATGAATGTATGTATGTTTTCTATGTATATGTATATGTATATGTACGCGTATATGTATTTTCGTATGTATGCAGACATGCATGCATGTTTGTTTGTTTGTATGCATGTACGTATGTACGTACCTATGGCTTTCTGTCTATATGTCTGCCTGTCTGTCTGTCTGTCTCTTTGTAAGTATGCATGTATGTACGCATGCAGGCATGCATGCATGCATGTATGTATGTATGTATGCATGTATGTATGTAATGTAATGTAATGTAATGTAATGTATCTGTAGTGTAGTGCCATGTAATGTAATGCAATGTAATGTAATGAAATGTAATGTAATGTAGTGTATGCATGTATGTATGTATGCATGCATGCATGCATGCATGCATGTATGTATGTATGTATATATGCATGTATATATATGTATGCTTGTATGATTGTATGTATATATGTATGTATGTATGTATGTATGCATGCATGCATGCATGTATGCATGCATGTATGTATGTATGTATGCATGCATGCATGCATGCATGCATGCATGTATGTATGTATGTATGTATGTATGTATGCATGTATATATATATATATGTATGCTTGTATGATTGTATGTATATATGTATATATGTATATATGTATGTATATATGTATGTATGTATGTATGTATGTATGTATGTATGTATTTAGGTATGTATGCATGCATGCATGCATGCATGCATGTATGTATGTATGTATGCATGTATGCATGTATATATATATATATATGTATGCTTGTATGATTGTGTGTATATATGTATATATGTATGTATGTATGTATGTATGCATGGATGCATGCATGCATGCATGTATGTATGTATGTATGCATGTATATATTTATATGTATGCTTGTATGATTGTATGTATATATGTATATATGTATATATATATGTATGTATGTATGTAGGTAGGTAGGTATGTATGTATGCATGCATGCATGCATGCATGTATGTATGTATGTATGCATGTATATATATGTATGCTTGTATGACTGTATGTATATATGTCTATATGCATATATGTATGTATGTATGCATGTATGCATGTATATATATATGTATGCTTGTATGACTGTATGTATATATGTATACATGTATGTATGTATGTATGTATGCATGCATGCATGCATGCATGCATGCATGTATGTATGTATGTATGCATGTATATATATATGTATGCTTGTATGGTTGTATATATATATGTATATATGTATTTATGTATGTATGTATGTATGTATGCATGCATGCATGCATGCATGCATGCAAGCATGCATGCATGTATGTATGTATGTATGCATGTATATATTTATATGTATGCTTGTATGATTGTATGTATATGTGTATATATGTATATATGTATGTATGTATGTATGTATGCATTCATGCATGCATGCATGCAGGTATGTATGTATGTATGCATGTATATATATGTATATATGTATGCTCGTATGATTGTATGTATATATGTATATGTATGTATGTATGTATGCATGCATGCATGCATGCATGCATTCATGCATGTATGTATGTATGTATGCATGTATATATATATATATATATGTATGCTTGTATGATTGTATGTATATATGTATATATGTATATATATATATGTATGTATGTATGTATGCATGCATGCATGCATGTATATTTATATATATGTATGCTTGTATGATTGTATGTATATATGTACATATGTATATATGTATGTATGTATGTATGCATGCATGCATGCATGCATGCATGTATGTATGTATGTATGCATGTATATATATGTATGCTTGTATGATTGTATATATATGTAGATATGTATATGTATGTATGTATGTATGTATGTATGCATGCATGCATGCATGCATGCATGCATGTATGTATGTATGTATGTATGTATGCATATATATATATGTATGCTTGTACGATTGTATGTATATATGTATATATGTATGTATGTATGTATGTATGCATGCATGCATGCATGCATGCATGTATGTATGTATGTATGTATGTATGTATGCATGTAGAAATGTTTGTATACATATGTGTATATATGCATGTGTTTCATTGATATGCTGTAGTTTTTTGTTCGCTCGAGAATGAAGGCGGATCCTTGACACAACGGGGTCTCGCCCGAGTGGCCGGCCCCTGGGCGCTCGTCACCCAAGGGGGGCGCTTCCGCGGTGGACAGGAGTACCTGCAGGGGTTTTTGAGGAGGGGTTTTGGGACGGGAGGGGGCATGGTAGCATTGTTGGTGCATCCTGAGTGCGCTGGTCCTCTCCGTCCTCCTCGTCCTCGTCCTCCTGCTCCTCCTCCTCCTCCTCTTTCTCCTGCTCCTCTTCCTCCTGCTCCTGCTCCTGCTCCTGTTCCTGCTCCTGCTCCTCGTCCTCTTCCTCCTCCTCCTCCTCCTCCTCCTCCTCCTCCTCCTCCTCCTCCTCCTCCTCCTCCTCCTCCTCCTCTCCTCCGACGCTGCATTTTGTTCCCTTGACGTAGGCCATAGGGCTCTCGACTATTTCCATGGGGCCAGTTTTCATTCCGAGTCGTTTTTGATGGTCTCTGGAGCTGGGAAGCGGCTCCACTGGCCAGAAAAAACAAGTACCAGCCGTCGCGATTGTTCGTGCGACGCCCAGATTTCAGGGTTCTTCTCATGAATCTTCCTCTCTGGCTCAGGCCCGGCCCGGCCATCCGGTCCGGCCACGCCCTCGCAGCGGCCATGCCGGCGGGCGCCGGGAGGGGGCCAGAGAGCTTGCCGCGCTTCTACCGCGACGCTCTGGCCGGGACCGTCTAGCGAGCCTGCCCGAAGAGGAGGAGGAGGAGGAGGAGGAGGAGGAGGAGGAGGAGGAAGGAGAGGAGGAGAGGAGGAGGATGAAGAGGAGGAGGAGAGGACGGGAGGAGGAGGAGGAGGGATGGATGGAGGGAGGGAGGGAGGAGGCGGGATGGATGGACGGATGGAGGGAGGGAGGGAGTGAGGGGGTGGGGAGGGAGGGAGAGAAGGCGGGAGGGCGGGAGGGCGGGAGGGCAGGAGGCCGGGAGGGCGGGCGGGCGGGTGGGGTGGCGGGCGGGCGCGAGGGAGGGAGGGAGGGAGAAGGAGGAGGAGAAGGGGAAGGGGAAGGGGAAGGGGAAGGGAGAGGAGGAGGAAGAGGAACATTAAAATAATAAGAAGCATACCACTAGTATTAATAAGACTAAGAGGAGTAATCTTAAGAATGCGAAACATAATAAGAAGACGGCATTTCATAATATTAAGAAGCAGACTAACAGCAACATTAATAGAGTAGTATTTGTTTTAAAAAGAAGACGAGGAGGAGTAGGAATACACATACTACTAATCATAAGAGGACGACGACTAATCAGAATAGTAATGGTACAACTGATGAAATAAGTCGTAATCATAATAAACGAATGAATGACACTATTCGTAATGGTAGGACTACGGAGACGATTCATACCAACACGAAGACTAATCGTAATGAGAGTGATACTGATACCTAATAAGAAGAGTAATGATACTACGAACACGAAGACGAACACTATTCAGTCCAATCAGAAGAGGAGTAATACTAGTAATACTAATACGAAGAATAATGACACTGATACTGACAGTACGATTACTACTAATACGAATAAGAGCACTAATGCTACTAACACTGCGAATACATCATAATGCTAATAATATCACGAGTAATGATAATAAGAAACTCGTCACTAATAATAAGAAGAGGAATAATAGTAATAAGAAAGCGTGCATGAAGAAACATACCAATAACAAAACCACTACGACTCATAATACTGATAATAATAAGAATAAGAAGCAGAGGAGAGGGAGGAGGAGGAGGAGGCAGAGGTGGAGACGGAGGCGGAGGCGGAGGAGGAGGAGGAGCAGAATGAAGAGGAGCAGGAGGAGGAAGGAGGAGGGGAGGAGGAGGGAGAGAATGAGGAGGAAGAGGAGGATGATGAGGACGAGGAAGAGGACACACATTAATATTTTATAATTATTAGTATATTAAACGTATCAACAGTAATAATAAGCGCGCAGAAGCATAGCAATAAGACGAACACGACGAACAACAGTCATACTCAACAAACTAAGACGAACAATTCGCATCGCCGTAACATTAATTATAACACACTGATACATCTAAGACGACTGCTAATATTAATCCTAAAGTAGAAACGCAACCAACACACGACTAATACTACGAATCATCTGACGAGGAATGCGAATACTATTAGTACCACTACCATTACCACCACCACTACTACTACTACTACTACTCCTACTACTACTACTACTCCTCCTACTACTACTACTACTACTACTACTACTACTACTACTACTGCTACTACTACTACTACTACTACTACTACTACTACTACTACTACTACTACTACTACTACTACTACTACTACTACTACTACTACTACTACTACTACTACTACTACTACTACTACTACTACTACTACTACTACTACTACTACTACTACTACTACTACTACTACTACTACTACTACTACTACTACTACTACTACTACTACTACTACCACTACTACTACTACTACTACTACTACTACTACTACTACTACTACTACTACTACTACTACTACTACTACTACTACTACTACTACTACTACTAATGCTAGTAATCATACTACGAGTCATACGGGTACTGGTAATATGAATTCGAGTAGTAATGATACGCGTCGTACTAACACTGATAATGCTTATTGCAATACGGGGAGGAGGCGCAGGAGAAGCAAAAAGAGGAGGAGGAGGCGGAGGAGGAGGACGAGGAACATATGGAGACGGAGGCACCCATGCGAGCGGATTACCGACTCGGTTGAGCTGGCCCGAGGGAACTTCGCAGTGCACCCACGGCTGAAGCCGAAGCCAACGCTGAAGTGCAGCGGCTTCTGGCCGCCACTGCGCGGGTCTCCCCGCTCGGGGTTGATGACTAAGCCGCTGGTGCACGCTAGAGCCTCGCTTCCCTCTTAATCACCCTGGCACTGAGGGCGCAGGTTGCAACTTCTTTCTCAAGGAAGTTTCCAGGCCTAAGCTTCCTCGTCGTCGCCACATCTGGGCCGTGTGCGCACGGCGTCCTTGTGCGGCAGCTCCCAGTGCGCTTCAGCGTGATCCGATGTTGATTCAGTCGTGTTTTTCAGTCTAGCCCACAGAGTTGTCGCCTGCGCTGCTGTGGTCCTGCGTAGCAGCTACTGTATCCTGCGAACGCAGGATGTGGCATAAGGGCGCCGTTGATGGCACAACAACACTGAGGAGGAGTGGATTGCGTCTTGGGGGCCGCGCCGGTTCCGGGAGCCGCACGAAGATAGGGACATGGAGGAGGGTGGGGGGGAGGGATAGCGAGGGAGAGGCAGATGCAGATGGAGAGAGGGAGAGGAGGGGAGTGGGAGAGAGGGGGGATGGGGCGGGGGGATATGGAGGGGGTAGGAGTGGGGCAGGGAGGAGGAGGGGAGGGAGGGGGATAAGGAGGATGGGGTGGAGCGAGAGAGAGAGAGAGAGAGAGGTAGTGCTGCAGAGTGTGGGAAGGGAGGTCTCCAGGCCCCTCGCGTCGTGAAAAGGTCGCGCCAGAAGGTCTTTGCTTGTTCTCAGCCCCCAGGGGCCCTTACCCGGGCCCAGGACGGGCAGCACCGTTTCGTGGCGAAGCAGCGATCACCGTGGAGTGCTCGAAACCTCTGAGGTACCACGTGGGGAATAGTGACGTCGGGGGTCCGAGGACGGAGGAGGTCCCAAGAGCAAGTGCAGCCAGGATTCTTCGGCAGGAAGGAGGGGAGGATGGTCGGTGTCGTACCAAGGTAAACAGGCCGCGTGAGTATTACGACTACGAGATCCACTCGGTGTGACCCTTTTCCGCTTCTGTCCTCTGCTTGTAGGCATGTGCGTATTCTTCATTGATTGTTATTGTTTTTTGTTTTTTTTTTTCTGTGTGTTCTCTCTCTATCTGTCTGTGTGTCAGTTTGTCTGCCTGTCCGTGTATCTGGCTGCCTGTCTGTCCGCGTGTGTGTGTGTCTCTCTCTCTCTGTCTCTTTCTAGTTCTTTGCCTCTCTCACTTTGTGTCTTTGTCTCTCTCCCTCTCTCTCTCTCTCTCTTCTCCTTATGTTTTTAGAAGATATAGTAATCTCTCTCTATACATATATGTGCATAAATCTTTGTCTCTCTGGGTGCGACATCGGCGACGACGCCGACAAGGACAACGATGACGGCCTGGGCTTCTAGCCTGCCCGTTCGTCTCGTTCCCTCCCTCGCTAGGTAGGTCTGCCCGCTCCGCGCGCGCTCGTCAGGCTCGCCTCCTTCCCCGGGGTTGCCCAATCTAGGAGCTCCTCCCTTTCTTCATGGGCGTTCGGATATCTTGGCGCTTTGCGTATCCCCACCACCCTCCCCGCTGTTCTCTCGTTTTCTCTCGTTGTCTCTCTCTTTCACTCTCCCGCTTGCGCAATTTAGGCCGTAGCTCGTGTGTTACGACTTCCTGACGGCGTTCGGCACTTCCGCCACGCTCGCGATTAAAAAAGTATCCCCACCAGCCCCACCAGAAACGAATCCTAGGTGAGTTGCCTTGATCGGGGAAGTGTGGGGACAAGCCGTGAGGCAATTGGGGGGGGGCAGCTGTCAAACCTAAGCTCGGCATTAGCCTGAGCATGCCCATGAGTCAAGCATCACGTTTGAGGACCTCTCGGCATGGGCGCCTACTTACAGCTTGACTTGGTCATCTTGGGGTCCTCTTGGGGCAACATCGGAGGCGTTTGTTGTCATCTCGTGGCCCTCTTCGGGCCTTCGGGGCCCTCTTGGGGGCCCTCTTAGGGTCATCTTCGAGGCCGTCGGTCAAACATAATGGGGTCCCCTAGTAGCCTAGCCCTCTGGGAGCCGAACTCTTGGGGCCCTCTTGGGGCTTTCTTTGGGGGGAGGGGTGCTCTGGCGCGCTCTTGGGGCCCTCTTGGAGCTTTCTTGGGCCATATGGAGCCATCTCGAAGCCCCTGGGGCCCGCCGGACGCCACGCGTCGAGAATGACTTCGTTTTCTTGGGCATCGCGCGCACTTGTGCCCCTTGGGGGCGACCTCGGGAGGTTCCGTTGGCACTTGGGGCCGTCTTGTGGCGGTCTTGGGGCCTCCTGGAGGCATCGGGGAACTTGGGAGGCCATCCTGAGCAATCCTGTGCCATTTCGCGCTATCTGGGAGGCCATCTTGAGCTACCTGGGGGGGGGCCCTTGGGCTCCGCTGGGTCACCTTGGAGCCATGCGGAGGCCTCAGAGGCTCACCGGAAGCGCAACGGCGAGAGCTCACACGCAGTTTTGGCAGGCGCGCCAAGGTTTTGGGCGGCTTTTTGGTCTCTTGGGGGCATCCCTGGCAGTCCCCGTGGTCACTAAGAGGGGGGGTTCCTTCGAACCTCCCGGAAGCACGTTGGAGGCCAGCTGGAGCAATCGTCGTCGAGTATCCCGTGCCATCCTCTTGGAGGCACCTTGGGCCATCTTGGGCGCTCTGACGCCTTGGACCCGCCCCCCGTTCAGATCAGGGGCAGGGGGTAGGGTCAAGCTGCCCCACCTGCATGACTGTCGTCTCACTCACTCCCACCCGCCTTCCACCACAAACGGAGCACCCGAGTCTCAGCATAGCCAGGGGCCGCCATCGGCAACCATCGGGCACCACTGCAGACGCCAGCCGGGCGTGCGGCTCCCACGAGGTGTGCCGCGCGTGCCAGGCCCCATCAGCCCCGCCAAATGTCCATGCAAAATGATCGGGGGCGCTCGCGCATGGTCGAAGGTATTGCCGCAACGTGCACTTTGTATTGTGAGTTGACGGGGATGGTGGGCCTAGGCACGCGGGGCAATACGATGCCCCCCACCCGTCATCCCTGCCCCCAAAACAAGCAATGTAAGCTGTTCGCGGGGCGCCCGATCATGATCCAGATTTAGCCACATATCAAGGATGGTCTGGGGGTTGGCACCGCTCCTAGGTTGTCGATGGTCGGGTGGGAGAGGGTGCGTTTATTGAGAAGGAGCAGATGCAAGCCCTTCCCCGAATGGAAGACGGGGGTTGGAAGAGGACGTGCCTTAGACCCACCTCTGCCCAGAGGGCCGGTTGGATTCACCATTTCGCCGACCTCCAGAAGAGGAAAGACGTCCTTTGTGGTCGCCATCGTCAGGTAGGAGCTTCAGTGACTGATTTTAGCGTGGGTCCTCGTCTCCTGACAGGTGCGGGGCGAGCCAATACTCAGGGGCCGTCGGTCCCTCCCGCCACCTTGCCTGTGTGTTGGCAAGAGGCCTCTTGGGTGTCTCGTGGGCTCTCTTGGAAAGCCTCTCGGGGGCCTCTTGGAGGCCTCGTTGGGGCTTCTTGGGGGCCTCGTGGAATCTTCTTCGGCCCAGCAACTTCTGCGATATGTATATTTAGCGCGCACGTGCGGGTGGGTGGGCGGGCGGGATGAGCTCTCTCCGGGTTCTCTGGCCGCGGCTGATTGGCCAAACGAGGGCGTCAGGTTTTTGAAAAGTTCTTGGCGCCCGCCTTACGTCCGAGCATCGACCACGCTCGCGGGAGAGTCTTGAGGGAGGCACACCTCTGGCGCCTTTTTCGGCTCAAGTTGCCAACGCTGGAAGTGTACAGTCGGGGCGCTGGAGAAGGAACCCTTTTCGTTGGGGAGGGGCTCGGTGTTCCTTGATTGTTTTACAGTTTGCCTTGGGTTTTCCTTTGGTTTTCGACGGGAAATCGAAGTTCAACTTGTGGGTGAAAGGGGCCTCGTTCCTTATTTCGGGTTCCTTGGGTCAACGCTCCGACTGTAAGTATATTTTTACCCCGTCCATCCACACCTGTAGGGCTACCCTATAGGGGGCCCTGGCGCTCCCACCGCTCCGCTCCCGGCGGCACTGCCTCCCGCCCGCGGGCCGCTCCAGCCTGGGGCCGTGGATCCGGTCGAGCGGATGCCGCCTGCGGGCCGATGCAGCCTGGGGGTGCAACAAAGACTTGCTGTCTTCAATGATTTTTTTTTAAAAATATCTCCAGCAGTCTCTCGAAGAAACGAATCCAGGTCATGACATTGCCCCAATCTCCGGGATCGGCCAGCTGGCTTCACCCTGTCCCCGCCCAAGCATGTTCTCTGGGTGGAGGGCCAAGGGTGAAAAATCCGAAGTGCCGCTTCGATGGACGCTCGAGGCTTGAATCTGCACAGCGTGAGTCACAGGACGGATTGGGTTTCCAGGTGCAAAAGCCCAGCTGGATTTCACCCTGAGCCCTCCCCTGGGGTTTTGTTGGAGCGCGCATGGAAGACGCAAGCGCAGCAAAAGTGCCCGCCCCTGCCCAGGGAAACGCCTAATCATATCATTCCCGAGCTCGGTCCCTTCACCATGTCCTTGCAACTTGAGGTCGAGCAACTCGCGCACGCAAGCTCCACCGTGCAAGAAGCTGCTCCGAGTGGCGCGCGGCGCAACGCGAGCGCGGAGAGGCCTTGGCGCTACCACCCTGAGAAACTGCTCAGCCCGAACTGGGAGCCGCGGGGGGGAAACCGTCGAGCAGGTTCCTGCAGGGGCCTCGCAGAGGCCGCGGATCTGGTCTTCTGTCGGGCGTGTCCCCCTGCAGGGGGATCTTCGACGAAACATTGAAAAATACTTCAAAAATGCCCCAAGAAGGGCAAACAATACTCCCAAATATAGTCCCCAGACTATCTTTGGATTATATTTTGATTATTTTTGGGGTATCTTCTATTCTTCGTCGACGATCCCCCTGCAGGGGGATTTACGACGAAAAATAAAAACACCCAACATACCCAAAGAAGGTCAAAACATACTCCCAAAATAGTCCCCAGACTATTTTTGGACAATCTTTTGATTATTTTGGGGTATTTTTCATTATTCGTCGGCAATCCTCCTGTATGGGGGACAGGCCCGACGTACATCTGGTCGGGTGGAGGCGGGCCAGGGCCGCCGCGCCCTTGGGCGCCTCTTCGGGGCCTGCCGGGCGGTCCTCGGGTGCGCCGTCGCCGCGGAGGGCCTCTGGGCCCCCCTTTTCGAGCTTCTCCTACTGGGGCCTCTCGTGGGGGCCTCCCATCGGGGGCCATTCTCGGGCCCCTTCTCGGGCGGGTCCTGGGCCAAGTCGGGCCTGTCCCCCTACAGGGGGGTTTTCGGCGAAACATAAAGAATACCCCCAAAATAATAGCCAACAAAAAAGTCCCCAAATAGTCTGGGGACTATTTTTGGACTATTTTTTGACCTTCTTGGGGTATTTTTTGGGTATTTCTTATTTTTGGTCGAAAATCCACCTGTAGGGGGGGACACGCCCGACATAAGTCTTGGGGGCCTCTTTGGCCGTCTGGGTTTCGCTCTTATAAAACATGAGTGTGCCAGCCAAGCGCGCTCGCGGACATCGTGCCGCAAGCTAGGAGTTTTCAGCGGTCTTGGTCTTGGCCTGGCCCCTTTAGGACGGGCCTTCAGGGCCAGTCACTGGGCGACGGTGGTCCCCGGAGGCACTCCTGGGAGCCCTCGGGGGCCAGAGGGGCCCTCGGCGAGAGCTCGTGGGGGGTTCCGCTCCCCCCACGAACAGGAAGGGGATCGTCTTCGTATTCATTGGTTTGCCGATCGGCGCGGGCCCTCGCCCCCCCACCCCCTCCCCTCCCCCCCCATGGAGCAGATCCTGGCTGCGTTTGGCGCCTGTTTCAAGCAGGTGGAGTTTCCCCCCAAAGGCTCGCTGTTGCAAACAGACCCATTGAGCAGAGGTCCGGAGCCAGACCCCTTCCTCCACCCCTTCCGCCCAATGTCGAAACGCCGAAGAAGAAAACGTTCACAAGTGGGAAAGTGGGACAACCACACGACTCTCAGGTTTCTTTTCACCCCTGGAAACCAGGGGTCGGTGTTGTTGTCTTTTGGTCTCCGTGCTTCCCGATACATCCAGGCGCATCTGGAGTGGAGGCCTGACCGATCTCCCCCCGCGGTGGCAACGTGAACCAGCGACAGGAAGGGATGGAGTGTGCACGCAGAGTGGAGAGACTGCCCACCCGACCCTGCGCAGATTTTTTTCATTAGCATGGCACGAGGGTGAACGCGCACGGAGCGAATCTCATTCCTCCAGCCTGGCCCGCTTCGAGTCACATGCGTTCATGCATGTTCGCAGACGTTCAGTCTGTAATATTGGCTCGTGACCAGCCCCGCTTGTCTGGCAGCCTTCTCTTGCAATGTCCGACCCCCCCCCAGTAATGACCGCTTCAAAGGCCATTTTGTCATCCGTCTCCTTTTTCTCCCTTTTCGGTCCCTCCTGCCCGTGTCTTGGAATCTTGGGAGTGCTGCGTGGTCATCAACGTTTCGCCGCGCTCCATGAAAGAGTCATGCATGCTTGGATGGTGCCTCCCAGAGGGCCCAGCGCCTGATCCTTACCATTTTTACTTCACGCAGCGGCATCTCTGTTTTTGGTGTAGCACACGCCCCAGCGCAGCAGCAGGATGGAGGGCGGCGGGCTGTAATACGAGAAGTAGCCTCCTCTCCTCTTGCTCTGTCCGATAGAGTTATGCCACCTGTGCGGCGAGGTCAACTGGGGTCACCAGGACGACTATGAGGTAATCCGAAAAGTCGGCCGTGGGAAGTACAGCGAGGTCTTCGAGGCATTTCCGCATTGAAGTTCGGGGTATGACCCCCTGACTCCCTTCTTTTCAGTGCCCCCTTCCGCGCCCACCTCTTCTTCCCTTCCTTCTCATCTTGCTTCTCCTCCTCCTCTTTCTTCCCCCTTCCCCTCTTTTTACATGTCTCTCGCACTTCACGCATGCTTTCCAAATGCAGTATCCAACGGAGTCTGGAGGCTAACGACTCACCATCCTGGTCTTAGCTAGGCCCTTACGACTGTCTGCAGCAGTGGTCACACCCTTCTCGTCTTCAAACCTCACCCCTTCTTGACATTATTCGAGACGCTCACGCCATTCCGCCGACCCCCAGAAAGGCGGGGACTCCACGGTTAAGGCGTCGTGGGCTTCGTGGGCACCATCTGGGGGCACTAGTGGGCGTCTTTGGGAGCTGTCTGGGGGCCTGGTGGAGCCTCTTGGAGGCAGTTTTGAAACGTCTTGGTGGCCGTTCCGGGGCTTCTTTTGGGCCTCTTGGGGCTTATTATTGGGGGCCTTTTTTGGGCCGCTTGGGGGCTTCTTGGGGCCTTTGGGGGGCCTCTTGGGGCGGAAAGAGAAGATTTTCGGTTCGTGTTCTCCCTCTTGGCCTCTCTTGGGGCCTTCTTGGGGCGAGCGTTGCCGTCTTGGAACCCTCTGGGGCCGTCCTGGGGCCCTCGTAGGGGCCTCTTGGGTAGTTCTTGGGCGGTCTACGGGGCCTCTTGGGCCGTCTTGGAGCGTCGGAAGTTCGAGAAGACGATGACCCTGGAAACACTGAACAACCTGAGGAAGACAATTGATTTTTGCCTCTGGGGGCCCTCTTGGGAAGGCTCTTGGGCTCTCTTGGGGCGTCTCGACGGCGTCTTGGGGCGTCTTGGAGCCATCGTAGGCGTCTTGGCGGCGCGGACGGCAGTAGCCAACTGGATGGGCTCCGACATGCGGTGCTCCTGGATGAGCATGGCCTGGGCCGAGTCATCGACGTTGTTCAGCTCTAGCTGCCGAAGGCACGTGCTCCACCCGGCGAAGATAATGCTCATCCTTTTCCTCCACATCCCTCCTCCTCGTCGTCCTCCTCGTCCTCCTCGTCCTCCTCCTTCTCGTCCTCCTCCTTCTCGTCCTCCTCGTCCTCCTCCTCCTCGTCCTCCTCCTCCTCCTCCTCCTCCTCCTCCTCCTCCTCCTCCTCCTCCTCCTCCCCCTCCTTCTCCGATCTTTTTCTCCTATCTAGCAGCCTGCGCGCGGAGCCTGGCGCCATGGCGAAGATCAGCGGGCCGCCCTCGATCAGGGTCAGGAGGGCGAAGTCCAGCAGGTCCCCGAGGCCCACCTGGCCGAACAGGACCACCAGCAGGCACGCGAGGTCCAGGTGGCGAAGCCGCCGAACGAGCAGGCGACGACCTAGAAGACCCAGTGCATGACCCGTGCCCACTTCGCTGGGCCCGCCGCTGCTGGGAACGGAACGGATGGGGCCACCGTGGGGGGGGGCGAGGTCCCGCTCGCGGGAGTAGGGCCCACAGCCGAACCTTCCTCCTTTGAAGACGCTGTTGGGCGGGTAGCGCGACCGTCGCGGTCCAGGTTGGAGGCGGCGACGTCGTCCCCGAGAGCGTCGCCGATGTCGTAGTGGAAGTCGTAGAGGTCGTCGATCGTCCGCTTCGCGCGCTGGCGCGTGGGGTCGGCGCCATTCGCGTGCAGCTCGTGCTCACCCGAAGAGTACATCATGAGCTCCTGCTGCGAGGCGTCGACGTCTGCGGACTCGAGGTCGAGGTCGGGCGCCCCCTGGCCACGGAGGCGGCCGTGGGCCGTGCCTGGTGCGCCGAGGGCGGGAAGCCAGGGGCGCGCGCTGGCCCCTGCCAGCTGGTGCGTCCAGGCTGCCGCCAGGGCTGGGCTACTCCCGCCCGCCGAGCGCTCGGGGATGATGAAGCCCAAAATCGCCAACATGCTCACGCGGCCGTGCAGCCGTCGGACGTGGCATCCGAGAACCATCCCGACGATCGCCGCCGCGGCGAGACATGGCGCCGCCAGCCCGATGCTCGCCAGTGTGGCCTGACGCAACACGCCCCGCTGACGCTATGCTCTGTGACTCGTGGCCTCCCCCCGCTGACGCTATGCTCTGTGATTCGGTACAGGCACCGCGCGTGCGCATCGAGGCAGCGTCGGCTGGGCACCTGCTGTGCAGGCCCCGCCCCCGCGTCGACGATGTTCGCCTCCTGCTGCATGGCAGGGAGGTGCTCGAGCAGCTCGAGGAGCCGCGCCTCGGGGGGACCGCCCGCGCGAGTGGCTCGGCCAGGCCCCGTACTTCTGGCGCGGCCTGCGGCGCCTCCTGAAGGCAGCCATGCAGATCATCTAGATCGCCATGTCAACGTTTATGTCGGGCCTGTCTCCCTACAGGGGGATTTTCGACGACAAATATAAAATACCCCCCAAATACCCCAAGAAGGTAACAAAAAAAATTGTCCCCAGACTCTATTTGGACTATTTCTTGACTATGTCGGGGGTATTTTTTATTTTTCGTCGAAAATCCCCCTGTAGGGGGACAGGCCCGACTTAAGCGTAAGTGGTTCAGCCAGGCCCTGTACTTCTGGCGCGGCCTGCGGCGCCTCCTGGAGGCAGCCATGCAGATCTCGATCGCCATACCAACGTGCGCAATGGCCAAGTTGGAATGTCCGTCTCGAGCTGCCCTCGCGCGGACCAGGATGTCGGAGTGCGTGTTGGCGAGGCACCTGGCCACGTGCGGCACACAGTGCTGGCGCCAGTGCATGCCGTCCGTCACGTCATCATGCACGGTCGGGTCCTCCATCCAGTGGCCCGTGTACGTGCGCAGGGAGTGCTGCAGGTCATTCATTCTATGGTTCGCGCGCTGGCGCGAGGGGTCGGTGTCCTTTGCAGAGGGCCCGTACTCAACCTCTGAGCACACCCGGAGCCCAAGCTGCAAGGCAGCGAAGTCGACGTGGTCAAACTCGGGCTGCTGCTGCCGGCCGAGCGCGAGGCCGGAGTCGAGGCCGCCGCCGGCGCTGGGGAGGCCGCCCCCCGGCGGGCTCGCCAGGAGAGAAGGGCGAGGAGAATGAGCGCGAGCAGGGTCAGGGTAGGTCAGGAGGGAAAGAAACACACAGACACAATGAATCGACGATTCCCAGGAAAATATGGGAAAATATGGGAAGTGGGGGGGAAGACAAGAACCCAGAAAATATAGGAAAATATGGGGAATATTTGTATTTGTGTGTATTTATTTGTGTGTCCTTGGGCCCCTTGAGTAGGAGGAGGCGGAGGAGGGCCCTTGGACTTATCCTTTCCCGACCTCGCCGTGTCTGCCGCGCGCTCTCCGGAAGTGATCGGGCACCCCCCCGGGCAGGGACGGGCTTGGATCTCCGGGTGCCCCTGTGCCGCTGTGGGACGCTGCGGTTCGCTTGGGACACTCGTCTTGTTGCTCCTCGGGGTCCTCCTCGTCCCAGTCCTCTTCGCCGTCGTCCTCCCACTTTCTCCTCACTCCTCCAACCTCTTTCCTCCCTGTGCCCTCCTGCCCCTTCCTCCCTGCGTCTTGCTTCTGCCTTCTTTCTCTCTCTAGGAAGTCCCCAGTCCGAGACGGCCTAGAGCGACATTACATAATGTATTCATATCTTTGTTGGGTGCAGTCGCGGTGGTCTCAAGTTTCGGTGCTTTCTTTCACCCGCTCAAATTCTGTTAACCTGGCGGCACCTTCCAGATGAGCGAGAGAGTGCACCAACCAGCACTCGGCAAAATCGGCTGGGTGAGGCTTGCGTTCTCTGGGTGATGCCATGTAAAATTGGACGCGCCAAAAGCAATGCTGAGTACAGCAGTCTGGTTCGGCCCTAACTGCTACGATGGTTGGGCTCGTAGCACCGTGTAAGATTTTACCTCGATGGGCTCGCATCGATGCGCCGTGTGAAATCTTACCTATATGGGCCCGCAGCGATGTAAAGATCGCGTAATCGACACGCTTGAAAATACCTACACGAACGACATCGTTTGCAGCCCAGATGCAACGCACAGTGAGCGGGCTTGGCCAGCCTAGGCACACGCACTCTCTCTCTTCCGTGTCCTCTTCTCTTTCCCTCTGGGTCCCTACTGCATGCCCATGTGTTACTCTCACTCCATCGCCTGCGCCCCCGTTACGTTCTTGCCGAGCTTGCTCCATCCGCGCATGGCGACAACGCTCTGCGCGTCTTTCTTTGACGACCTCGTGCTTGGAGCCTTCCGCCCCCCTGCCAGGGGATCCACGCTCCCAGTGGCGACCGATGCGTCATAAAGATCCTGAAGCCCGTGATGAAGAAGAAGATCAAGCGCGAGATTAGGACGCACCGCCCGTCCTGCTCCTCCCCTTCGTCCTCGTCTCCTCCTCCTCCTCCTCCTCCTCCTCCTCCTCCTCCTCCTCGCCTGGTGACCGAGATCTTGTCGCTTGTCTGCTGCGTGCCTCGGTCGCCTGCTGGCGAGATGCCCTGCGTCAGCACGGACGAGGCGCTGAGGCAGGGACTCCTGGCGGCTCAGGAGGGGGCCGTGGCTCCCTCGGCGACCGGTTCGTTGCCGAGGCTCGCCGTGGCCTCAGGAAAGCCGCTTCGTGCCTTGTTTGGCGTTCGTCGTGGGCCGCTACAGTGGAGACCCATGCCAAGAAGCACCCTGCTTGCCTCCCGGGTGCCCCGGGTTTCTTGGGTTTCGATGGCTTTGCCACGGACGGCGCCACGCTCCCACACCAGCAGCCGATGGACGTCCTGAGGTCTCAGGGTTGGGCTTCTTGTGGAAGGTCTCTTGTGGACGGGCCTCCACTGTCAGAGGCCAGCAACATATGTACACGTATGCGGTTAGCTTCCCCTGGAGTGCGCGTCAACGCGGACGTTCGTGCAGGCAAGACCGCGGAGGGCGTACATGTACATATGTCGTTGCTCGCCCGCACTGTGCGCTGGCTTCGCGTCGCGTTGACGCGGCGGCGACCCCAGCCAGCGGGCAGTCGAGGCGGAACGCCGCCGGTGGCCCCGATCGGCCAGCGTGCGGACCGCCCCCGAGCGGTCGGGGGGCCGCCGATCGCTCGAGAGGCCGAGCGGGTCCCGCGCGGGGTCGGAGGGCGGCGCCGAAGGTCTCGCCACGGCACGGGCCGTGCCGCAGCGGCGGGAGGAGGAGGAGGAGGAGGAGGAGGAGGAGGAGGAGGAGGAGGAGGAGGAGAGGAGGAGGAGGAGGAGGAGGAGGAGGAGGAGGAGGAGGAGGAGAGAGGAGGAGAGGAGGAGGAGGAGGAGGAGGAGGAGGAGGAGGAGGAGGAGGAGGAGGAGGAGGAGGAGGAGGAGGAGCGCAGGGGGCCGTCCGGGAGGGCCCCCCCCCCTCGGTGGAGCCGCCCGGGAGGCGCGCGGCTTCTCCGTCGGGCCGTGAGCCCCCGCTGGGGGGCCACGTGCGAGCCCTGCCCCTGCCCCCGACGATTTCTGGGGGGGAGGCTGGGGTTCACTTCGTTCGGGAGCTCCCGAGCGAAGTGAACCCCACCCTCCCCCTCAGAAATCGTGGGGGGCAGGGGTAGGGTTCGCATGTAGCCCCCTACCTCCTCAGGCCGCACCCGGGCCCACACTGGTCCGCGACCCTCGCGGCCGCCAACTGCCTTGGCGTCGCTCGGACGTGTGCGTGTTTTCTCCGGCGAGGTCAGCGTCAGAACATCTGGACCCTCTTGGAGCATCCAGGACCAGTTTGAGAGCAAATCGTACACACGAAACCAAATGATGCATGGGGAATGGACCTGCGAGCGATGGCAAGATGCAGGTGGGAAGTCATGCGACCAGGGGCGACTTCGACCTGGAGGTTGGACAACGGCCATCATGGCCCCTTCCAAGATGGGGGGCTTCCTCCGATGGAAGTCGGCGGCGTGCACAGGGGTGTCGCGCGAGGGGGGTCTCTCTGTGAGAAATGTGGTGGCTTCTACGAAGGCAGGGGCGCTGCCTAGAAGTGCCTGGAGGCTTCTACGAAGGCTTCTTCGAAGCGGGGAGGGCCTTTCAAGAAGGACCTGGCCTTCCAAGACGTGCCCCTGCCTTCTTAGAGGGCTACCCCCCTCGCCCCCCCCCCCCCCTTGTGCGAGCCGCCAGGTAAGACGATGTCCCATTTCGGTGGTGGTTGTGCTGTTATTGTGTTTGGGGGGCACGCGGACAGGCCCGAGCCACTACCACCGGCACCAAGACCGTGGGCCCGCCTCACTTGATTTGGTGGTGCCAACGTGCACCCCAAGCCCCCAAGCCACAGACCGCCCAGCACCCCAAAGCTTCGAGCAAGACCAGCAAAGCGCCCTACCCTGCAAAACTTCACAAAACTGTCCAGTCCTCGATCCGCGCCCTTGAGGGGGGGGGTCACCAGTGGCGGCTCCTCCTTCGCGCCTGAGCTCCCTCCTGCTCGAGCCCTGGCACATGGAGGAGGAGGAGGAGGAGGAGGAGGAGGAGGAGGAGGAGGAGGAGGAGGAGGAGGAGGAGGAGGAGGAGGAGGAGGACCGACAACCCGACCAGTGTCAGCGCGCAGCTGGTGCGGCTGGGGCGCAGGAGGGGCACGCTCTGGGGCCGAGCTGCGCTGGCGGCAGCGAGGCCCAGACGGGACTCAGAAGGACCGTCTTCGCCGGGGTCGACGCGACACGAACCCGCGGCAGCACTGCTAAGTCGGGCCTGTCCCCCTAAAATATACCCCCAAAATAGCCAACAAATAGTCCAAACATAGTCTGGGGACTATTTTTTGAGGATTTTTTCTACTTTTTTTTTCTTTTTATTTTTTATTCCCCAAACAGCTTGCTGAACGGGGTGCTGTTGTGATAGAAGCTAATTCCGGCCGAGGGAAAGCTAAGCAGAGACATCCTCAAACAAATGTGGTGGTCCGGCCCGTCTCGCCTGAGACATCCTCACAATTCTCGTTTCTGAGTTGTCCGGGATTGAGCGTTTCGCCTGAGACATCCTCCTAAATCTGAGCTCTGAGAGGCCGCGCGAGAGGTGGTCCGGGCCGTTTCGCTTGAGACATCCTCGAAACTCTGAGCTCCCAGATGCCGCGCGAGAGGTGGTCCGGGCCGTTTCGCCTGAGACATCCTCGCAACTCTGAGCTCCAAGATGCCGCGCGCGAGGTGGTCCGGCCCGTTTCGCCTGAGACATCCTCGAAACTCTGATCTCCCCGATGCCGCGCGCGAGGTGGTCCGGCCCGTTTCGCCTGAGACATCCTCGAACTTCTGAGCTCTGAGATGCCCTGCGCGAGGTGGTCCGGCCCGTCTCGCCTGAGAAATCCTTGCAACTCTGAGATCTGAGATGCCGTGCGCAAGGTGGTCCGGCCTGTTTCGCACAAGATATTCTCGCAACTCTGAGCTCTCAGATGCTGCGCAAGAGGTGGTCCAGCCTGGGGGCCCAGAAGGCCACATGTTACATATCCTCCATGGGACCCTGCGAGCCTCAGGAGGCCCCAGAGAGGTCCAGGAGGCCGCAGGACGCCCAGGACAGGCCCCAGGGGCCCCCAGGAGATTCCCAGGAGGCTCCCAGGAGGCCCTCTATCAGAACGTGTCAAGTTAATACACATCCGGTGTCGATTCGTTGATTTTTCCTGCTCTTGTGCCCCCCCCTCCATTTGGAGAGGCCCAAGCGGCCACAGGTTAGATATCCCCCCTGGGAGCCCCAAGATGCTTCAGGAAACCTCAGGTGGAGTTCAGGAGGCCACAGGAGGCCCAGGAGGAAGCTCCAGGAGGTCCCCAGGAGGCCCAGGAGGCACCAGGAGGCCGCAGGACGCCCAGGACAGGCCCCAGGGGTCTCCAGGAGATTCCCAGGAGGCTCCCAGGAGGCCCCAGGAGGCCGCTTATCAGAACGTGTCAAGTTAATACACATCCGGTGTCGATTCGTTGATTTTTCCTGCTCTTGTGCCCCCCCCCCCTCCATTTGGAGAGGCCCAAACGGCCACAGGTTAGATATCCCCCCTGGGAGCCCCAAGAGGCTTCAGGAAACCCCAGGTGGAGTTCACGAGGCCACAGGAGGCCCAGGAGGAAGCTCCAGGAGGTCCCCAGGAGGCCCCAGGAGGCACCAGGAGGCCCCCGCAACTCGGAGCTCTGAGACGCCGCGCTCGAGGTGGTCCTTCCGCCTCGAGAGACTTCCTCGCAGCACGTTTCGCCCGAGACATCGTCGCAACTCTGGGGTCCGAGATGCCGCGCGCGAGGTGGTCCAGCCCGTTACGCTGGAGACATCCTCGCAACTCTAGGCTCCGAAATGCCGTTCGCGATGAAGAGGAGGTGGAGGAGGAGGAGGAGGAGGAGGAGGAGGAGGAGGAGGAGGAGAAGGAGGAGGAGGAGGAGGAGGAGGAGGAGGAGGAGGAGGAGGATGGAAGGGAGAAGGAGGAGGCGGATGATGTGCATGAGGGAGCAGGCAGGAGGAGGGGGAGGTCCCAGAGAGCTTCAGGAGGCCGCAGGACGCCCAGGACAGGCCCCAGGGGTCCGCAGGAGATTCCCAGGAGGCTCCCAGGAGGCCCCAGGAGGCCGCTTATCAGAACGTGTCAAGTTAATACACATCCGGTGTCGATTCGTTGATTTTTCCTGCTGCTCCTGTATTTGGAGAGGCCCAAACGGCCACAGGTTAGATATCCCCCCTGGGAGCCCCAAGATGCTTCAGGAAACCTCAGGTGGAGTTCAGGAGGCCACAGGAGGCCCAGGAGGAAGCCCCAGGAGGTCCCCAGGAGGCCCCAGGAGGCACCAGGAGGCCCCCGCAACTCGGAGCTCTGAGACGCCGCGCTCGAGGTGGTCCGGCCCGTTTCGCCTGAGACTTCCTCGCAGCACGTTTCGCCCGAGACATCGTCGCAACTCTGGGGTCCGAAATGCCGCGCGCGAGGTGGTCCAGCCCGTTACGCTGGAGACATCCTCGCAACTCTGGGTTCCGAGATGCCTTTCGGGATGAAGAGGAGGTGGACGAGGAGGAGGAGGAGGAGGAGGAGGAGGAGGCATGTTTTAACATGCCATGCCAGCCCGCACTAGGCGGGCACGCAATCGACCTTGGAAACCGCAGTGGGTCTAAAAACCCTGTTTGGGGATACTGCACTCCGGCTATAATATATATATATATATATATATCGTAGAAAAATCCCCCTGTAGGGGGACACGCCCCACGTAACAGTACTGCGCGCCCCCCTTTGGCTGCCGGGCCTGCGGCGGCGGGCCCCCTCGGCAGGGGGCCCCTTGCGGCCGTGGCCGCGGCCCGAGCGGCGGCCGGCCCCCCTGCGGCGCGCAGGCGCCGCGCGCCGGGCGCGCGGCGGCCGAGCCCCGCCGGCGCGCGTGGTGCCAGCGAGGCGGGCCCCCGCTAGGGGGCCACATGCGAACCCTACCCCTGCCCCCCACGATTTCTGAGGGGGAGGGTGGGCCCCCGCGCCAGCCGTCGGTTCTGCACGAACGAAATGGGCACGGAAAGGATGGGTACGATGCCCAACAGCAGTTCCTGTTTCATTTTGAACAGGACTCGCTGTCCGCGCCGCCGCGGCCTGTGTTCGTTTGAGACAGGAGGCCGCCTGCCCAACAGCGGCCGCTGTTGGTTTGGAACAACATTCGTTGATGGGCATTGTGCCAATTCTTTCCGTGCCCATTTCGGGCGTCCAAACTGAGGGACGGCGCCTGAGCAGATCAGTTCGGGCGAAGGCCCGGGCTGAGCTTGAATGGGCACTATTAGAGGGCATCAGGTCGCGGTGATGTTCGCGACGAAGACCATGGACTGAGCTTGAGAGGACACTTTTTGAAGGCATTAGGTCGCACCGCCGAGGCCTCTCGCCGAGCGCAGGGTGCGGTCAAGATCCACGGTGGGAGTGGGCAGCTCTCCCCGGGGCGACCCTGCGGCCCCTGCGGCGCCCCTCCTGGCGCGTGCTGCGCCAGCGAGGCAGGCCCCCATGCCGACCTCTCGTTGAGCGCGGCGTGCAGTCAAAATCCGCGGTGGGCGTGGGCAGCTCTCCCCGGATCGCCCCTGCGGCCCCTGCGACCAGGGCGACCCTGCAGTCCCAGGTTCTGTTCGACCGGGCGCTGCTCAGAAGGCCTCAGCTTGGGCGTCCAGGGGTCTTGCACGCCTGCGGCGTATCCCCGCCATGGATGCTGACTGTGGGCCTCCCATCTCACCTCCCCCATGCTCCACCCCTCCCCTTCCCCCGCTCCGCGTCCCCCCCGGCTACCCCTTCCCTGCCCCTGCAAGCAATGTTGACTCGCAGCTGTTCTAATTTCTGATATTTCCTGCCCCTGCCAGCGTGTCCCCCGCTCTCGCTCTCGTCTCTTTTCCCTGCCCGTATGCCCCCTCTCCCACTCTTGGCGCGCGCGGAGGGGAGGGGTGAGGAGGAGGAGGAGGAGGAGGAGGAGGAGGAGGAGGAGGAGGAGGAGGAGGAGGAGGAGGAGGAGGAGGAGGAGGAGGAGGAGGAGGAGGAGGAACGAGAAGGTGTAGGAGGAGGGAGAGGAGGGGGAGGAGGAGGAATGAGGGCTCGCCGGGAAGTGGGAGTCTTCCAACAGCTAGCAGCACAGTGAGGCGGCGCTGTCTTTTCGTCTGTGTATCTACGTTGCCCGTTAGGCATAGTCCAGAAATATAGCTCTGGCCAATTCTTCCTTTTTCCTATTCTTCCCTTTCCTACCTCTGCTCTCTCCTCCCTCTCCTCTCTCCTCCTCTTTTTCGCCTTTCTTCTCCGTCTAAGGATCCTGCAGAACCTCTGCCAGTGCCCCAACATAGTCAAGCTCCTTGACGTGGTGCGCGACCCGAGCTCGAAAACCCCAAGCCTGATCTTCGAGTACATCAACAACACGGCCGTCCGCTTTTGGCTCGTTGAGCCCTTTCTTCTTCAGGGGGAGGGAGAGCGAGAGAGAAAAGTGGAGGGGGTGGAGCAGGGTCTGTGGATGTGTGTTACTGACCGAAAGCGTTTTTTTGTATGTTTTCTGTTGTCGGTGTGTGTGTGTGTGCTTGTGTGTGTGTTTGTTTGTTTGCTTGCTTGCTTGCTTGCTTGCTTGTTTGTGTGTGTGTGTTTTTGTGTGTGTGTTTTTTTTTGTTGTGTGTGTGTGTGTCTGTGTGTGTGTGTCTGTGTGTGTGTGTGTGTGTGTGTCTTTGTGTGTTTGTGTGCTTGTGTGTGTGTGTGTGTGTCTGCGTGCTTGTGTGTGTGTGTGTGTCTGTGTCTGTGTCTGTGTCTGTGTCTGTGTCTGTGTCTGTCTCTCTGTGTGTGTGTGTGTGTCTGTGTCTGCGCGTGTGTGTGTGTGTGTGTGTGTGTGTGTGTGTGTGTGTGTGTGTGTGTGTGTGTGTGTGTGTGTATGTGTGTCTGTCTCTGTGTCTGTGTCTGTGTCTGTGTGTGTGTGTGTGTGTGTCTGTGTTTGTTGGGGACCTCCGCTGGCCCTCCCAGTCTCTTGCCTCTCGGAACCTCCGCTGGCCCGCCGCCTCGGGCCCTTCGCTCTTCCTCCTCGCTTGCTGGTCCTGGGCGACCCGCAGTGCGGCCGCTGCCCCGTGCCCGCTGCTAGGGGTGCTGCACCGGCTTGGCCGCCCCGGGGCGCCCCGCCGCGGTCCCCGCTGCGCGGGCGCCCTCGCCCCCTTCCCTTCGCCCCGCGGCCGCTCGTCTTCCCCCGTCCCCTCCCTCTCGCGCCCGGGCGCTTCGCAGGGCCGCCTCCCGGCTGGCTGGGCGCGCGTGCGGACTGCCTCTGCCGCGCCGCGAGGCAAGACGATCGTGTGCGTGTGTGGTCCATCCTCGTTTTTTTTTTTTTTTGTTATCCTTTTTTTTGTTTTTGTTTCCCCCCCCCCCCGCTGAAGCCTTGACTTCACTGGCGCGAGAACAATGCGGCGCCTCTCTCTGCCGCATTTCAGCATCTGGGGGCAGTCTCGGGCCCGGGGACCATCGGAGAGCGGCGCAGGGCGAACGGGCGGTCCAGCGGTGGGGTGGTGCTGGGAGCTCCAGGGCCCGGAGCGCTGAACGCAGCAGGTCGTCGGAGGTCCATGTCGCACCCCCCCCCCGTGAGCTGCTGACCCGCTGGCGCCCCCCTCCTGCTGGACGGGGGCTCCTCCTCCTCGCTCTTGCCTTTTTCTCCCGCTGGCCTGCTCACGGCGTCGCCCCTGAGGCGTGCGGAGATCATCGCGCTGCGTGCAAGGCTGCTTTGGGTTGGAGTGGCGTCCTCCTCTCCAGGGCGGCGGCGCGGAGGCGCGAGGATGACCGCGCGCCGCGCCTCGCGGGCCGCGATGCGCGAAGCTAGGTTTATGTCGGGCGTGTCCCCCTGCAGGGGGATTTTCGACGAGCAAAAAAATACCCCAAGCATGCCCCAAACAGGTAAAAAATACGCTAAAATAGTCCCCAGACAATTTTTGGACTATTTGTTCATAATTTTTTATGGTATTTTAAACTTTTCGTCGGAAATCCCCCTGTAGGGGGACAGGCCCGACTTAATGCTAGGTGACGTGGCTTGAGGAGGGATGTCCGTGCGGAGGCCCACAGGGGCTTGTTCCTGGGAGCGGCGACGGCGACGGCGACGGCGACGGCGACGACGACGAGAGGGAGGAAAAGGAGGGAGGAGGGAAAAGGGAGGAGGGGTGGATACTCCTGTCCTGGCGTGGGTCCAGCGACTTCTCCGAGGCGTCGTGGGGTATCGCCGACCCTGAAAGAGGGCTGGCAGATGGTCGCCCTGGGGTTGCTGGCAGTGTCCTCGTGTCTCACGGGGAGGGGGTGCTCCACCGAGCGGGCTGGAGGAGTTTCCTCGGCGAAAGCCGAACCCGACCCTCGCCGATCAATGATTTGACCATTTTTGGATATTTTTTTGTTAGTTTCATTTTTTCCAAAACCCACCTGTACGAGGACATGTCCGACCTAAGGGTGGGGCTCGGATGTCGCCACCGAGGGGTGCCAGTCGCCGCCTGGTGGGCCCTGGGCCAGGGCCTCCCTGGGAGCAGGAGCGGGGGCAGGCCGTGGAGCGCGAAAGCGCAGCCCGCGGCCGATGGTCGGCTGCGCCCAGGGCCGCGCGCAAAACGATGTCGCAGCGTTCCGCGGCGATGCCGCCCAAGGGCCCGCTTTGCTTCGGCTGTCCCGTGGCTGTCCCGCGCGCCCCTTTCAGTGCAGGGGGGGTCGCCTCGACGGACGCAAGGCGCGGCCTCCTCAGCGCCAGCTCCTGGTGACGGCCATGCCCTGAGAGCCGATGGCGTTCGGTAGCAAATCATGGGAGCAAGATTTACCCTCTCAATGCCGTCTTTAGCGTCGATGAGCGTCGGTCAGCGACTGGGAGTCGATGAGGTAGTGCTGGTTTACCGTCGGTTAGCGTAGATCATTGTCGATTTAGCGTCGCGTAGCGTCGACTAGCGTCGATTAGCGCCGATTCGCAAGAGCCGACAAGATGGTATTGGAGGCTCCCATGAGTTGCCACCGCCGAGCGATGGCGAGTCTGGGGTGCGCAGCTCGTCAGGCGCGCGGGGTCGGCATCGGCAAATCGCCCTGGCTCCAAGCCGCTGTGGATCTCCTTCGGTGTCAGATGCCCTGTAAGGCTCGCAGCAAGGTGCCCATTCCCTTGAAGCGGCCATCAAGAACTGTGGAAGGGCAAATCAATAGAGCGCAGCGCTGCTGCTCTTCCGCGAAGCGTCTCAACTGCGTTCGAGAAAGAGTGCACTTTGATTGCCGGCGCATGTAGTAAAGGCAGGCAGTGGCAGCGTGCTTTGGCGCTGCTGAGCGAGACGTGGGAGGCGAACTTCGAGCGCAACGTCACCTGTGCTACCATTCTGGTCGGAGCGCGTGCGAGAGAGGCAGGCAGTGGAACCAGCGCGCGGCCCAAACCTCCTTCTGTGGGAGCCTGGAGCTCGCTGGTGGCCCTCCAGAAGCCCAGCGAGCCGCTCACCCGAGGCGTGCAGGAGGCTCCGAGAGTTCGCGAGAAGCTTCCCGTGAGCCCCAGACGGCCCAAGACGGCGCCAACGTGTCACCGAGGCCGCCGGCAAAGGAGTCCCAGCGAGGCCCACATCACAACACGCCTGTTGATTCTGATGCATTTTTGCTGTTCTTGACGCTTCCTGGTCTCGGCCCCTTCCCCCCCCTCGGCCCCTTCCTGGTCTCGGCCTGAGTTGCGGCGGTAGGCCTGTTCGTGCTAGGTAATTTAGGACCTCGCGCGGCCCGCTCGGACCTTGACACGCCGTCGGCGCGCTCGCCTGCGGCTGGCTACAAGAAGTATCCCCGCCAGCCCATCCAGAAACGATGCCCATGAGAGTTGACGGGGGGAGAGAGGAAGAGACACGCATAGTCAAACAGCGAGGAAGGCTTGGGAGGCTCCGTGGCCATCCCGAGCCGTCTCAGAGCGGTCTTGGGGCCGCTTGGAGCATCTTGGGAGCCATCTTGAGCCAGCTAGGGCTATCTGAACCATCTTGGCGGTCATCTTGGGCTCTCGGGGGCCGCTCTGGGGTTTCTTGGGTGCCGCTCGCGTGCCTCTTGGAGGCCTCTTGGGGCGTTCTTGGAGCCCCCTTGGGGGCTTCTGGGGAGCCCTGGAGCGCCTCTTGGGGCCATCTTGGAGGCGGTCGGTCAAAAGAGGGGGGGTACTCGATTTCGCCCCCCCCCCCCCCCCCCCCCCGCCCCCCCTCGGAGGCCACGATCCTCGTGAGGGGGGTAAGAAATTGGCCCTCCAGGGGCCGAAAAATCACCCTCTGACACCTCGCGACCCCTCCCCAAAAAAACCTCAGGGAGGGGAAGGGGAGGGCTCTCCTCCCCGAAGGGAAGACGGGTTGTGGAAGATGAAAGAGACACTCCTGACGGTAGACCACCTGTCGCCCAAAGGGCTGGTGGGACTTCTCGTCCTTCCGCTCCGTGTCGCTCCAGGCAGATCCCGGGAGGCTGCGTGGAGAGCTCCTGGCTCCTGAGGCCCATCAGGGCGCCGCGGAGGGGCCGAGGCGCACCCAGGATGGCCCCGAGACGGCCCGAGAGAACCCCCGCCGCGGCCCTGGGCACTCCGCCGCTGCAGCCCGGGGTGCCCCCCCCCGAGACTGGCCCGAGAGGGGGCCGTCCACAGGGCCCTGGGAGCCCCCCCTGCCCAGCACGGCCCTGGGGGTCCCGAGCACGTGCCCGGGAGGTCCTCGAGGCCCCAGGGCTCCCCAGGGAGGCGGCTGGGAGGAACTCCTCCCCAAGCCTCTGCACACGGGGCGTGGGCAAACGGGCCGATAGCTGAGGGTGCGTTCTCCATGGCGTGTTCAGAAAACTGGTTCGCCGCGCACAAGTGCGAGGTACCCCCACCCCCGCCCAGAGCTATGATGATGCACCGACTTTTTTTGTGATCCCGATTTATCACGCACTAGGGCGAGGTAGATGCCCTGTCCCCTCGGTGCTCGCTTGAAGAGGCCCCTTAGCTACCGCCCCGTTTATTAACGCCCCGTTTGCAAGGGCTTGGTCCTCAGACCACCTCGAGTCTCTCGATCGCCCCTCCCCTCTGGGAGCCTCCGGCCGCTCCTGGGGCCCTTCGCGAGACAGTCAGCGGGGTGACAGGGGGGGGGACCTTGCAGACGGTCCCTGCGGCAGCACTAATTCTGCGTACTGCGCGGGTGACGCTTGCCCCCATGCCGCTCTCCCGCCTTCCCGTTCGCTCCTCGGCTCACGTGCCATCATCTTCTTCTTCTTCTTCTTCTTCTTCTCTCTTCCCACCCTCCACCACCGCGTTCTCCTGCGGCTCCTCATCCTTCCCCTCTGCCCAGTCCTCCGCTCCGCCTCTTCCTGTGCTTCACCCTTCACTCTCTCCAGAACTCCCTCCATCCCTCTTCCCTATGAATAAATCCTCCCTGCCGCACCCCGAGGCTGGTGGAACGGGCGAGCCGGGCGTTTCGCCTGAGAATTCCTCACCATCTATGATGTTGGAGCTTTCAATTGGAAACGGTTCACGGGTTGTTTTCAAAATTCTGTTCTCGCGTGAGCGCCGCGCACATTCGGTTTACAAGTTTACAAGAGTTTCGCGAATGGAGGGGGGTTCTTTTTCAACATGTGGCTCTCGTCTTAGCGCCACCCACATTCGTCTTAAGAGGTTGCAGCAGTTTCAAGTATTTTCATGGTGAACTTCCCAGAATTTGTGTGTTTGGCACGGTGTCGGAACGGCGGGGCGCAACAGTTACGTTAATTCGCGGTGTTGAAGTCCCAGGAATGGCTCTCTGGCACGATTCAGCATCGTCAGTATGCAACAGTAGCGGTGATTCGCGGCGTTGAAGGCCCAGGAATGGTGTTCTGGCGCAGTTCTGGACTTTCAGGTGGTTGGCTTCCAACGGGACACTTCCCTCGGTGAACATGACTTCTTCTAGGGGTCTATGCAGAGGGAGTTTGGAGGGAGGGCTCATTGCGATCTCGTCGATGAGACTTGGGTTTGCACTGGTCCTCTTCTCCTCCTGCTCCTCCTCCTCCTCCTCCTCCTCCTCCTCCTCCTCCTCCTCCCCCCTGGCGTCGGGGCTGCCTCGTCGCCGCGGGCGCCGCCGGAGGACTTCAAGACGCTCTACCCCACGCTGACGGACTTCGACATCCGGTTCTACATACACGAGATCCTCAAGGCCCGCCGCGGCGGGAGGCTGGAGGGGCGGGCGTGTGTCAGGAGGGAAAGAAACACACAGACACAATGAATTGGCGATTACCCAGAAAAGATGGGAAGATATGGGAAGTGGGGGGGAAGACAAAAACCCAGAAAATATAGGAAAATATGGGGAATCTTTTTATTTGTGTGTATTTATTTGTGTGTCCCAGGGCCCCTTCAGTATGGCAGGTCGCGGGGGAGCCCTCCGTGGCGTGGCGGCCGGACCATTTTAGCGACTTCCTCCGTTGTTTCTCCCCCCCCCCCCCTCCCCTTTCCCCCCCCCGATCTCGGCCTTTTAGGGATCGTTTCGGCCCCAGTTGGCTCCGACGTAGCTCCACGATGGCCCTCGGGTAGCTCAGGAGAGGCCCCCCGAGAGGTCCAGACGTTAGAGCAGCCCCAACATGTAGCAGTAGTGTTTTCGGCGTTCTCGCGTTTGCTCCTCTCCCTCCTCCCCCATGCCAATGACACACGCACGCACACGCGCACACACACGCACTCACATAAACACCCACACACACACACACACGCACACGCACGCACACACAGATACAGACACAGACACGCAGACATAGTCACAGACACAGACACACGGACACAGACACAGACAGAGACACACAGGCGCAGACACAGACACACAGGCACAGACACAGACACAGGCACAGGCACAGACGCGCACACAGACACAGACACAGATTCGGACACAGACACAGACGCATACCAACGCACACACACATCTAAACATACACAACGAACACAAACACACCACAACACAACACAACGCAGCACAGCACAGCACAACGCAACATAACACAGCACAGCACAACACAACACAACACAACACAACGCAACACAACACACGACACGACACGACACGACACCACACCACACCACACCACACCGCACCGCACCGCACCACACCACAGCACACCACACCATACTACTATCACACCACACCACACACACACACACGTTTTTTATGTCTGCGCAAGCCAAGGTTTAGCGTGCTGATTTGCTGATTGCGAGTTGATGGTATTAACATGTTCTTGACGTGCTTGTTGTGTTGTCGTCGGCACCACCGTCTGCAGCTGTTTGTGATTGTCGTGTAGCCTCCCCCCTTCACTGGTAGCCCCCTCCCGCCTCCGCTGGGCACTCGGCGAGCGCAATTCAGAAGGCGTGCCGCGACCCGGCATCTCCGGCCTGGCGGATTGCTCGCCACGCCGTGCTGACCAAACAGGACCGACTGAATAATTATCGAGTGTTCCTTGGCCCATCCCGCCACTTCAGCTGGGTCGTGGACCAGACGCCTCGTAGTGGCCTCTTGGGATTGTTTGGAAGACTTCTGTGGGCCTCTTGAGGAGGAGGAGGAGGAGGAGGAGGAGGAGGAGGAGGAGGAGGAGGAGGAGGAGGAGGAGGAGGAGGGGGAGGAGGAGGGGAGGGAGGAGGAGGAGGAGGAGGAGGAGGAGGAGGAGGAGGAAGAGGAGGAGGAAGAGGAGGAGGAGGAGGAGGAGGAGGAGGAGGAGGAGGAGGAAGAGGCCTCTCTGAGGCCTCCTGGGGACCTCTTGGGGGCTTGCAGGCTGCCTCGGAGGCCACCCTTGGGTGCAATGGCCCCTCTTGGGGCCTCCTCGGGGGTCTCCTGCGGGCTTCAGGTTCGTCTGGCGGCGATCTCGGGGGCCTCTCGGCCGTCTCGGCCGCTTCCGAGACCTGAACGACGAGCACGCCTGAGCTCGCACAAAAACCGATGCTTTCACTGATTCCGACCTCGTGGGCTGTCCCCCTCAGGGCCGCCAACGAGCCGAGCGAGCCCCAGGGCGGCCGCAGGGGACGACAGGCCGTGTGCCCGTCGGCCCCGCAGGGGCGAGCGCGCGCGCGCGCGCGCTCCGAGATTATACATGGGGGCCACATGCGAACCCTACCCCTACCCCCCACGATTTCTGAGGGGGAGGCTGGGGTTCACTTCGTTCGGGAGATCCCGAATGAAGTGAACCCCACCCTCCCCCTCAGAAATCGTCAGGGTAAGCTCCTGGGCGGGCGCTTTCTGGACGTGCCGCGTGGGTGATGACGTGCTGCAAGAATCGGGGTCGGCGAAGAGGGGGGTGATGGCTAGGGGGGTGGATGTCATGGCGGGGGCCATGATATCTCCCCAGATTTCATGGCGCCTCTTCTTTTTTGAAAGAGCGTGTTCTACCGCTGCTGGCGGAAAACGGGGGGGGGGTCACTGGGGGTTCCCAACCCGCTCCCCCCACCCCCCCCCCACCAAAGCCGCC
>CAUYUJ010022186.1:57509-90009 GCA_963575745.1 Prorocentrum cordatum
AGGAGGAGGAGGAGGGGATGCGCCGTGGGGGAGGGAGAGAGTCCGCTCGCAGTCTCTTCAACTACCTCGACAAGTACAACCTGGAGCTCGACCCGCAGTTCGACGGCATCCTCGGCAGGCGGCGGCGGCCGACGCCCGCAGCCAAGCCGAGCATTGGCTCTTTTCCATAGTTTTGCGGGCATCACGTCGCTGATATTACCAGCCTGACTCATGCACAGCGTCCGAGGGTGGGCATCCCAACTGCACATGCCGTCGGCGTCGCCTCCGGCGAATGACCGCCGCGCCCTCCCTTGTGGACATGCACAGGGGACAGCCTTGGAGGCCATCGTGGACCGTCCTGGGGCCGTCCTGGGTGCCTCGTGCCTTCGTAGGAAACGCAGACATAGATTAGGGCGCGCGTACTGGGGATAGGTCCCCCATCCGTACCAAATGGGCGCGCTCCGTCTCCAGATCAGGCCGCATTGGCGCATTGTTTTGGGAGTCACGTTCCCCGATCCTTGGTGGCGCCCACGCGCCGGATCCACGGATCCCTAATCCATGTTAGCGCGTGCCCGACTTTGTGAGGTTTCTGGGGACCAGATGAGAGGGGGAGGAGGATGAGGATGAGGATGAGGATGAGGATGAGGATGAGGATGAGGATGAGGATGAGGATGAGGATGAGGATGAGGATGATGATGATGATGATGATGATGATGATGATGATGATGATGATGATGATGATGATGATGATGGTGATGGTGATGATGATGATGATGATGATGATGATGAGGAGGAGGAGGAGGAGGAGGAGGAGGAGGAGGAGGAGGAGGAGGAGTTGGAGGAGGCGGAGGAGGAGGAGGAGGAGGAGGAGGAAGGGGAGGAGAAGGAGGAGGAAGAGGATGCGGAGGAGGAGGAGGAGAAGGAGGAGGAGAGTCATGAGCATAGGTATGAAGAATCGGAGGATCGGTGGAGGGAGCAGGGGGTACGCGTGAGACATACACTACGAGGGGTGATGCTGATGATGATGATGCTGCTGATGATGATGATGCTGAGGATGAGGATGAAGATGAGGATGAGGATGATGATCATGATGCTGATGCTGCTGCTGATGCTGATGCTGATGCTGGTGAGGATGACGATGAGGATGAGGATTATGATGCTGATGGTGATGCTGATGATGCTGATGATGAGGATGATGAGTGATGATGCTGAGGATGCTGCTGCTGGAGGGATGATGACGCTGCTGATGATTATTAGTGTTGGTATTATCAATATTCTTTTCATTGTAAATTATGAGGATGATAAAACATATGAAGATGGTGTTGGTGATGATGATGACGATGTCGGTGATTATGATGATGATGATGATGATGATGATGATGATGATGATGATGATGATGATGAAGATGATGATGATGATTTCAATGATGGTGGTGATGATGATGGTGATGATGGTGATGTTCTTGTCGATGAGGGTGCTGCTGCTGATGATGCCCATGGTGGTGATGCTTATGATGATGACGATGTTGATGATGATGCTAATGATGAGAAGGAATCTGATGCTGTTGCTGATGCTGATGCTGATGCTCATGCTGATACCGACGGGGATGGTTGTGATAATGATGGTGATGATGATGAGGAGGAGGAGGAAGAAACGATGAGGACGATGACAATGATGATGCTGCTGATGATGATGCTGATGGGGGTGATGATGATGATGATGATGATGATGATGATGATGATGATGCTGATGGGGATGATGATGATGATGATGATGATGATGATGATGATGATGATGATGATGATGATGATGATGTTGATGATGATGATGATGATGATGATGATGATGGTGATGATGATGCTGCTGCTGATGATCAATCCTACCATTCATATTGTTATTATTCTTATTACTCTTATCATATGATCTCCATGATTATGGTTGTGATTACTGTTTATTGTAATAAGTATTGGTATTGCTACTATTACTAGTCGTGTTGTTATTGATGGCGCTTTCATTATGATTAGGATGGTGATGGTGATAGTGATGGTGATGGTGATGCTGATGGTGGTGGTGGTGATGATGAGGAAGGCGATGACACGACGGTGATGGCGATGGTGCTGCTTCGGTGGCGATGATGGTGGCGATGATGTCGACCCGCATGCTAGGTCGTCCTCCTCCTCCTCCTCCGCCTCCTCCTGTTTCTCCTCCTCCTTCCTTCTCCTTTCCTTTTTCTCCTCCTCCTCCTTGTCCTTCTTCTCCTTCTCCTTTTTCTCCTCCTCATTCTCCTTCTCCTCCTTCTCCTTTTTCTCCTCCTCCTTCTCCTTTTTCTCCTCCTCCTCCTTGTCCTTCTTCTTTTTCTCCTCCTCTTCCTCCTTCCTTTCGCGAGCATGGGGTACCGAGGAAGCGATGTCCACTAGCAGAGCGCCGCTTGCCCGTCTTGCCTCGGCCGCTCGGCCCGCCAGCGCCGTGTCCACCTGGGCCTTGCAGGCCAGCTTAAGGGGAAGACGACGACGGCGAGGGCGGCGGGACGACATGAATACGATTAGGACGAAGGGATGAGGGGAGGGATCATGATGATGCTGATGATGCTAATGATGCTGATGCTGATGATGCTGATGATGCTGCTGATGCTGCTGATGATGATGGTGGTGGTGGTGATACTGATGGTGATGATGAAGCTTCTCGTGATGATGATTCTGCTGATGCTGATGATGCCCTTGATGATGATGATGATGATGATGATGATGATGATGATGATGATGCTGATTATGATGATGCTGATGCTGCTGCTGTTGCCGATGATGATGATGATGACGTCGCTGACGAGGAAACTGATGCTGACGATGGTAATGATGGGAATGTTGGCGATGCTGCTTTTGCTGATGCTGATGCGGATGCTGATGATGATGATGACGATGATGATGATGCTGATGGTGATGATAAGGATGGTCATGACGATGCTGATTATTATGACTACGACGACGGCCATGCCAATGCTACTGCTGCCGCTGATGTCGACGATGATGTTGACGATGGTGATGGTGCCGATGACGATGATGACGATGATGATCATGCGGATGCTGATGATGGTAGGGATGATGCTGACGATTCTGACTACTATGGTGAAGATACTATTGTTGCTGGTTCTGTTGTGGTTGTTGTTGTTATTGCTGCGGTTGTTGTCGTGGTTACTGCTGTTGGTTTTGGTGTCATTGGTGTTTATGATGGCGATGCGCGTACTGGGTATGACAAGAATGATAAGGATGCTAACGATGCTGTTGCTGCTGTTGATGCTGATGATGATGATGCTGGCGAGGGCGATACCTCATGATGGTGATGGTGATGCTGACGGCGACGATGCTGACGATGATGCCGATGATGACGATGACGATGTCGATGATGATGATGCTGATGATGCTGATGATGATGATGATGCTGATGATGATGATGCTGGTGTTGCTGCTTCTGCTGATGATGATGATGCTACTGCTGCTGTTGCTGCTGCTGACAATGATGATGCTGATGATGACGGTGATGTTGATACTGCTAATGCTAATGATGATGCTGATGATGCAGACGCTGGTGATGAACTTGACGATGCTGCTGATGAACATTCTGATGATGCAATGCTGCTGATGCTGATGATGATGATGATGCTGATGCTGCTGCTGCTGATGATGATGCTGATGATGATGATGATGATGGTGGTGATGACTCTTTCCACTATGACGATGCTGATGATGATGATGATGTTGAGCTGCTGATGATGCTGATGATGGTGGTGATGGTGATAACGATGCTGATGAAGCTGCTTTCGACGATGTTGATGATGCTGATGATGCAGATGATGATGATGATGATGATGATGATGATGATGATGATGATGAGGATGCTGATCATGCTGATGCTGATGATGGTGATGATGATGCTGATGATGCTGATGATGACGACGCTGACGATGCTGACGATGCTGCTGGTGATGATGATGACGACGATGATGATGATGCTGATGATGATGATGATGATGATGCTGATGATGATGATGATGCTGATGATGATGATTATGCTGATTGTGACGATGATGATGATCATGGTGCTGCTGATGATGATGCTGATGCTGATGCTGATGCTGATGCTGCTGATGATGATGCCGATTATTCTTAATACACTGGTGGTGATGGTGGTGGCGGTCCCGACTCTTATAGTGATGGCGATGCTGACGATGATGACCAGCATGAGGGGGAGGGTGAGGATGATGAGGAGGATGAGGATGAGGATGACTGAGATGAGGAGCAGGAGACCAACGCTTGCCCGCCCTCGGCCTCCCCTCTCTCGACGCCACGCCCGCGGCCTCCGTGGCTCTCCTCTGCCGCCCGCAGGCACCCGCGGAGGCCATGGGTCAAGTTCGCGAACGCCGAGAACCAGCGCCTGGTCAACTCTGAGGTGTCGGGCATGCCGCCTTCTCTCACTCTTCGGGGGTGGACAGACGGCGCCGCGGCCGTTATTTTCCAGGCTTGCGCCCGCCAGGTTTGGGCCCCAGGTCGTTTTCACTAAACCACGTTTTACTAAAGGGAGGTCTGTCCATCCCCGAATTCTCGGGTGTGCATACGGATGAGGAGGAAGAGAAGGTGGAGGAGGAGGAGGAGGAGGAGGAGGGCCAATCGGAGGATGAGGAGGAGGAGGAGGGAGGGAGGGAGGGAGGGAGGGAGGGATGGAGGAGGAGGAGGATGGGGAGCGGAGGAGGAGGAGGATGGGGAGCGGAGGAGGAGGAGGATGAGGAGGAAGAAAAGGAGGAGGAGGACCCCCGAGTTGGGAGATGAGGTCAAGGGGGGCGCTCGTTCGTCAGGGAATGTCGAGTGTCTGACGAGAGGCATTTTCACCGACCTTGGGGGCGTCATTCACGTTGACGCTCGCGGCGTGCAGCGCCAGCTGCTTGCTGCGGCCCAGTATAAGCACTTCGGTACGCTCACGTGTTCCACGGATTGTATGCACCCAGATATCACGGCCGAAGTCCATGTTCTGAGGGGCGTCTTCAACCACTTGCTTTGCACCGCGCTGCAACTGACCTCTGTCCCCGTTGAAGCACGGCTTGCGTTGTGCCAGGGGGTCGTGTTTACGCGGGTTCTTCACCAGGCGGGTACGTTGCCTCAGTTGCACTCTGCTGAGCTGACGAGAGTCCACATGACTGTGATGCAAGTGTGCGACCCTCGTTGCCCGTCCCACGACTTCATTGCTGGGCACGAGTGCTTCGTTGCACTTGCGATCGTGATCTTTTGCATGCGCGTCGAGCTCTTCAGCGCGGTCTGCTCGCGGGCCCTGTGCGCGCGTTTCGTTGTGCTGCCTCGCGCGATTTGCGGTTCGCTGGTCTTGGATTCGCAATTGCTGAAGGTATATATATATATACATGTATGTGTGTATATATATATCTCTGTATATATATATATATGTATATAGACTTCGCGTTCTGGCGCGTTCTCAGAGTGCGCGGCCAAGCCATGGATGCCCAGCAGGAGAGTGGGTTTACTGAGGTGAGAACTTGCGCTACAAGCTGGTGAACGACTGAGGTGAGAGACGCATCTTCGTGTCACTTGCGTTCGTTCACGTGCAGCTCGAGGCAGAAGCTGACCACCCATGTTTTCTCAGTGCATGGTGTGCGGCGCCGCACTCGCGATCTCGTCGATGCAGCGGTTGTTTTCCCGTGTGTATGCAGCTTCCCCACAGTCGCGCACGAGTGGTGACCAGCTTGGGAGATCAGTCCGAAACCTCCCGTTCTGTAGTCATGATTGCCTTCGTCAACAGGTTGCCGAATGATATCGTTGCCGAACTCGATCAGAAGGGTGCCAAGGACTCCCGCGAACGGGCCAGGCATGGCCACAGGCCGCACCTCGCTGACGCTTTGGCTGTTCGCCTGGAAGGCCCACTGACCTTAGAAACGTCTGCGGCTGGTCTGAGACATAAGTCTTTCCAGTCGTGTTCCCCTGTTCCTGACGAGCTGGGGGGTGCTGTTGCAGCAACGGCGCCCTTTTTTGGACGGTCGACACACGATGTTTTCCTGTCGCTGGGCCATGCATGTGTCTTCCCGCGTGCGTACGTTCCAAGCTGTTCGGGAACGTGCGATAAAAAAATATAGGCAACGACTGAGGACCGAGGAGGAGGATGAAGAGGAAGGCGAAGGGGGATCTGGAATGAACGGGGATCGGGCGATGATTGTTTGAACATGATGGCTTTGACGGTCGTGGCGCTGGCGATGCCGATGTCGATGGCGATGTTGACGGTAATGGCGGCACGAGGTGTCTGACGTTAGCGATGAATCGGGTGTTGGGGATGACGATGCCGATGAGGATGCCGACGACGAATATGATAGCGAAAGCGATGGCGATCATGGTGGTGATGATGACGATGGTGCTGGTGGTGGTGGTGGTGCTGATGGTGTAGCCGATGATGGTGATGCTGCTGATGATGCTGCTGGTGAATTTGTAGGTGGTGGTGAAGATGACGATGGTGGGGGGAGGAAAAGGAATCATACGATAACGATGCGGGTGACGCCAATGATGAAAGGGGTTGGAAGACAGATGATGTCCAGGAAGGCAGGGGGGCTGGGATGAAACTGGATATGGAAACATGAACATGGGGTGTGGGGGGGATATGAGGAAGAGGCGGAGGAAGAGGCGGAGGAGGAGGCGGAAGAGGAAGAGGAGCAAGAGTAGGAGTAGGACCAAGAGGAAGATGAGGAGGAGGAGGAGGAGGAAAAGGACGAGAGGGAGGAGGAGGAGGACGAGGAGGAGGAGGATCATGATGATAAGAGAGGGAGAGGAGGAGGATCAGGAGGAGTAAGAGGAGGAGAAGGCGGAAAAGGTGAAGGAGGAGGAACAAGAGGAAGAGGATGAGGAAGATGAGGACGAGGAGGAGGAGGAAGATGATCGGGAGGAGGAGGCGGACGAGTAGTAGTAGGAGGAGGAGGAACATGATGATGCTAATGCTGGTGATGATGATGCTGATGATGATGATGATGATGATGATGATGATGATGATGCTGATGATGCTGATGATGATGATGATGCTGATAATGATGCTCATGCTGATGATGATGCTGATGAGGATGATGCTGATGATGATGCTGATGCTGATGATTGTGATTCTGATGATGATGATGCTGATGATGATGATGATGATGCTGATGCTGATGATGATGAGGAGGAGGAGGAGGAGAAGGAGGAGGAGGTTGGAAGACAGATGATGTTCAGGAAGGCAGGGGGGGCTGGGATGAAACTGGATATGGAAACATGAACATGGGGATGGGGGGGGGTAGGAGGAAGAGGCGGCTGATGATGATGATGATGATGATGATGATGATGATGATGATGATGATGATGATGATGATGATGATGATGTTGATGCTGCTGATGCTGATGATGCTGATGATGATGATGATGCTGATGATGATGATGATGATGATGATGATGATGATGATGATGATGATGATGATGATGATGATGATGATGCTGCTGATGATGATGATGATGATGATGACGATGATGATGATGATGATGCTGATGATGATGATGATGATGATGAGGAGGAGGAGGAGGAGGAGGAGGCGGAGGAGGAGGAAGAAGAGGATGAGGAGGCGGAGGAGAATGAGGAAGAGTAGGAGCAGGAGGAGGAAGAGAATAATGAGGAAGATGAGCATGGGGAAGGGGGGGAGAAGGAGTGGGAGGCGCAGGGGGGGTGTTGTGGAGGAGGGGGGAAGGAAGGGGGCGATCGGGGGAAGAGGGGTGCAAGGGAAAAGAATTGGAGGAGTAGGAGGTGGAGGAGGATTGCTTTCAGTGCGGTTTCGTCTGTCCAATTCGAGAGGATTAGGGTGCCTCCCGGGAGTGCCCTGGAGCGTTCAGTGTCCTTTACAGGCGCGTTCGGAGCTGTCGGTGCCCGTTTAGTGGGTCTTATCGGGAAGCCTTCCGGGCAGTTTTTCGACGAGGTAGCCACGAGGATATCTTCAGGATCCCCACATATTTCCGAGGGATCATAAAGAATCCCGAATACTTGCTCGAAGAAGCTCATCATAATACATAGTGTTTTCCTTGGGATCCCACAAGTTGTTCAATCTATTCCTGAAGATTTGTTTCGGATCCCAAATGGTTTCCCATGGAATCCAGCCAACTTCTTTTCCCAAGATAGCCTTGATCTGTCCAACGGGTTTCTGATGGGACCCCTGGTGAAGTTCACGGGATTCCAAATAATCCTCAGGACTTGTCGGCAAAAAGGATTTTGAGGATTTCCTGCGTATTCCTCATAATCTCAGAAGGATTCCTTCCGATTTCATCCAGAACCTCAAGGGCGTTCGAGGATTCCGGAAGATTGCCTAAGGAATACTAGGGGTGCTTTGACAAGTCCAGGAGGGTTTTTTCAGGATAGTCACGGATGTCCTACGGATTTCCAAAGAAGCAGCGCATCTGAAATTATTTGTATCTAAGACGCCTACGGCGAATCACCGCCGCCCCCTGCCTTTTTGAAAGCGCCTATGTGGCCGAACGTTGAGGCCAGACCTACCAGGCTATCGGACCATGTGTTCCCTGAATCGGTTTGGAAAACCTTCGGGGAACACGTGGGCATCTTGAAAGTCACCTTGGCAGTCTGGAGGCCATTTTGACCCTTTCGGCCCTTCTTGGAGGACGTCTTGGAGGGCTCTTGGGCCGCCTTGGAGGCCATCTTGAGCGTCTTGAAGCCCTCTTGGGCCGTCTTAGGGGCCTCTGGGGGCCGTGTCTTGGGCCTCTTGGGCGATCTTTGGGGGTACTTGGGCCGTTTCGGGCCGTCGGAAGGCAGAAAAAAAGCAAATGCCACAATCCTTCAAAAACTCATGGGAAATCAATGATTTTGGCCTTTTCGGCCGTTCCTGGAGGCCCTCTTGGAAGCCTCTTGGGCCGTCTTGGGCCATCTTAGGGCCATCTTCGGCCGTTTTGGTGGGCTCCTGGCCCGTCCGACGACGTCGGAAGCCGTTTGGGGGGCCCCTCTGGGCCGACTTGGGGCCCTCTTGGACTGCTCCAGGGCCGTCTTGGATGCCATCTTGGGCGTCTTAAGAGCCTCCTGGGCCGTCTTGGGGGCCTCTTGGGGCCGTCTTGGGGGCCTCTTGGGCCGTTCTGGGGCCACCTTGGAGGCCTCTTGGGCGATCTTTGGACGATCTTTGGGGGCCCTTGGGCCGTATCGGGCCTTCGGATGGCCGAAAAGAAGTAAATGTCAAAATCCTTGAAGCACCTAAGGAATATCAATGTTTTTGGCCTTTCTCTGGCCTTCCTGGCGGCCCTCTTGGAGGCCTCTTGGGCCGTCTTGGGCCAGCTTCGAGCCAACTTCGGCCATCTTGGTGGGCTCCTGGCCCGTCTGACGCAGTCGGAAGCCGTTGGGGGAACCTTTCTGGGCCGACTTGGGGCCCTCTTGAGGTACCTTAGAGGCCATCTTGGGCGTCTTGGAGGGCAACTTGGCCGTCTTAGAGGCCATCTTGGGCGTCTTGGAGGCCTCTTGAGTTGTCTTTGTGCCATCTTGGGGCCGTCTTGGGGGCCTCTTGGGCCATCTTGAGGCCATTTTGGAGGCCTCTTGGGCGCTGTGGGGGCGATGTTGGGGGCCTCTTGGTCGTCGGAAAGCCGAAAAGGAGCAAATGCGAAAAACCTCCAAGAAATCTGAGGAACATCGATGATTTTGCCCTCTTCGGGCCCTCCTGGAGGACCTCTCGGAGGCCTCTTGGGTCGTCTTGGAGGCCTCTTAGGCATCTCTTAGGCCGTCTTGGGCCGTCTTGGAGGTTTCTTGGGCGGACTTGGAGGCATCTCCTCCTCTCTTGGGCGGACTTGGATGCCATCTTGGACCATCTTGGAGGCCATCTTGGGCCAACGTGGCCATCTTGGAGGCCATCTTTAGTTGTCTTGGAGGAACAATTGGGGAAATTGAGCTCCTGGAAGAGTCTCCCGGGACCACTGCGGGACGCGCCGGAGGCCCAGGGGGAGTTCTTTTGGAAAGAGAGCCAAAACCAAAGCCGAGAGGATTCAGCACGCCAGGCGCCCCTGCGATGAGTCGACAGGGGGCGGCGGATCCAGCTGCCTACGGCAAGTCCCACCACCGTGCCTGAGCTGTGGGAATGAAGCCTATTGGATGTTTGTTGGAATCTCGTGGGAGGCCTCTCGGGGGCCCGTTGGAGGCAGTTTTGAGGTCTCTTGAGGGCCGTTTTGGGGCCCCCAGGGACCTCTTTTGGGCCTCTTGGGGGCCTGTTAGGGCCTCTTGGGGGCCTCTTGGGGGCCTCTTGGGGGCCTCTTGGGGCCTCTTGGGGCATCTTGGGGCTGAAGGCTTGGATTTTCGGTTCGTGTTCCCTCTCTTGGACTTTTTTGGGGGCTGTCATAGGGTCCTCTTGGGCCATATTGGGCGCCTCTCGGGCCGTCTTGCGGCGCTCTTACGCCGTCTTGGGACCCTTTTGGAGGCCTCTTGGACCGTTTTGGGGTAGTCCTGGGGGCCTGTTGGGGCGTCTGGCAGCGTTGGAAAGCCGAAATGGCGAGAACGCAGATTTTGCCTCGTGGGGCCCTCTTGGGAGGCCTCTTGAAGGCCCCTTGGGGCGTCTGGAGGCCTCTTGGGCCATCTTGAGGCCATCTTGGAGGCCTCTTGGGCGCTGTGGGGGCGATGTTGGGGGCCTCTTGGTCGTCGGAAAGCCGAAAAGGAGCAAATGCGAAAAACCTCCAAGAATCTTAGGAAAATCGATGATTTTGCCCTCTTCGGGCCCTCCTGGAGGACCTCTCGGAGGCCTCTTGGGTCGTCTTGGAGGCCTCTTAGGCATCTCTTAGGCCGTCTTGGGCCGTCTTGGAGGTTTCTTGGGCGGACTTGGAGGCATCTCCTCCTCTCTTGGGCGGACTTGGATGCCATCTTGGACCATCTTGGAGGCCATCTTGGGCCAACGTGGCCATCTTGGAGGCCATCTTTAGTTGTCTTGGAGGAACAATTGGGGAAATTGAGCTCCTGGAAGAGCCTCCCGGGACCACGGCGGGACGCGCCGGAGGCCCAGGGGGAGTTCTTTTGGAAAAAGAGCCAAAACCAAAGCCGAGAGGATTCAGCACGCCAGGCGCCCCTGCGATGAATCGACAGGGGGCGGCGGATCCAGCTGCCTACGGCAAGTCCCGCCACCGTGCCTGGGCTGTGGGAATAAAGCCTATTGGATGTTTGTTGGAATCTCGTGGGAGGCCTCTCGGGGGCCCGTTGGAGGCAGTTTTGATGTCTCTTGGGGGCTGTTTTTGGGCCCCCAGGGACCTCTTTTGGGCCTCTTGGGGGCCTGTTAGGGCCTCTTGGGGGCCTCTTGGGGGCCTCTTGGGGGCCTCTTGGGGGCCTCTTGGGGCCTCTTGGGGCATCTTGGGGCTGAAGGCTTGGATTTTCGGTCCGTGTTCCCTCTCTTGGACTTTTTTGGGGGCTGTCATAGGGTCCTCTTGGGCCATATTGGGCGCCTCTCGGGCCGTCTTGCGGCGCTCTTACGCCGTCTTGGGACCCTTTTGGAGGCCTCTTGGACCGTTTTGGGGTAGTCTTGGGGGCCTGTTGGGGCGTCTGGCAGCGTTGGAAAGCCGAAAAGGCGAGAACGCAGATTTTGCCTCGTGGGGCCCTCTTGGGAGGCCTCTTGAAGGCCCCTTGGGGCGTCTGGAGGCCTCTTGGGCCATCTTGAGGCCACCTTGGGCGTCTTCGAGCGATCGTTCGGCGACTCGGGGCTCTCTTGGACCACCTTGGGGGCCTCCCGGGCCGTCATGGAAGCCTTGGAGAGCCCCGGGGAGGCGCCATGGCCGCCCAGGCACCCCCCGGGAGTAGAGACGATTCAGTCAGGGAAGTGTGCCCGGGGGATTGGGGGGTCCTTCAGATCCTCTAGAAGACTACAGAAGACTTGCCAGGAGGCAACCCTTGGCCTTCTTCCACGCCTCTTCGTGCCGCAGGCACAGTGGCAGACCATGAACAGAGGTTCCTCCGAAGCCATGAGGGTTTGGCAAAGTGGTTGGGCTGGTTTCAATGTATCCCGTTTTTTGTTTCCTTCTTTCTGACTCCACCAGCGGCGCGCCTCCATTGATAAGCAACCAGTGAATAGCAGTTAAGGTGTGTGCTTACATGGGCATGCCGTGTATCCACTCCTTCATGCCCACTCGCCGACGCTGTCAGTGAGTTAGCCGCTTAGGCGCCTGCCTCGCTGAAACCCACCGCCGCCGCGCGATGCCGACAGGAATCATTTTCCTTGTAGTGATCGGGATGCCATAACGCGTCGTGAAGTGATCGGTACTTGTCTGGATCTAAGTAGCTTCTTTCAGGGTGCCGCTGCGGTGGACCATGCTTTGGAATCAATCGTCGTTTTATCACTGCGCGGCCGTCTTGAACGCTGTCGCCCTCTGCATCAGAAAAGAGGACAAGCTTGATGTCGTTCCAAGTTGTCCCCCCGCTATGCGTAATCTTCAGAACGAAGGTGGCCAGTCTGCGTCTTTCCAAGTCCGCGTTCTCAATATCACGTTTGCCACCGCTGGTGGCGACCATCTTGAAGGCGGCTCCATGTGCCGTTGCTGAAACTTTTCGGACTCCAAACGCTTCGCATGCTCCCACAAGCCCATCTAGCTAGCAGTGCATCGTTCCCTTTTTTGCGTGGTCTATCCAGTCGCGTTCTATTTCTATGGCCTGGTCTGGTGTGGTATGGTGCTGTCTGGGCGCATGCGTAGTTCAAGCCGCTCCTAAGTCCTGCTCCCCCGCCGTTGGAGTCGTCTTGCACGACTGCCTCCATACACTCGGGGCCCTGAAGAAGGAACCCTTTTCGTTGGGGAGGGGCTCCGCGTTCCTTAAGTGTTTCGCAGCTTGCCTCAGGTTCCCCTTATGTTTTCGATAGCAAATCGAAGTTTAACTTATGGAAAAAAGGGGCCTCGTTCCTTATTTAGGGTTCCTTAGGTCAACGCCCCGACTGTATTCCTCGTGCTCCACTCCTTCCATCCCTTCTCCTGCGCTGCTCCTCTCCTCCACCTGTGGCCCCTCCGGTGCCATCTCTGCGTGCCCGCAGCGGGGTTGCGCGAGGGGGGGGGCGAGGGGGGGGGCGCAGACCTTTGGGCACCCGATTCGGTTGGTGCTGCTCCTCTGGCGGGCCCCCGTCCTGGCAACTCCCTGCTCGTCTCGGTCTGCTCGTGTGTCGTCTTGTGTGGGCCATGCGATTCTTGCGGTCTCGCCTGATTTTGGACGAGGCAGAGCCGCATTGCAACGCTGTGTGTAGAATGTCGTGGCCAGCTGTGGTCGGGTACTGAGAGGAGCAGCGCGGGGAAGAGGATTGAGAGGAGCCGGCGACACAGCCACACCAACACGCGGGTTCACGAAGGTGAAGCAACGTTAGCCTTGCTTGCCCCATGCATGTGCTGCCTTCCTGTCCTCCGCATCTCTCCTCCCTTCCCTCTGCCTCTGCAGCAGCTTCGGGCCAGGGGGACCGCTTGTCCCACCTGTCCCAAGGTGATCCCAAGAGGCCTCCGCCCGACGCTGGCAAGAGCCCCAGGATGCCCCCAAGATGCCCCCAAGAGGCCTCAAGAGGCCCCCCATCCACCTCCCCATATCGCAAGACATCGAGCCGCCTGCAGCAAACTTTGCCCCCCGCAAACGCGCCGTCGAATTGAGTGCATGATAGTTCCACCAGGCTCTCCCGAACAGTCTCTGTATAATCTTTTTTGCGTTGTTTCTTGGGGGCTCATTTGGAGCCTCTTGGGGCCTCTTGAGGTTTCTCGAATGCCTCTTGGGGGCTCTCGGAATATCTCTTGGGAACTGGTCGGGGGGTCTTGGTGCCTTCTTGGGCGTGATGGTTCTACCGAGCTTCCTTGAAGAGGCTCGGTATAATCATCTTTGGGTCGCCTGGCTGGGTCTTGTGGTCCCATGTCTTTTCCTCCAGACCGCCCAGCGTGAGTGGTGGGATATGAACGTAGCAAGTCATTGATCGGGCGTGCGTGTGAGGGTAATGCGGTAGCCCTGCAACTAATTCTGCGAATATGTTTCACGCAGAGCGTCTTCGCTCGCTGCCACGGCCTGATTCGATGAAGTCCAGGATAGGGCACGGGCCGACCAGATGAGCCGAACCTCCGACATCATGTTTTTTTCCCAACCATCCTGTGGTGTTGGGTCCTCGTTTTGAAGAGACAGCGTCCCGCGTCTCACCTCCTCCTCCCGCTGCCCCCTCTCTCCTCCCCCTCCTCCCTCCTCCTATCCGCCTCGTCATCGTCATCGTCATCTTCATCATCGTCATCATCATCGCCATCGTCATGATCCACATCATCATGATTATCACCATCGCCATCGTCAGCGCCGCGCCCCTCACACGGTTCGTGGCACCACAAGGAGCTCCACCGACGGCCAAAGTGGTAGCGGTTGCATGCGTCACCGCCGCCCCCACACACTGGTTTGTGGGACACCCTAGCTCTGGAGTAGACCCACTAAAAGAAATGGCTACTCAACATATGGAAACATAGGCGGTGCCGCGTGTTAGTTTACCGCATCAAGCGGCAGCGTTGAAAAATGATCAGTAGCAGCCCCAGCGGCACACCCGTGAAGAAGGTGCCCGTGAAAACGGCGCTGGGTGGAAAACGCGGTGCCCCCCCGCCCCCGCTGGGAAAACTTCCCAGAACGACAACCAACAGAAACCCGCAACGGCCTAAGCGCCGCAGTGGCCGGCACCCACGGAACCCGTCCAACAACCACGCAGAGAGAGGACTTTTACGATGTTTCCATTCGTCATCGAGTCGTTGCCTCAATCCGCAGTGGTGCCGTAGGGGTGATCCTAGGGGCGACCGTCGCGACCCGTCGACCTTTGCGGTCCCTGCCGATGGCCACTCCAAAGAGCCTGGCAGCGGCAGCGGGTGGCGGTGCGAAGTCATGCCTCTACCGTCGTGTCGATTGGCACTCTTATGATGCCGCTTTGTAAAGCCGCTCATTGGCGACAGGTCACTCTTACAGGTCATCAGAAGACGACGCATGGTGCCGCGTAGTGCCTACTAGGTTTGCCTCGGCCGCGGGAACGGCCGACCCGGTGACCCCGAGCAGCGTGTCCAGGGACAGCTGCAGGAGGGTGTAGGCTTCGTCACCGTCACCGCCGCCCCATTTTGGCACGTCCCTCATTCGGTTCGTGGCCCCATAGGGAGCTCCACCGAAGGCCCCAGCGGGAGCGTCCGCATGGCACCGCCGCCCCATTTCGGCACACCCCTCGCACGGTTCGTGGCACCATAGGGAGCTCCACCGAATGCCCCAGCGGTAGCGTCCGCATGGCACCACCGCCACATTTTGGCACATCCCTCACACGGTTCGTGGCCCCATAGGGAGCTCTCCACCGAAGGCCCCAGCGGGAGCGTCCGCATGGTACCGCCGCCCCATTTCGGCACACCCCTCACACGGTCCGTGGCCCCATAGGGAGCTCCACCGAAGGCCCCAGCGGGAGCGTCCGCATGGCACCGCCGCCCCATTTCGGCACACCCCTCACACGCTTCGTGGCCCCATAGGGAGCTCCACCGAGGGCCCCAGCGGGAGCGTCCGCATGGCACCGCCGCCCCATTTCGGCACACCCCTCACACGGTTCGTGGCCCCATAGGGAGCTCCACCGAAGGCCCCAGCGGGAGCGTCCGCATGGCACCGCCGCTCCATTTTGGCACACCTTTCATACGGTTCGTGGCCCCATAGGGAGTTCCACCGAAGGCACCAGCGGGAGCGTCCGCATGGCCTTGCCGCTCCATTTTGGCACACCCCTCACACGGTTCGTGGCACCATAAGGGGGCTCAACCGAAGGCCCCAGCGGGAGCGTCCGCATGGCACCGCCGCCCCATTTGGCACACTTTTCACCCGGTTCGTGGCACCATAAGGGGGCTCAACCGAAGGCCCCAGCGGGAGCGTCCGCATAGCACCGCCGCTCCATTTTGGCACACCTTTCATACGGTTCGTGGCCCCATAGGGAGCTCCACCGAAGACCCCAGCGGGGGCGTCCGAATGGCACCGTCGCCCCATTTCGGCGCACCTCTCACACGGTTCGTGGCCCCATAGGGAGCCCCACGGACGGCTCCAATGGCGACGTTCGCGGGAGTCCTCCCGATTCATGTCGGCACATCTTTCACACGTTTCGTGAGAGAAGTTGTGCCGCGTGTGCTACTTGGAGTTTGCGCGCCCCCCTCCTTCGTCTCATCTCCCTCGCGGCACTCGCAGCTGCACATGGTTGGGTCTTTCGTCAGGCTAATTTCAGCACGGGGTGCTTGGAGCTCTCGATCCCATCCTCGGGACTTGATTTTCGCCGCGGGTTGTCGTTGATGGTGCATATTTGAAGCAGAACACCTGGGAGCACCCACCATTCATATTTTTCGCGACGTCGGAGGCACAGCGACAGTTCTTGTTGGGAGAGGCAGCGCAGATGGAGATGCGTGTGGCGAGGAGCCTTCCGCTGTCATTTGTCTGCTCTATCTTCTCGGAACAGGTGCTGGATCTTATCGACCGCATGCTTGTCTACGACCACGCTGTCCGCATTCTACCACAAGAGGTGCACAGGGGTGGAGGGGTGAAGACGAGGAAGAGGAAGAGGAGGAAGAGGAGAAGAAGAAGGAGGAGGAGGAATAGCATCGCATAGGAGGAGTGGTGATGATGAGGAGGAATAGCCCGTCGCAGAGGCCGCAGACCAGTTCACTAGCCGCGAGCTTGACCAAGAGGAATGGTCGTTATATCTTACCAAGTTCGTCGCCTCTTCAGCTCAGCCCCTTCATCACAGCATGCAGGCCCATAGGTGCTTCTCTTGGAACAAGGTCAAGGCGTCGCCGTGAGCCTGAACGCCCTGATGCCCCAGCGCACAAGCAAAGTTTTTCCCCTTTCGCTTGGTCCCCCTCTGGGTGAGGTGCTGAATGCCCTTCAAAGCAAGACCACTTCGGCAGGCAAGGTTCGGAACATTCTAACAAAGGTGTCACCATTTACCTTGAGGTGCCCAGGAACCGTGCTCTTCTAATCCTCCTGGTAAGCTTCAGTGGGACATTACCAGGCTCCTAAGAGCAAGGCCACTCCCGACGGATTTGCCAATGATGTTTCGCGTTTCGCCCCCAAGCGAGCGGCTCGGATTTTCCACCCTGTGCTGATTAAGGCCAGGTATTTAGCCAGAGAGCCCAGGCCTTCAAGCAGGGAAAAGTGGTCCTCATCCCCGAAGGCGCTCAGCTCAGTCTTGTCCCCTGTCTGCCCGTCGGAGCATTCGGTTGTGCAGCCATGTGTCTGTTGTACTATTTCCACAAGGATGCTGATGAGGACACATGGCCAAGGCCCTGGAAGCCGCCCAGTGCGGTGGCCGAGCTGGATGCAGCACCCATTTGGTCTAACACCTTGTGGTGTCCACCATTGATGCTGAGATGCTAATGGAGCTTAGCAGTGTTGTTGTCGATTTCGTTGATATTAGGGCGACCTTCTACGCGGTTCTTCGTCCGATGATATGCCGCCTCCCAGCTGGTCAGGACGATTTCGATGTAGTCTCGGAGAAGGAGGCGGATGCGGAAACCTTCAAGGAGGAGACTCGGCATCGGGCGTGCCATGGATACCCCTCGCGTTCCTGCGGGGAGCGAGCGTTGCCCGGGCGTGCGCGTGCAGAGCCTGGTGCATTCGAGTAGCGGAAGTGGGGGGCCAGGCTGGCCTAGTTCGCCCCAGACTCCGAGGCGGTGATTCATCCAACGCCATCGCCCGAGGGATCGATCTTCGAAGGGGATCTCGGCTGGCAGTGGGTATGGATATGTTTGGGTCCTTGGGTGGCCAAAGATGACCGCATCCACCGCCTGCCGAGGTCCCCGAATACCGGTCCTCGGGCGGCGGTGATGGGTACCCCCCCCGCCTCGCACAGACCTCTCAGCGCAGTGTGTCTTCCCACCTGCGCCCTCTGAGCTGACCCGGCGGGCGATGGCAGGCGATGCCGCACCCGTATTTCTGGCCGCTGCGGGATCAGGGCGAGATGGACAAGGGGCGCGGCTCGCAGGCGAGCGCGGAGGGGTAGGGGCGGGCCCGCTGCTCGGGGGGCGAAACTTGCGAACTCGCTTGGGTGGTCAGGGGTGAGACCCTCAGTCGCGTCAGAGGAGAATACTGGCAGGTTTTGGCGGACTTCTCTGGGCTCTTGGGCCTTGGGAGCTGCCTCGGCATCTATGCACCGACGAAAGCTATTCATGGGCTCTGAAATCATCCCATACGGTGGCCCCAGGCCCTGTCTTCAAGGGTGGAAAAAAACACCCCGACCCCGACAGTTCGTGTTTACTAAGCAGTTCTGTGCGTTTGCTAAACAGCTCTGCGCTGTTCGATTCCTTCCACGGGTGCGTTTACGAAACGGCTCCGCTTGTCAGGGTGCTTATTATGGGGGTGTTTTTTTCTGCTCTTCTATGTCTGCAGCACGCGCCGCAGCGGACAGCACTTTGGACATCGCTCCTCCCTACAGTGCCGTTTTTAATACATGCTCCGCGAGCGGATCATGTATTAAACATGCAGGGAGTCAGTACTAAAAACAACGATGAGTGCATGCAAACATTTATTCATACATTTATCATGTATTAAAATCCGATATCTTTAAAACATCCATGTATTAAACCTGCCCTGTATCCATCCCTCCTCCTTTGGGAATAACTCCTCCCCGTTACACTGCTAGGCGTGTCTGTGGACCGGGCGGGGCGTCTTGCTTGATGCTTCGTCTGGTCAGATGGGTCTTGCTGATTCGTGAACGTTAACAATCGGGGGTGGACAGACCTCCTACCCTGACACGTCGATTGAGGAATTGGCCGTTTTCCGTTCGCGAGAGGGCATCGCGGCCGTCATTTTTGCGGGTCCAGGTCCGTCGGTTTCGGTCCCAGGCCTTTTTCACTAAGGGGAGGTTTACTAAAGGGAGGTTTGTCCACCGCTGGTAATAACTGGTCACGTGTCCGAAGCATGTCTCGTGAAATGCCTATGACGCGTGCATGCGTGTGCCAATGAATGGATCGTTTGTCTGCATCCGTGAGTGCGTATACTTCAGACTGTGAGCTGGACTGGTGCGCGCGCTCGCCTGACCTGTTCTACGCCACGCCGCCGCTCGCTTGGCCGCGACGCCAAACAGTGTGTGTGCCTCAGACTGCAGAAAGTATGTGTGTGGGCATACACTTTAAATCAGGAACTGCACATGCTGACGTATACGTCAACGTTGGTGGATACGAATCTGTACATGCACGTGCAACGGGAGACGTATAGGCACATGGATGCATAGAGGATCGGAGGTTGGGGGTTGATAGCGACATGATCCCAACCTGGACATTGGTTTCGCTTTCGTTTCGTCTCGTGTTCGCGGGCGAGGCGAAGGTGCGCGTGGAGACGATGTTGACACTCCGCGTCGATGGCCTCCGAAATGGACAGAACTGGACATACGAATGGTCATTCAACGGGCCAGCGAAACAAAAGGTGGGTGATAGAACTGGTTACTCGAGTAAGAATCGCGAGACTTTTTATTGTCTACCTGTAGCCGCCAGCCATTTCAATCGCCCGCCTGTTCTGCGGACCAGTTCAATGACCAGTTCTATGACCAGCTCTCTCCAGTTGTACCAGCTTCGCGCATTTGGTATATACGTACATCACAGACCACCCTTCGAACATCGCACTGGATACCCGCAAGACAACCACATGACAACGCATGCGACAATCCACGGGAGATCCTTCAGGACAGAAACCCACACATTTTGTCATGTTTGTTTTCGCCGAGGACGACCCACATTCATCCGCATTCCCTCTTGCCCACTCCTCCGCTCTCTGGAGCACTCCGTCCCCATTCCCACTCCTCCGCACTCTTGCCTTTTCCGTCCCCCTCCCCGCCCCCCCTCCTCCGCACTCCTCCGCATTCCTCCTCCTCCCTCCTCCTCCTCCTCCGCCTCGGACGACGACGACGACGGCGGTCGCGCATGGTCGTAGCATCGCGAGTCAAACCGCCCAGCCTTGGGACGCTTTGCGATCCGGCCGAACCGAGGAACTCCCGGGGCAGCAGTGGCAGTGCCGCGATTCCGTGGCACCGCGCCCAACGCTGCCGGAGGCCTTTGGCACGGGCAGGGTGGGGACGGACTCCTCCGAAGCCGCCGTCGCCCTGCTCCCCCCCGCCCAAGCCCGCCTGGCAGCCGTGCTCTTCGGAGGTCTGCGCGCACCCTCGGAGGCTGCCCCGTGCGTCCCCAGCCAGCAGCGCGGGCAAGGGGGGCTGGGGGGGCCATGGGCGCGGGGGGCGGGGAGGACGAACACGAGGCGGCGGAGGCGGAGGCGGAGGCGGAGGCGGAGGCGGAGGAGGAGGAGGAGGGGGGGGGAGGAGGCGGAGGAAGCGGAGAAGGCGGAGGAGGCGGAGGAGGAGGCGGAGGAGGAGGAGGAGGAGGAGGAGGAGGAGGAGGAGGAGGAGGAGGAGGAGGAGGAGGAAGATGAATGAACCAGGGAGGGGCGGAGGGTCGGAGGAGGATGGGGAACGATGGTCGAAGACCGTGGACGAGGACAAGGATTGCGGAGGATGTGGATGATGGAGCAGGGAGGAGGAGTGGGGGGGGAGTGGGGGAGAAGGAGAGGAGAGGAGGGGGTGGAAGAGGAGAGCTCGCCCTGCCCGAGGCGAGCGCGTGATGGCGGGAGCGGGCGCCCTCCGCGTAGGCGCTCAGGTCCTCCGCGGTAGGCGCATGGCTCTTCTCGCCCTCCTCCCCGCTCACCCGCTTCCAGCTCGGGCTCCTCCTCTGCCTCCTCCTCCTTCTCGACCCCCTCCTTCTTCTTCTCCTCCTCACCCTCCTCCTTCTCCTCTTTATCATCAACAGCATCACCATCATCTCACCATTACCACCGTAAGCATGACTACCATCATCATCATCATCATCATCATCATCATCATCATCATCATCATCATCATCATCATCATCACCAGCAGCAGCACCATCATCATCATCATCATCATCATCATCATCATCATCATCATCATCATCATCATCATCATCATCTCCATCACCATCAGCATCATCACCATCATCATCACCATCATCACCATCATCACCATCATCACCATCATCATCATCATCACAATCACGATCATCATCATCATCATCATCATCATCATCATCATCATCATCATCATCATCATCTTCATCAGCTTCATCATCATCGCCATCAACACCACCCCCACCACCAGCATCAGCATCGGCATCATCACCAGCATCAGCATCAACATCACCGTACTCATCATCAACATCACCACCATCACCACCATCATCATCATCACCACCATATCATCATCATCATCATCATCATCATCATCATCATCATCATCATCATCATCATCATCATGCTCGTCATCCGTCATAGTCATGACCATCATCATCATGTGCATCATCACCATCACCCTCACCATCATTATCTTCGGCATCATCAACATCACCATGGCCATCACCACCATCATTATTACCATCATCATCATCATCATCATCATCATCATCATCATCATCATCATCATCATCATCACCATCACCATCTGAACCTCTGGTCGTACTTAATGGGCGGGTGGCATCGGAAGAGCCCGCCTTTCTGCCAGTCCTCAAAGCAGCTCTTCACGATCTCCATTCCAGCCTTGAGCGCAGGCGGGTCGTTGCCCTGGAGGTGCACGATCCTGCCGAAAGGCCTGTAGGAGCCACCGAGCGCCGTCAAATCCGAGACATCCTCGGTCTCAGTCTTCGCCCACTTTACCCAGGAGGCGTTCCGGCCGTCTCGATTTTTGCCGACGGTCTCGCGCTGGCGCTTGAGGCTGGCATCTTGTTCCTCCTCGCGCTGCTTGGCTGCACATTTCTGATGTCAATGCAACTCTTCAGGAGTTTCATCTTCGGGGGGTAAATTCGCCATGTCCATGTGTCGGCTTCAACCCCGCCCGCGGAGCTGAACGGGGAGCGTGTGTCGATCAATTCGGCCAGCTCCGCCTCGGTGCTCTCCTTTTTAGAATCGACGTCCCAGGAAGCATGGACCACCAGCTTCTGCGCCAAGGCTACGACATCCTTCTGCCAGTTAACCTCGCCGTCGGCAGAGGTTGGGGCCACCGTCGCCGTCGGAGTCAACGACTCAGCCGAGGGATGAACCAACTCCGCAGAACCAGCCATCGCCGAAGTCTGGCCGACGACAGTCCTAGCCGTTGTGTAAGCAGGGTTACGCCACGCCGGGCAACAAACCGCTAATTTGAGCCAACATGTTACATAGCAAACGCGTGCGCATCGCCATTCCCACCGGAGAAACAGTTTCGGGGTCATCATCACCACTGGAGAGCAAACGGAGTATGGGGAGGGGGAAGAGGAGGTGGAGGAGGAGGAGGAGAAGGAGGAGGAGGAGGAGGCTTGCAATCACCCCACATCGGATTGATGTCTACTACTCACCGCTTGGATCTAGGAGGAACCACGGCAACTGTGACGATGACGTTGCTATTTATGAGGTTGATGATGTGCATGACTGTTGCAATGATGGCGATGTGGACGGCTGTCGCAACGGCATCTCGATACAAGTCATGCTACACGCAGGTTTTTGCACTGTTGTTTTTGTCCAGCGCACGTGCCGAGCATCGAATCCAGCACACGCGCCAGATACATTTTCGACCCAGATTCAGCTTGATCGGGCTTTGAGAAATGATGTCTGCACCCATAATCATGTTTCAACAGCAGGTGATCAAGCTTCGAATCTTCTGGTGTTAGCGCCACGTATGTTGGCGTTGACTCTAGCGCGAAAGGCTGGGCGACAAGCTTACAGCTGCGCAGCCCACCAGTCCGAACGTTAATCCACCAAAGGAGCGCTGATCCCGACCTTGGGCGCCAGCATCTCCTTCGGCTGAGGCTCGACCGCAGCCGCGTTCCCCTGGGGCCTGCCCTGCCTCGCGGGCATCTGCGGCTGGCCCGGGCTGTCCGTGGCGCCGTCGGCGCACGAGGCCTTTAGGAACCTCGGCGGCGCCGCCGCGGGGCGCTTCCTCGGCGCGGGGGTCGGCGTCGGAAGAGGCTCCACAGCGCCTGCAGCGGGGCTCTCCTTCGCTGCCCTCGGCGAGTCGTCCGCATGCTCGATGCCGACCAGCTCGTCGATCTTCATCCTCTGGCCCTTGATGTCGTTGAGCTCGATATCGCCGTTCGCGTACTGGTTCACGAGGTTCTTGAGCACAGCGACGGCTGACTCCCGCGTCAAGTAACATGCTGGAAAAGCTGCTTCTTTTTCTTAAATTCATGATCTAGCTGCACGTAGTGCGAAAGGAAGACGATGTCTTGCTGCTTGTCGCACTTCTTCGACAAGGTGAGCTCCTGCTTACGAACGGTGCTGCAGATGGAGAGCAAGGGCCCCTTTGTCTTCAAGAACTCCGCCTCCTGCCTGGTCTCGAACTCCTCGACTGTCACGTCTGGGACGTCACGCGCAGCGTCACCCCACTTGTCCTGCAGCAGTCGGTCGGCCTCGCGCCCTTCTCCACGTGGATGTCGGTGTACTTCTGGCCTTTTGGCCCGTCGAAGCGCCAAGCCCTTCTTTTCTCGGGGTCGAAGCCATATATACAGATATATCAATATCTTTATGTATACATACATGCAGATACTGGGCCTCGGGCTTGGCGACTTCCTTCGGCTCGCACTTCTAGCGGTCGTCGGGGTGCGTCGTGTACAGCGGGACCAGCGAGTCCTCTTTGTCGGGGCCCCTGTCGTGCTCGTTCTCCTTGAAGCAGTCCTCGTCCTCGTTCGCCTCCTCGGCCGCAGGCGCGGCCTCCCCGCCATCGGCCGTCTCCGTGTCCTCGACGTGGTCTTGGTCCTCGTCAGCCTCGTCGTCGGGCATATCCTCGTCGCTATCCACGTTGACCTTTGGCGTTCCTGTTTCGGACAGCTCTATCTGGGCGCTGGTGCTGCTTCACGCGCCTGCACACGTCGCGCACCGTGAATGCCAGCGCTTCGACCCACGTTCCTGGAGCTTTTGCTGCCTCGGGATGCGTTCCAGCAGCTGCGCCTCGCCGAGTGCGTTCCTGGGGTGCCCGGATCGTCCCGAACGGCCGCCGGAGACCCCCCCTTTGGAGGTTGGATGTTCGGTTCGGTTGCCCGTGGCCTGTGGCTCCATCGAGCCCCCGTCGAGCCCGGGGGATTCAATCTTCGGCAGTTTGGTCACGCGGCGGCCTCCTCAGGCGGAGGAGGCTTCGACTCTGCTGCCTTGTGACTCGTGGCCCGCTCCTGGCCCCTGTGCACAGGGTGGGCGAATTTCGATCTGCTTGACCGTGCCCTCCCCGTGACCGCCCCGTACCTTACCAGCCTGGAACATATCCCTATCCCTATGCTGGGCACCTCCTCATCACGAGGCCAATCTTAGGGATTCCCTTTTTTTTCGATGACGAATCCCTAAGATTGTCATCGCCTTTTGGCGTGTCAATCTTAGGGATAGGGATACGTTCGAGGCTGGTAAGTACCCCTCCTTAGAGGTTGCACTCTCTTGCCAGGAGGGCGCGGGGCGAGGCCGGATTTTTTCGGCTTGATCGCCCATGGCCCGTGGCCCCGCGTGGTGTGCGAGTTCCTCAATCTTGCCCGGGGCGCACTCTGTCGCAGGCCCAGAGGTTGACACCAACACTAATATCGGCGGTGTGCCTCCACCGAGGGAAGAAGATCCCGATCTCGGTGATGGTGGTAATATTCTGGCTTCCAGGGTGACCGAAATCTTGCCACCAACACCGAAATCTAGGATCATCTTCCCCCTGTTGAGGCAACCCCCTTGTGTTGGTGTTGGCGCCAATTTCTAGGCCTCCAACTTTGTCCCTTCGACCCGTTGAGGCCCCAGTGTGAGGTGGCCAATCTGCTACTTTCGGGTTTCTCTCCAGGGTGAAATCCTGTCTCCTTTGATCACTCTCGTTCCACAGGCCCGCCTCGCTCTTCCCCATGCTTCTCTCTCGTCCCTTCCTGTGTGCGGCTGCACTGGCCGAATCAAGCTGTGTGTCCGGGCCCACTGCTCGGCGACAATCTAGGCATGCAAAAAGATGAGGCATGTTGCGACGTCGGTCTCTGGACCCATCAGAGTGGTGGAGGAGGATGGTGAGAAGCACAAGTGATCTTTCACGGTCGTTTGCAATCGTGGCTGCTGTCAAGTTTCCGTTCCACTGTCCAGCAGGGCCTCAGCCAGCCAACGAATCCAGGAAGCTACGCACGGTCGCACGATTAGCGGTCGATGCGAATCTCGTTCTAGCAGTTTGGTAGCTTCTGTTGTTGACATCACGAACGGGGATTCCAACTCGATACCCAGGGCACTCATGAAACCATCCAGGTGCTTTTGGCAAGGTTCCTTGGACCCCGAACTTGTTACAGCCTCAGTCACGTCGAACAAGGCAGTAACGTTGGAATCTTGCCTGTCGCAGGAAACAGACTGTTGTACGGTGTGACATTTGATATATCGGTATCCCAGAAGGCCGTAATGGGCACGTACGTATCAGCTCGCTTCCCCAGTGGAGATAACATGTGACTTGTTTTCGAAATGCCCCAGGGGGGGGGTGTAACATTTGACATTCAGCTTGCTGGATGGCTCCTCGGTAGCTTCTGTGAGCCGCGTGGGATTCTGCTGATGGTCCTGCTGAGAGTTTGGGAGGGTCCTTGGGCCGTTTACCGGGCGTCGTGGGGCTGTGTTAGTTTACCGTGATGCGTATTTCTCTCCGTAAGTTTTCCGAGTGTTTTTTGTTGTTCTGAAGTAGCCAACATGTTTACGACTTACCCTGGCGCCGTGCTGGTGAGGATCTTGACTCAGCGCAGGCTTCACATTGCGCTCGAATGGTCACATCTCAGACCTTCTGAATGCACTTCTGTATGCATGCGATGACTTACTTGCACATGTATGTATGAGCGTCTACGATGATGTGAGTGGGTGCGCGCGCGCGCGCGCGCGCGTGTGTGTGTGTGTGTGTGTGTGTGTGTGTGTGTGTGTTCGTGCGTGCGTGCGTGCGTGCGTGCGTGCGTGCGTGCGTGCGTGCGTGCGTGCGTGCGTGCGTGCGTGTGTGAGAGAGAGAGAGAGAGAGGCTGTGTGCACGGGTGAATATAGTTGCCTTCGGCCTGTACCGCCACCGTGCTTGGGTTGTGGGCAAGCGGCCTCTTGTGTGTTTGTTACGGGCTCCTGGTAAAGCTCTCGGGGCCCTCGTGGATGCCTGTTGAGGGGACTCTTGGGGGTCTCTCGGGGGCCTCCAGGGGGTGCTCTTGGGGCCCCCTGCGGAGCCCATAGGGCCTCTTGGGGGCACGTTGAGGGGCTTGGGGTAATATTCAAGCCGTCATCTTCGTTGTCGTCCTCCAGGTATGCGGGTTCGCGGGCACCGCGCATCGCATCGCATCACCAGCGTGGTCGGCAGGAAGTCGTCTCCCAGCGTGCCGGCCAGCATTTCTGCCAAGGACCTTTCCGAGAAGCTCGCTCCAGGCGTGCCCGCTTGCACTTGACGGATCAACGCGCTGCGAGCGTTGCACTCGAACCGTGCCGGATTGCGGGCACCGCACATCTCGCTGCCAGCACTGTCGGCAGGAGGTCCTTTCCGAACGTGCCGGCTCGCTTGCGGCGCACTCCGCGCAACCAGCAGTTCTGCGCCAAGCAGCTCACTCCACGCATGCCCGCTCGCACGCTGTGGTCGTTGCGCTGCCAGCGCCGATGCCAGGAGGCTCAGTCCGAGCGTCCCAGGTCGTTTCCAGCACGCCTTGCGTTGCCAGGAAGGGTTGGCCGGGGTTGGCAGTGGGGTTGGCGACTGAAGTTCTTTGTTCAACGCTTCTTCCCTTAGCATGCAGTAGCTATAAGTTGGGAGCTGGACTTGATACTGGGGACAGGACAGCCTGGTCCACGCAGCCTGTTGGCCCCCAAGGGGGCCGGCATATTAACGCGTCTTTGACTGTGCAATATTTAACTGCTTCGTTCATTCCGCTGGCCCATATTGCTTCGCCGCTGTCGTTTGTCGGTGTGTGCTTCTTGGGGCTCTCTTGGGAGGCCTCTTCGTGGTGTGAAGATGTTGCAGGCCATGTCGGTGGCGACGCCCGCATCTCTCTACTTCTAACCTCACTGTGCGCTGCCCTCAAGGCGCACGCTTCTCTGGGTGGCATCCCGACTCCTAGTGTGGGCTCTGTCCCCAGGGGGTGGGCACATGCAGATAGGTTCTCAGGCACACCCATCCCTTCCACAGGTGGCCTCTTCGGGGGTCTTGTACGCGTCGTGGGCCGTCTGGAAGCCATCGTGGGTGTCTCGGACCGATCGTTCGACGAGTGCCAGTTGGAGCGCTGCCAATTGCCCGAGTGGTCGTTGTCAATGCGGTGCTGCTGGGTGGGGCTGTTGATTATCGAAGACGCCTACGGCGAGTCACCGCCGGCCCCCTGCCCTTTCGGAAGCGATTACGTGACCGAACGTTGAGGCCAGAACACTGCCAAGCTATCGTACCATGTGTTCCCCGAGTTGGTTTGGAAAGCCTTCGGGGAACACGTGGGAGAGGAAGGGGAAGAGGAGGAGAGTGAGGAATAGGCGTGTTCGGGGCCCCTTGGGGGCCCTTGTGAGTTTTTGGAAGCGTTCTGGGGCCTGCTGGCCGAAAGCTGGGTCAAATCCTTGCAAATCTTTCCGAACGAGTGTTCCCCGAATCGGTTTGGAAAGCTTTCGGGGAACACGTGGAGGAGGTTGTGGAAGAGGAGGATCGTGAGGAGAAAGGGGAAGGGAGAAAGAGTCCTCTTGGGAGCCTCATGAGGCACTCTGGAGCTCAATTGGGCCGTCTTGGCCGTCTTGGAGGCATCTTGAAGGTCATCTTGGCCGTCTGGAGGCCATTTTGACACTTTCGGACCTTCCTGGAGGACGTCTTGGAGGGTTCTTGGGCCGTCTTGGAGGCCTCTTGCGGGCCTTTTCGGCAGTCTACGGCCATCTTGAGGCTATCTGGGGCCGTCTTGGGTGCATCTGGGGGCCATCTTCGCTGTCTTGGAAGCCTTCTCGGCCGTCTTGGAGGCATCTTGGAGGCATCTTGGAGGTCATGTTGGCCGTCTTGGAGGCCATCTTCGGCGTCTTCGGGGCCATCTTGGGCCGTCTTGGGCTCTTCTTGGGGCCCTCTCGGGGGCCTCTTGGGCTGTCATTGTGCCATCTTGGAGGCCTCTTGGGCGCTTTTGGGACGATGTTGGGGGCCTCTTGGGCCGTCTTGGGCCGTCGGAGAGCTGATAAGAAGAAAGTGCCCAAATCCGTCAAAAACCAAGGACGATCACTGAATTTTGCCCTTTCGGGCCTTCCTGGAGGACGTCTTGGAGGCCTCTTGGGGGCCTCTTGGCCAGTCTCAGGCCGTCTTGGGTGCATCCTGGGCCGTCTTGGAGGCTTCTTGGACGAACTTCAAGGCATCTTGGACTCTCTCGGGCCGTCTTGGAAGCCATCTTGGATCATCTTTGGCGACTCGGAGGCCATCTTGGAGGCCATCTTGGGCCAACGTGACCATCTTAAAGGCCATCTTGAGCCGTCTTGGAGAATTTTGTGTGGACGTTGGGGTGGTGTATGCTGCCTTGTGCGGCCTTTCGGGTGGCCGGCGGAAAGGGCCGAAGCTCCAGGGATTTTTTCCAACAGAACCAACATCGAAAGGATCGAGCACGCTGTGCACCCCTGTGGCAAGCCAACATGGGGCGGCGGATCGAAGACGCCTACGGGGAACCACCGCCGCCCCCTGCCTTTGTGGAAGCGCCTATGTGGCCGAATGTTGAGGCCAGACCTGCCAAGCTATCGGACCTTTGGTTCCCCGAATCGGTCTGGAAAGCCTTCGGGGCACACGTGGGCATCTTGAAGGTCATCTTGGCCGTCTGGAGGCCATTTGGAGCGGCGCGGCCCGTCTCGGGGGCCTCTCTGAACCGACTTGGGGCCCTCTGGGGGCGCCTCTGGGCCGTCTTGGAGGCCATCTTGGGCGTCTTGGAGGCCTCTTGGGCCGTGTTTGGGACCTCTTGCGGCCGCCTCGGGGCCGTCGTGGGCCGTCTCGGGGTGCTCCTGGAGGCCTCTTGGGGCCGTCTTGGGGCGCTCTCGGAGGCCTCCTGGGCTGTCTTGGAGCGTCGGGAAGCCGAACAGACAAAACACCAAAATCCTTCCAAGACCATCGTAAAGTGGACGACATTGGCCTCTTCGGGCCTTCCTGGAGAGCCTCTTGGAGGCCTCTTGGGCCGTCTGGGGCCGTCTTGGAGGCTTCTTGGGCGAACTTGGAGGTATCTTGGACCCTCTTGGGCCGTCTCGGAGGCCGTCTGGGACTATCTTGGGTGGACTTGGAGGCCATCTTGGACCATCTTGGAGGCCATCTTGGGCCAACGTGACCATCCTGGAGGCCATGTTGGGCCGTCTTGGAGGAAGAATCGGGATTGGGCGATGGCGTGTGCGTCTTGCGGGTCTTGGGGGGCGGCCGGCGGGACGGGCCGAAACCCATTGGGAGAGTTCTTTTGGAAAAAGAGCCAAAACCCAAACCGAAAAAATCCAGCACGCCAGGCACCCCTGCGATGAATCGACAGGGGGCGGCGGATCTATTGGCCTTCGGCCCCTCCTGCCACCGTGCCTGGGCGGTGGGTCGGAGGCCTCACGGATGTTGGGTGGGCTCTCGTGGTTGGCCTTTCGGGTGCCTCTGCGACGCAGTTTTGAGGCCTCTTGGGGGCCGTGTTGGGGCCTCTTGGGGCCTCTTGGGTGCCTCTTGGGGCTTCTTGAGGTGCCTCCTGGGGGCCCCTTGCGGGCCCCTTGGAGCCTCTTGTGGGCCTCCTGGGGCCTCCTGGGGGCTTCTTAGGGCTGAAGGCTAGACTTTTCGGTTCCGGGCCCCCTTCTTGGGCCCTTCTTGGGGCCGTTTTGGGGCCCTCTTGGGCCGTCTTGGGCGCCTCTTGGTGCCCTCTTGGGCCGTCTTGGGGCCCTCGTGGGCTCTCTTGGGCCCATCTTGGGGGCGTGTTGGGCCGCCCGGGGACGATGTTGGAGGCCTCTAGGGCAGTTCTGGACGCCGTGAACCCCTAAACGTCGTACATGCGAAAAGTGCACCTTTTCCCAGGGGGATGGGATGTTTTTTTGCTTGTTGGGGCCCTCTTGGAGAGCCTCTTGAGGCTCTCTTGGTTTTTTGGTTCGCGGCCTCTGGGGCCATCTGGAGACCATCATGAGCGTCTTGGAACGATCTTTCGGCGACTCGGGGTCTCTTGGGCCGTGTATGGGGGCGCCCCAGCGCCCTCCTGGCGCGCTCCTGGAGCGCCCGGGTATCGCCTGGGCATCGCCCGGGCATCGCCCAGGGTAGTTTCGTCCAGGGGTCCCCAGGGGCCGCCATGCGCGCGCGAACTAGAAATATTGTTACCCTGTTACCGAGATCTTAGCACGTTTCTTGCCCGTTGGTGTGGTGAATGTCAGTATGCGCGCGCATGTGAGCGCACGTGTGTGTGTGTGTGTGTGTGCGCGTGTGGGTGAGTGAGTGAGTGAGTGAGTGAGTGAGTGAGTGAGTGAGTGAGTGAGTGAGTGAGTGAGTGAGTGAGTGTGTGTACGTGCCTGTGCCCTTTCATGTGTATCTGAATTCGAGCATGTGCCTGTGTACGTGTACGTGTAAATGTACGTGTTGATGTGTACGTGTAGATGTGCGCGTGGGCAACCGCCCGTGATTGCTAGGTTAATGGCGTGGGCCCACACCCAGCGCTTTGCTCTTCTTCAGGATCCGCCTTCTGGCGACTCGCTCTGACTACAGGGACATCTCACGAGTCGCCGAGACACCGCTCTCAGACTCCGTCGCCACCCAAAGAAAAACTCCTGATGCTTCTTGAAGCCGGCCATGCTGGAGGCAATCTTGAGCCAAGTTGGACCATCTTGCGGTATCTCGTGCTATCTTGCAGCCGTTGAGGGCCGCCTTGGCCGCTCCAACCCCTCGCGGTTCCCCCACCCAGACTCCCTGGGAGAGGGCAGGGGGAGGGGTCCACCGAGGGGAAGAATGAGTTTGACGACCAGAGGGCTGGTGGGACCCACCACTTGACGACCCGAGGGTGCAGGATTTGTGGATCTGCGGAGTGCAGGCGCGCAGGCCGCACTGCGAGACCGGTGCCACAATTGTGTGCGCCGCCACCGTCACAGAAATCCCCTGCTGCCCCTCTCCAGGTAGTGGTTGTTGTGGTGAACCGAGGGTGCCCGTAGACACCTGGCGGGTGGAGGAAAATTCGAGAGGGCTGGTTCTTACAATCGTTTGAGCCCGTAGAGGCCAGTGTCGGGTGCTGGGACTGTCAAGCAGCGATCCGAGATGGGATCGTCGGCCCCAGGGTGCCGAGAGGTCAGGGGGCCCGCGTCTTGAACACGTCGAGCCGCCGGGTGTCTGGGCTGCCCCTCGCCCACTGCCCCTCCCCCCCGTGGCCCTCCCCGCTCCCCTTGCGCCCTGGTCAGGCTCACGGCTACGCTCAAGTCGGGCGGGTCCCCCTGCAGGGAGGGGTTTTGGCCGGAAAACAAAGAATACTCCCCAAAAAATCCAACCTGGCCAAAAAATAATCAAATCAAATCCCCAGACTATTTTTTGATTATTTTTGAATTGTCCTCCTGTAGAGGGACGGGCCCGACTTCAGGCTACGCGTGCAGAGGGCGCGCGAGCGCTGCCGTCTTCCTTGTGGCACCGCCTCCGCCCCGCATCCCGCCGCTAGGGGGTCACATGTGAACCCTACCCCTACCCCCCACGATTTCTGAGGGGGAGGGTGGGGTTCACTTCGCTCGGGAGCTTCCGAACGAAGTGAACCCCACCCTCCTCCTCAGAAAAATCGTGGGGGGTAGGGGTAGGGTTCGCATGCGGCTCCCCAGTTACGAAATCTGCTGCATGCAGCCGGTTTCGGCCCCGCCGAGGGGCCCATTCCTCCAGGCGTGGCCGCCTCCGGCGCCGGGAGGCGCCGGGGAAGCCAGCAGCGTGAGCTGGTTCTCCCCCCCCCTTTGCTCAGGAGGGAAAGAAACACACAGACACAATTAATCGTCGAGTCCCAGGAGAATCTGGGAAAATATGGGCATTGGGCGGGAAGACAAAACCCAGAAAATCTAGGAGAATATGGGGAATCTTTTTTTATTTGTGTGTATTTATTTGTGTGTCCCAGGGCCCCTTCAGGGGGTCCTCTCGGATGGGAGGGCGGGGGCCCTCTTCAGAGCGAGCCTTGGGGGCTCCTGGAGGGAGGCCTCTGAGAAGATGGGGAGGCTTCCAAGAAGCCGCACGCCATCTCAGAAGATCCCCCCCTCGCCTGCACTGGAGGGTCGGGAGAGGGAGGGTCTCGCCCTGTGCTGGAATGCCTCGGTGCCAGCGGCGCGGGCAATCTCTGGGCAGCTTTGCGCATGGCTGTGCCACCACGACGCGCAGTCACACGTTGCTTCCCCCCTCGCCCTCTTCGAAGGGCGCCCAGATCCCCTTCGCGCGCACCGCCAGCAGGAGCTGCCGCGCCCTCATTGGAGGGCGGCCCTGGGACGGTCCGCGCTGGATCGGGCTTCCCCCCCTGACCTCCGACGTCGTAACTTTTTCGCAACGTCGCCCCCCCGGGGACCGGCCTTTCGTCCCGAGTTGCTTCTTGACGGTCCCGAGCCCCGGTGAGG
>CAUYUJ010022186.1:93911-127488 GCA_963575745.1 Prorocentrum cordatum
GGAGGAGGAGGAGGACGAGAAACAGGAGGACGAGGAGGAAGAAGGACGGGGTGTCATACCCCAACCACGTCCCGCCAGGTCGGCGACGCGGAGCGGGCTATGTCGGTCTTCCGCCAGATGCAAGCTCAAGGCTATTGGACCGTAGCTCCTGGGCTCCTCCCCTCCATTCCTCCCGCCCGCCGTCTCCCTCCCACGCGTCTGCACCCTCTCCCTCTCCCTCTGCCTCCCTCTCCCTCTCCCTCTGCCTCCCTCTCCCTCTCTCTCCCTCTCTCTCTCTCTCCCTCTCCCTCTCTCTTTCTCTTCTCTCTTTCTCTTTCTCTCTCTCTCTCGCCTCTGTTCTCTCTCTCTCTCTCTCGATCCTCTCTCTGTGTTTTGTTTTCTCTTTCTCTCTTGCAGTCTTCGCTCTCTCTCTTTCTCTCTCCTCCTCCCTTTCTCTCTTTCTCTGTCCCACCTCCCTCTCCCTCTCTCTCGTGCTCTCTCTCTCTCTCTTCCTCTCTCTGGGGGGGGGTCCTGGGCTGTCGTAGGGCTGGCTGTCCTGGGTTGATTTTCGGTGTTGACGTTATTGTCACAGGACCGCTTGGGGAGTCATTTGTAGGGCATGGGGAGTGTCTTCAGGTCATCGGTGGTTTATTGCGGCCTTTTCTTCGAGTCTCTGAAGTCGTTTAAGTATTTGGTTATCCTGGGGACTTCGGCACAGCGTGTTGGAAACGGATTCAGCCCCTTCGGAGGCCTCCTGGGGGCACTTCTCCTGTGCTCTCCAGTAGTCTGTGCGCCTTTGGGGTGGGCGTGTCGTGTTCTTAGTGTCTTGAGAGTGCCGGTCGTCTTGTCTTGTCAGTGGAGGTCGTTGGGCCGTTTGGAGACGGTCAGGTCTTCGGCCGTCTTGGGGTCAGCTTGGGACTTGCATTGGGGCTCCGGGTGGCTGTCCAGAGTTGTGATGGCCAATGGGGCGTAAGTAAAGCACTTCTTCTCTTAGAGGTGAGAGGACACTGAGAGTTGGCGCACTGAGTGATTGCTTCTTGGCCTCCGTGTTGTAGGGGGCACAGGCGGCTGCCTCGCATGGGGCCGTGTCCTGTAACAGTGCAGTGGTGGATATGGTCCACAGAGAGAGGGCGGAGGGATGGGTGAGTACAGTGGAGGGCGGATGGAAGCAGGTGGGGGGAGACGGGTGAAGAGTGAGGGTGAGGATGAGGCCGGACGGGGAGAAGGGCATACGGGAAAAGGGGCCTACTTCGAGGGGGGGAGGATTGAAAGCGGGCTGAGGGAGGAGGGAATAGGAGGAAAAGGATGATGATGATGATGATGATGATGATGATGATGATGATGATGATGATGATGATGATGATGATGATGATGATGATGATGAGGATGAGGATGAGGATGAGGATGAGGATGAGGAAGAAGGATGATGTTGCTGATGATGATGATGATGATGAGGATGAGGATGATGATGATGAGGAGGAGGAGGTGGGTTATAGTATACTGTCGCTACTGGGTGGGAAGGATGAGCTTGTGCATAGGTCAGATGGATGTCGTTACCGACGCCGTTTGGCTCAAGTGACCAAGAGGTTCACAGTCCGTTGCCTTACAACAAATGTCATCGATCCGTTCGCGTGTAAACTCTCCTCGGGAATTCGCATGGTAGCGGAACGAGGTCGATGGCGGCAGCAGCGGCAGCTCCCGCACATCCAGGCGACCCGCTCCCTGAGTTAAACACGCCCCAGGGCCGTGTTCAGTTGTTCAGCTTGAACCCAACGAACTTCAGCGAGTTCTGTGAAGCACCTTGCTTTGGAGGGGACTACTGTTGTGTGGAAGTAGCCCAAAGAGCCAGTCCTGAGGGAAACAGGGAATTGATGGAATGACAGACGACAGCAGGAGTCAAAGTGTTACACGTAAGGAGAACGATGGACTGTCACTCATGGCTCAGTCAATCAACTGACTATTATCCAGCATCGTCTACCGCAACATGTACGCAGAGGGAGAATCCAAGAAACCGCAGTTGATAATCGAGAACTTAGAAGACCAAACTGACCAAACGGACGTACAAAACACACGATGGACCAGGTTACCAACATAGTGAAACCAGTTGCGGAACGTAAAATGGACAGGGGGAAGACAGACACCGGTTAACGAACAGAGGCTGCGCAGCAGCTTAAAACGTTCGCGGGAGACAGAAACATTTTTCGCGAGTGTAGCGAAAAGCTGGTCAACGCACTGGCTCAGGGTAATCTCCACTATCGAAAAGCGCTGCACAGTTTAGGAAACAATCCTGAAACGATGGGCGGCACGTCGCACGATGAAGACGATGATGACGCGGTCAGGATCTGCAATGGGAGGTAAACGGTCGCGGAATACACGAAAACCAATCTGGCCAAACAAGAGGCGGACGACAGCAAAGGAGAACTTGAAACAAGCGAAGATATGGTACACAAACTAGACAAAGACATGTGGCACATATTAGATGACAAGTTCGATGGGGTGGGCACCAGAGGGAAATTGAGGGGTCTCCGCGAGGGTGAGCAACTGCAGGCGTAGGCGTATGAAAATTATTCAAGTAGTGTGCCGCATTTACTGGCCATGCCCTGTGTGCCAAAAAGAGCTTGGCCATGAGGCCCGACAAACCGCATGAAAATGAACTTGTGGACAGCACTGGTGGACACCCGAGAAGAAGCTGTCCAACATGCTCGTTGCACGTGCTTTTCTGAGTCGCAGCTCTGAGATCCATCATGCCGCATGATGGCGCGTGGTTTGAGGTTCGGCACCAGTTGTGCCTCGTGGCTCCCCGTTCCTTGGCGCCGGGATCACTGGCGCTGGCAAGCGACCAGAAGCTGCATGAGAAGTGCGAGGGTTGAGCGCGCAAGAAAAGGTTAGGCGCGGGCGCCCGGAAACGCGCGGCGCCATGGGCGTCGCGGGGGCGAGCGGGGCCAATGAGGGGCAGGTTGACACTTGGGATGCGCGCGAGGGTTGGAACGTGGGAGGGTCCATTGACGCGGGCGGTCAGTGGCTGGCAGTTGGTGCCAGTTGGGGCCGATGCGAGGAGACTGGCGGAGGCGAAAGTATGGGCGCCGCCAACAGGGGCAAGGGACAATAAGGAAAGGTGCCCGCATGTTACAAGAGCGGTTGCGTAGAGCAACTCGCCGCGAGTTGCCGGGAAGGAGGGGGGCATGACATAGAAGGTGAAGGTGGGCGCAGTGGAGGGGCGAGGACACGCGGGCTTTGCGTCGACGGGGGCAGTCAGGGACGATGGGGATCGCCTCGGTAGTGACGGTGGCAGAAGGCGAAGGGGGCGGAGTCGAGGGGTTTTGGGAGCGCGCGGCGTCGCGCGGCCCCCGAACGCGGGGGGTTGCTTTCCGGCGACGCCCGCGTAGGCGTCGTGATCAGGCGAGCGTTGTAGTGCAGCCAACAACGGGGCGGTTATCATAAATTGCCGACGTGGGGTCGTAGTGGGGGGCGACGAACGAGGGGCTCGAGTGAGTATTCCCATGCAAGTGGCAGACGTTAAAGGTGTTCGGCTCTGCCAGGGAGATGGTCGAGGCGGGGGGCCGAGTCGCGCTCGGTCGCGATGCGAAGGGGCGCCTCTGCAGACGCGTGCAGCGCAAGGCATCAGGGCAGCGAGCGGTGGTCCACGGCGAGGCTGCGCGTTCCTGTTCGATCTTCGCATGCCGCCGAACCAGCGCCAAACGCGCCCCCTCCCCGACGTTGGTCGGGCCCAGGGGGGCCGCTGGCCACAGAGGGCGCGCTCTTGTCGCGCGCGGGCCCTGCTCGCGCGGCCGATGCCACTTCGCGCGCTCTAAGGCGCGCAATGCTGAATTGCGCCCCTATGCGTGCGATGGATTCACCTATGCAGGGTGGGGGCGTCAGATGAGGAGCGATCCTGGGTGCGTCGCGCGCGGAATCGCCGCGTCGGGCTGCGCCCCCGCCCCTCGCCCGACGAACTCGTCGGCTCGCCCCCCCCCCCCCGCTGGGCGACCTCTCGAGCGTCGGATATCCGTGAGATGTCGCGGCAGTCTTCGGGGTGGATGCCTGATCTTCGAGAGGCCCTTCGAAATTCGCACGCCCGGCAACGCGCCCGTGACGTCGCCGACTGGCGCGCCGTGGGGGGGTCTCTGCGGGAAGACGTCGGCGTTCAAATCCTCTTTCCGTCAGTCCCGCCCCTGAATCCAGCGGCGCGCCCCAGGGCGCGGCTCTCCCGCGCGCGTCGGCGAGCCCGTTCGTCGAGCCGCTGGTGCGCGCGCAATGCGCGCGCATCTAGTTCGCGTGGCGCCGCGTAGTGCATCGACGTCGCGCGCGACGTCCAGCGCGCGCTGGCGAGCCGCTCGTGCTGCCGGCCCCAGTCGTGAGCGCGCGCCTTCGGCAGGGCGAACGGCGATCTGAAATGTTGGGGTATGTTTTTCCCCTGTCACTGCCCGCGGGGTCGCGGAGTCAAGGCCTTGGAGAGAAATGGGGGCAAGTAGCGGATGAGGTGAGTTTTCCGAGGCGGGATTCCCGCCGGAGGCCATGTTCCAATGCGTCCGCCGAAGCCTGTGAGGTCCACGCAAGCATTCGTTATCTTAGGGGTAGATGATGAGGGGGGTGAAGGGGGTGGGGGCGCTGAGTTAAGTGGATGATGTGTTCGTAAGTGTGGGGGCTAATTGGAATTCACGACGCCGCGCGTCGTCGTCATCGAAGTTGGCGCCCCCAGTATGTTCGAGAGAGAGCTCGGAAAGTAAGGCGACCCAAGGCAGACGGGGGGCCGATTTCCGGGTGGCAAGTCATCGGCGCGGGCAACGCGTGGTTAAAGGGGGTGAAAGGTGAGAGAGATGAAGAGGGCGAAGTGTATACCATCTTCGCGATGCATTGCAGAGGACCCATTTACAGCAAGGTAGTATTCAAACATTGACCCAGTCCGCAATCGGTGGATGTGAGAACATGCCTCATTGCGTGTGCTTAGAAGCGACGGCGGGCTCGCGATCGCATCGCGTAAGTACACAGATGAGAATGCGTGCGGCTTGCGCGCGGGGTCGAGGTTCGCTCCGCTGTAGATTCGCAGGCCTATGACGATATCGAGAGGGCTACTAGTATGATGCACTACCAAATCTTAGTAGTGAACAGTGCGTTAGACGATATGCGCAACATAGACTTGATCATCGGCATTTCGCGTCTGGACTTTACGCGATGTGCCGCGCATTTCGGAACTCACAAACAAAAATAAACGCTGGGGAGAAAACGAGAGTGGATGGGGGTGTGGTCTTTTCATGGGATTCGACGAAGTCAACCGAGAAATCATCGTCCGCGCGCTTGCCGAACGCGCGTCGTCGAGCGGTGAAATCAGAAGAGCGCCCCAAACGTTCAGGAGAGGCTTGTCTCCGATCAGCGCCGACAGGAACCGCCAACCAACGAATGGGGCAAGCTTCGGACATGACAGGGGAGCGCGTGTTCTCGAGCTCATTGACGCGTGGGCTTGGGCCACGCGGCGGTCTGGAATTCCAGTGACATGCGCGTGCGTTCCCAGTCGGTGGTGTCCGCCGACTAGCATCGAGGGGCGGGAGGCAAGAGTGGGTGGCGCGCGGGTGAGTCTCGCACTTGTAACAGAACTTAGAGAGATCATAACAATTCGCAGCAAGTGGAAGAACAAGCGTTGGGAGATGGAGCGACAGGTGGGGCGAATTTGATTGGGGGTGGCAGAACTAACCGATGGAGATTTGCCTCCAGACCCAGGTGCAGCGTCATGGGCGTCGCCGGCGGTTAAGAGGAGGCAAGAGAATCTGGCGGGGGAATTGATCCAGAAGACCTACCGTCGAGAAGCGATGGCGCTGGAGTCGGACAACGAGGTTGTCGGAGGTATCCGGCGGGGTTTACAGTTAATGGGCGTTATTGAAAATCTCTGCGGTTGGCCAGTAAATCAGAAGGCCCAAGTAAGGTGTTGCAGTGGGAAGGGCGGCCAGGTTGCATGGGGGGCCAAAGGGAAGCGCGGGCGCGCGCGGCTGAAGCAGACATTCCTGTTCGCGTAACTGTAATGGCAGGCGCAAGTGGGATTGGTGCCCGGGTCGGTCACGGATCTGGCTACGCGCGACGAGCGCGGCAAACCGAGGGACTTAAACGGCGAGGCCATGGCAGAGGCAGCTTAACAGACAGGTATATGGAAGGCAGCATTCTTATCAGAGTCACATGCGTTTGGCTTCCAGTAGGCTACAAGCGTTCGGCTTTGAAGCTTGGAGACGACAGGATCGGGGAAATTCTTGACCGTGGCGTGGCAAACACCTCGGCTTCTCACTCGAGCTATGTGAAGTTAACAGGGCAAATGTGTTACACGTTCTGTTTGCACACCCTGCAGGGGCACCGGGTTGGCGCGCCAGCTCCGTCAAGGGAGTGCCTGGGCATCCCGCTTGTAGCGCGCGCGAAGGGGGCGCGTGCCAGCTGGGTGGGGTGGGGGGGCGAGAGAGCTGAGGTGCACCTAGATATCTCATGCCCCGCAAAGCTCGCCGTGTCTGTCAGACGAATGAGAGGTGGCGATAGAGCGGGGTGCCCATATAAGGCCGAGGAAGCAGGTTTGTCATCCGAAGCTAGAGATACCAGCATCGGGGAAATCAGAGATATCAGCCAAACAGAACCAGGATGAGTTATGTGACTAGAGCGGATCACGAGAGACTGTGATGCGCAGAGGTTGATGCTGCCAGGGGCCCAAGGGCCCATCTGGTGCAAGTGTTCTCGTCGCTTTGCGACTGATCTCAACTCTGTTCAAGGTGCGGAGGAATGGCCAGTGCGCGACATTTGGTGAGAATGAAGAGGAAGATAATTCAAAGGGGGCCCAAGAGGCATCGCGGCCATGTTCGGGTGCCAGCCGGTGGGGGGCGCGCGACCGCGCAGATGGGGGCGCGCCAATTGCAACTGCCAAGCTTGATTGCGCGCGCCAGGGACTTGCGAGACATGCGACGAAATTGTGGGCATAACGCCGGTTGAACGCAGAGATGCACCCGCTGTTTATCATCGAGACGACGGAGAGAAGTGCGTGAGAAAGTAAGGGCGGATGTATGTTGGGAAGGTGCTGGTAGAGGGCCTATTGGCGCCATGTGGATGCATGTCAATAATGGAGATGACAGAACTCCAGAGCGCAGAACCAGACTTGTAGCTCAGTAAATTGTTGACCTCCAAGAAACCAGATTTGCAGCCATTTCGCCACTGAAGGCGCAGGAGTCATCGTCCTCCATGGCCGTGGTGGAAGGAAGCGGATATGAAAGAGGTTAGGGGTAACATAGGATGAAGTCAGGATTCGCCGCGAGAAGAAACCAAATTTCAACGTAAAAGTGCAGCGTGCATATTTGTTAATGTTCCGGGCGAGGGCCATGAACTGGGCGCGTGCGGGCGACTTCTGAAGTGAATTTGCGGAGCCGGAGATGCCGCTGGCAGTTCGGGGGATTGTTGCGTGGTGGGGCTTCCCGGACATATCGGGCTTCGATAGTGCTGTAGCTTTGCGGCCATGTGCACTCAGGCACAACGCCAGACATATGTGGCGCACAATCAGTGAGGGTGATTCTCGCGCCGTTAGGAAGCGATGCGGTGTAGATCGGCTTGAATGAATGCGGGACAGAGAAAAACTTCGAAGTCAAAGCAAGGGGGAGGTTAGGTCTAGGGGTCATGCGCGAAAAGAGCCAGTCTTTGCGAATGTCTGAGGCTAACTGAATGGATCCCAGAGGGTTTTTTCGTGAAGCTGACCAGAGATGTGGGGACATACTGACAGTAGAACTGGCACTGGAAAGCGCCGAAGTCAAATCGTGAATTCTTGGTGACAAGATGGCTGTCAACGAAAATTATGAAAAAGGTGGGGGGGGGTATCTCAGCAGGGCGCGAAGAAAACCAAGCCGCAGGGGCTCGGGCCATTTTACTTGGCACAGGGTAGGTCCGACATGCAGTGTGCAGTCAAAGGGTTGGTCGGGAATGTGGCAAAACCCGCTTTTGGAGCCGGGGAAATATTTGATGCTTGGGAGCGATCTCAAGAACCAGGGCGCGTACAGTTACTTGTGGGCGTGTCAAATGCCAACCCAGGAACGAGTGATATGGGCGGATGCAGATCATTCCGGGTGCAGGAGGAGTCGTGAATCATCCAGTGGCGGAGTAGTGATGTGGGGTGAACGGTTCGCAGGCTGGGGCTCCGTGCCAAGCGTTGTGGCTCCATCATCTGAGTGGGGCGGACTGCGATGGGGCGGTTGAAGGAGGATCAGTGGGTTAGATTTCAGGCAGGGCTCAGGGGCTGGCATCGCTGCTCAGATGGTTACCGAGAGCGATGCGATTGCAGCGACCGCCGTGGCCAGCGGGAGGGGATTGGGACAAGTCAGGCATATTTAAATTGGCAGTTGATGGGCCCAGGAGAAGGTGAGGAGATGGGCTATCCACGTAACAAGGGTCGGCGCTGATGACGATGGCCGACGCATTTACTAAGTATGTGTATAGTGATGCGCTCAGGAAACGCATGCGCGCCGCGATCCAAATTGCTTCGCATCGAAGGCGTGTGATAGCGCCCCCTAGTGAGCGCGACCGCGTCGCAGATCTTCCCGAGTTATTCGGTTGCAGCCCGATCTTTTCTTTCCCAAATCTGAAGCGCCTTTGCCAGTTACGGCGACATGCGTCATGGCGGCGAGTTGGGACCAGCAGGGGCCCGTCAGTTCGACGCCGCCAGGCGTTTGCGACCCGGGGGCGCGTTCGCGGAGCCGCCCGCCCAGCGGTGCCAGCGCTGGCGGCGGGGGCGGGTTTGCCAGTGGTTCAGGCGGGGGCGGGTTGGCCGCCCCGCCATTCGGGGCAGCTAGACCCCGGCGCGCCCCCCCACTCCGATGGCGTTGGCTACGGCCAACGATGTTGCCGTCACTGGCGAGTGCCGTGAGCCTCAGTTACGCGCCAGCGATGAGCTGCGCGGCCCTAACTCCACTCTGGCCCCCGAGCGTTGCCGCTGTTAAACTTGGGCCGCGTGCGACTTTTGGGGCAGCATCCAGGATTGCTGGAAAAATGATAACCGCGCGCGCGAGCTAAGAGAACCCACGGGGCAAGTAAGCACTCGTGGAGAGTGTTTGGTGTTCCGATCCTGTTGCGCGTTCCGTTGCGGGGGCGCTGACAAGACGTCGCCGTTGCCGCATTCGGAAGGGCCGCCCGCGCTGCGGGGCGAGTCAGCCTGTCACTGCGGCGCCCCATGACGCGCGGGTCATGCAGGTTAGCCGCGTCCAGCCCGAGATGCCCGAATGCCACCAATCACCGTGGAGCCTGGGGGATCTGAGACCGTCGTTCACCGCGCTCGAGTACAGTGGTTACCACAACGACCCTCGTCAGAACGTTCCCACACGCATATCCTCATCCGGACTGCTCCTGAGATGCAAGATGATGAGTCGTCGACATGTTTGGTGCCACGTTTGGAATGTTGTGGTCGGATAGCCCGATGTTCCTCGCGGTTCGAGTTATTTACGAAGAGTCGCACACCAACCGCGGTGATACCAGCGCGGGTATTGTTACCAGGCGATGTTCGACCCAAGATGTTGCTGAATCCTCTTCTCAATTGGCGGGCGGGTTCGTGGCATGACGAAAAGTATGGTGCCTTCGAGCAGGTCAATGCAGATCAGCCCCGAGCTCCGCGCTCGTGCTAGTACCGCGCGCAGCTCAGTGTCGAGCTATCGCGTACCAGTCGTGCAGTTGGTATTCGTTCGGGTGCCTTACCGTTGGGCAATTCAGGAGTTCGTCGCCGCAGAAAAACGAGGAGAGACACCGTTTGCTGTCAGGCATGACCATCTGCGTTCGACTAGTGATAATCATAATTTGTGGATTACTATTAATGATCAATTATTCATGATAGTCATTACACGTAACACTACTAATATTGCGAATCATACTACGAATCGTAATATCAGTACTAATAATAATCATGATAAGAGAAATAGTAGTAAGGCACATAAGAACATACTACCATCATAAGAACAATATGATATTACGAGACGGACAAGAAACAATAGTAATACGAAGAGTAATGTTCGGCGCCTTCCGGGCGCAGGCATCAAGTCGCACATCGTTGTGTACGCGGCCTTGGCGCGGCCCTTCGCCTACCGCGGCGAGTGGACCGAAGTGGAACGCATCCGGGAGGACGGCCCCCCGTCGTGCGCGCGGGCGCAAGGGCGCCGGGCCCCGAAGAGGAAAGGGGGGCCAGCGACCTGCCGCTTCTCGGATGAGGCCCTTCTCGCCACCTCCTCGCCGTCTCTGCTTCGAGGGACGAGGGAGCAGCACGTGACATCAACGGGGAATCAACGGGGTTCTCTCTTCAAGGTCGCCGCCACTGGCGTGAGCCAGGCCAGTTCCGAAGGCGTGGTCCGTCCTCCGTCCCGTTTCTGTGGGGGTTCGGAGGGCTCTGGTGGGCTTCGGAAGTTTTTCGGGGGTCGGTATCCCCCATCAAGCAACCAGAGCTCGACGGGGGCCTCAACATGGCGGTGCCGATTCGCCGATTGGCTTTCTGCGGTGGGCCACATGATGGCTCAGGAGATCATGCGAATCATGGTCCCAGGATTGTCTTGGGCACGGTGGGTGCTGGCACCTACCTGTCTGCATAGCTGTGTGTGTGTGCATGCGCGTATAGATTCGCAATGGATCTACTATAATGATAGAGCAGCCAATTCGATGCAACGCGCAGCATTTCAAGACAACGCAAGGGAGTGCGCGTCAGTTCAGACCAGTTCGACTCAGCACAAGTTAATGCAACCGACGCAGAGCAAACCGAGCAATGCAAAACACATCAACGGATCGCGATACAGAGTGACGCAACGCATCGCAACACAACGGAATGCAGCGCAACGTAAAACATCGGAATGCAGCGCAACGCAAAACAACGCAACACATGAGACACAACCTGTGGCGCAACCCATCGGCACATCCGGTGACGAACTTTATAGTCTTGCCGAAACATCTGCGCCACGTGGGTCCTAGCTAGTGACAGACGAAGCACAACAATACCATTCAATGAATCCTGGGGGAATGCATCTCTGAAGCGTTGCGTCCTCAGCCGCTGACCCCCGTGCCGAGCAATTTTTGGGGTTGCCTTGGGGTTGTCTTGGCGTTCAGTTGGGCCATCTCGGGAACACTGTGGGCCCATTTTGGGGACTTCGGCAACATTTTCGGGCCATCTTTCGGACTAGAACGCTTGTTAATGATCGTGGACAAAACAACTAGTAATTCAGGTGGCTTATGCCATTCGCCGACCCCGGGGAGGCCTGCTGCCTCTTGGAAAGTGTTTGAGATGCCCATTGGGGTATCTTTTCTTTTGGACCTCTTGGGTGCCTCTTGGAGCCTCTTTGGAGTCTGTTGAGGGCCTGCTGGCGGTCTCGGGAGTCCTCCTGGGGCGGAGGGCTCGGAATGTCAGTTCGGGGGCCGGAGTAGTGAGGGGCCAGCGGGGGTGGCGGGCGCAAATTCGAAGGCGGTGGCAGGCTCCCCCTGTCCTCCCTCCGCCGCTCGTCCTCTTCCTCCAGTTCCACCTCCTCTGTCTCCTCGTCGTCGTCGTCGTCGTCCTCCTCCTCCTCCTCCTCCTCCTCCTCCTCCACCGTGGTCTCCTCCTCCCCCCCTCCTGACAAACTCATCGTCTCGTTTTCCTCGATCTCCTCCTGCCCCTCCCTGCTGCTGCCATTACTTCGTCCTGCGCAGCTGGAAACGGCTGTCGCCGCCGCTGCGCGTGGGCCTGAGCGCGCCAAGCGGGCCGCTCAGAATGGCGCGGACGAGAATTGGGAACCCGAGTCCACCAAGTCGGGGGCGGCATGGCGCAGGCTTTCAGCCAAACTCGACGGGCTCGGGGGGGCCCAGCCATGTTCCCGGCGCGGGCAACGCCGAGCCCCGCTGCAACGCAGGACATTTTTTTTTTTTTTTTCGTCGACCTGGTGCCTGGTGTGTCTGGTGTGCCTGGTGTGCCTGGTCGGTGTGCCTGGCGTGCCTGGTCGGCGTGCCTGGTATGCCTCGTCTTCGCGTCTGGTGTGCCTGGGCAGTTTGCTTGGTGTGCCTCGTGTGCCTTGTCGGTGGTCCTGGTGTGCTTGGTCCATGTGCTTGGTGTGGCTGATCGGTGTGCCTGGTGTGTTTGGTGTGCGTGGTCGGTGTGTTCGATGTGCCTGGTCGGTGTGCTTGGTGTGTTTAGTAGGTGCGCCAGGTGTGCCTGGTCGGGGTTCCTGATGTGTGTTTGGGCGGCGTGCCTGGTGTGCCTGGTCGGTGTGGTCGTTGTGCATGTTGTGTCTGGTCGGTGTGCGTGGCGTGCCTGATCGGTGTGCCTGGTGTGTCTGGTCGGTGTGCCTGGTGTGCCTGGTCTGTCTTCTCCATTCCGTCGTCACACTCATCACCACTCATCCCATCACCGTCACCCATCCCATCACTACCACCATCCGTCGTCAATGGGCCGCCTCGAGTATCATCTCCAAGCCCCACCACCATCGTCATATCATCACCCCCGCCATCCATTTCATCGTCACCATCACCCACCCCATGATCACCATCACCCATCGTTCTCGTCATCATATTCATCCATCTCCTCATCGTGGATTTTCGAGGGTTCTCAGATCTGCAGGAATGCAAGTTTCGGGAATTGTCCGCGGAACGTTCGAACATGTTGCTGCTTCGGGTGCTGCCTCCAATGGCATGAGGAACGCGTGCGTCTGAGCCCATTCGGTTTCGGAGTGGGCTCGGGATCGAGCCCGTTCGACCGCCGATCGGTCATCATCCCAACCAGTGCCCTGACCCTGTTCGGTGGGCCACTCGGCGGCCGAGCGAGCTCAGACGCCGAATGGGCCCAGAAGCACCTCAGGGTCGAGACGACCTGGCCCGCGGGCGCGCGGTGTTTTGGGTCGGACGATTGGGGGGGCTACGGTCGGGACTTTTTAGATAGCGTGCCGTTCCGCCAGTGCTGGCCCGCCGCTCTGTGGAGCGACACGCTATCCACGCTGTCGGTCCTTGGGCGTATGCGCCCCGAGCTTTGTCGAAGGCTCCCGGCCAGCGGAACGGTGCGAAACGCCATCCGGTCGCAAGGCGCAGCGTGTCGCCCGGGCCCGAGATTCCCGACCGTGGAGACCTGGGGGTGCGAAGTGTGCCGCGTGCAGCTGGTTTCGGCTCCGCCGCCGAGCCCTCGATACACTGGTGCTTCCGGCGCGGGGGGGCGTCTGGAAGATCGAGTTGATCCGCTACCCCTCCCTTTACTCCCCACCCACCAAACCACCCCAACCCAACCTGAAGGCTCAGATTTGCCCTCCATTTCCAGTGGGGGGGGTCCGGGAACATCGAAAAAACAGTTATGGAACCCATACCCCCCCCAACCCGAAATTCGGGTCTTCGGGTTGGGTTGGGGTGGTCTGGTAGGTAGTCAGTCTGGAAGATCGAGTTGATCTGCTACCCCTCCCTTTACTGCCCTTCGTTTTTTGCCCGACCTTCAGCATCGTCCAACCCATCCCCATCCCCAGTGGGCCATGGTATCTCAGCCCCACCACTCCTCCCCCCTAGGTGGGGATAGGCTCCGCGAGGCCCCCAACATTTTTTCCTATTATATATATATATATATATATATATTGTTTTTCCCCTTTTTTCCGACGGAGGCTAGGGAGCGCTAGGCACATCTCCCCTTCTAGGTGGTCAGCTCGGTCCGTGGGGCCCAGGGCACGCCAGTGGGGATTGGCATCGGTCGAGCGATGCCCAGGCCCCAGTGGCAGCGCCCGCCCGCCTCGCGGCGCCCGCTGGGACGACATCGGCCGCTGCGCCGGCGCGCGCGCGCGCCGGCAGGAGATGGAGGGCGAGGGCATCGCCGTGTCGCTCCGCCGGGCGGCCGGCGGTCGCTCTCCTGGTTCAAGCAGTGGCGAAGCGTCCCGGCGTGCCTATAGCCATACCAAACAATGTTCTAAGAACCTGTTGCGGTTTCCACGAATTGTTCTTAGAACATTTCTTGCTGGGACTGTCTTGTCTGAACACATCGGGTTCTAAGAACATTTCGTGGTAGGACTACAGGAATGCCAGGACGGTCGATATCTGCTCAACTGGTCTTCTGCCCTGTTTGCTCCTGGTCTCTAGCACCTTCTCTCCATCGCTTCTCACCTCCCTCATCCAACACCTCCTCTCCAGCACCTCCTCTCTCCATCACCCGATCTTCTGCTCCGTCTGCTCCTGCTCTTGCTCCCCGTCCCTGCCCCTCCTCTCCGACACCTTCCTCCTCCTCTGCGAATCCGTGCCGAGCCCTTCGGACCTCCCGAGGATTGTGCTAAAGCATATCGGCGCGGGCGCGCGGGCGCCGTGGTTTGGGGGCCTGGACCCGACGCCAGAAACGACAACGACGAAGGCGAGGGCACCACGCGGCACGATCGGAGTGGTGACGGTCTCCCCGTCGGGGCCCGCAGGTGGCCTCTTGGAGGATGGGGGCGCTCTTGCGGCGCTCTTCAGCGCTCTCGGGGCCGTCTTGGAGCCCTCGTGGGCCCTTCTTGCGGCTCTCTTGGGTCATCCTGGAGCCATCTTGAGGCTCCAGGCAGACATCGGACACGCAACGGCGAGACGGCAAGGCACCCGAATCTCAGCATCGGCAGGGGCCGCCGTCGACGATCATCGTGAACCAGTGCAGACGCTGGCCAGGTGCGCGACGCCCGCGAGGTGGGTCGCGCGTGCCAGGGTGCTCCCACCACCCCTGTCAGATGACATTCCAAAGTGATTGGTCGATGCCCGCGTGTGATCGAGATGTTGCCGCAACTGATATTTCATCGCTTCGCTCATGCCGCCGGCCCTGGAGTGCTATTTGGGGCCTCTTGGGGCCGGCTTCTTGGGGGCTTCTTGTGAGCGTCTTGGGGCTCCTTGGCGGCGTATTGGGCTCCCCTGGGGCCTCTTGGGGGGCTCTTGGGGGCCCCTTGGGGCGGGAGGGGGGGTAGTCGTTGGCAGACCCCCCCTCGGAGGCCACGATCCTCTTGAGGGGTGGCGAAAAACAGCCTCCCCCCTGGGGATCGCCCGGGGGTCAGCCGGGGATCGGCTGGGGTACTTTTCGTCTGGGGCCCCCCAGGGGCCGCCCCGCGCGCGCGAACTAGAAATATTGTTAAGAAGTTACCGGAGATCTTAGCACGCCTCTGGCCCGTTGGGCCAGCGTTTTTTTTTTTTTTTTTTTTTTTTTTTTTTTTTTGTTGTTTTTGTTGTTGTTGTTGTTGTCGTCGTCGTCGTCGTCGTCGTCGTCGTCGTCGTCGTCGTTGATGTTGTTGTTGTTGTTGTTGTTGTTGTTGTTGTTGTTGTTGTTGTTGTTGTTGCTGTTGTTGTTGTTTTTGCTGCTGTTGTTGTTGTTGTTGTTGCTGTTGCTGTTGCTGTTGCTGTTGTTGTTGTTGTTGTTGTTGTTGTTGTTGTTGTTGTTGTTGTTGTTGTTGTTGTTGTTGTTGTTGTTGTTGTTGTTGTTGTGTGTGTGTGCCAGGGATAATGGGCCTGCGCGCCGCAGGCCGCATGTCGGCACTCCCCTCGTTTTTCTCAAGAAGCAATGCGGCGATTGTTTCTGTGACAGGGAGGTTGGGTTAAGTCGGGCCTGTCCCTCTACAGGAGGAATCTTCAAAAATAGTCAAACAATAGCCTGGAGACGATGTTTTAAATCTTTGGATACAATGTTTGACTATGTTTTAGTTTTGCCCAAACTCCCCCTGCAGGGGGACAGGCCCGACTGAAAGGTTGGGGGGCCCCGCCCTGGTTCCGGGCTTGCCGCCGGTCAGGTGTCGGGTGTTACTAGAAGTGCCCCTGGCCCAAGGTGCCCCCAGGATTTCCAAGGAGGCCCCCACGGCCTCCAGAGCACCCCTCACGAGGCCCAGAAGGCCCAGGGGCTCCAAAATTGAGCGAAAAGCTAGGGGTACCTTGGGCCAGGGGCACCTTTAGCAACCCCCGAAGGTGATGGAGGGGGTGTATGCGAATGCGGTGCAGTGGTGCAACCCGTCTCCGAAGGGGAAGAAAGGGGTTCGCAGGCCGCTTTGCACTCGACCGCTCGCCCGTGTCGCAGCGGCCCGCGCGCCAGGCGAGCTCTCTTCCAGACCCCTCGAGCGTCGCTCCCCGCTCCCTCTTCGACCATCGACCTCCCCCCCCCTCGCCCCTCGCCCCTCCCTCCCTCCTCGACCCTCCCCTTCCCCTCTTTCCCTCGAGGCCGCCCAGAAGCCTCGATCCTCCTCCTCCTCCTCCTCCTCCTCCTCCTCCTCCTCCTCCTCCTCCTCCGCCATCCTCGATCGCACCTGGCGGAGGAACGACTACTTTTTGTACACCCAGATCCTCGCGTACGGCAGGCTCCGGCCCGTGGCCTGGCCTGGCCGCCGCCCCCGCCCGTCTCCCCCGCCCCCGCTCACCGCCGCCCTGCCCTGCTCCGCCCTCGTCCTGCTCGACGGGGCCCAGGCAGGAAGGAGGAGGCAGGGTGGAGGGAATGGGGAGGGAGGAAGGGGAGGGAGGGAGGGAGGGAGGGAGGGAGGGAGGAGGAGGAGGAGGAGGAGGAGGAGGAGGGGAGGGAGGATGGAGGGAGAAGGCAGGATGAGGGATGGGAGGAGGGGATCGCACGCAGGGAGGAGGAATGGGATGGACGGGATGGGAACGGGAATGGGATGGGACCACCGACGAAATCGGGTTATAAGACTTAGGCTTCCTGGCCCCCCCCCGGGGCCTCTACCCCCGCTGGAACGGAATAGGGCGGGGAGGAAGGGGGGGGAAGAGGGAGGAGGGATTGGAGAAGGGAGGCACAGCCTTCAGCGGTCCAGGGGGGCGACCCCGCAAACTTGGGAAACAGGGGGGAGCGACCCCTTCAAGAGAGGGGATTCGCGCGCTGGCCGAGGCGGCTGGCCGAGGCGGCTGGCCGCTCTCCTGCCTCGGGCAGCCTGCCCCGGCGGTGCCGCCTCGTCCCGTGACTTTTTTTGATCCGTGGGTCGAGAGCGAGCCTCTTACGGTCGAAGCTAAGCGGGCCGCGCACAGCTTTAATTGACAGAGGGGGGAAGGCAGAAGGAGGGGCCTCACGTCAAGGCCAAGAGAGGGCAAAGCCCCATCGGTGCCGCCTCGTCCCGGGACAGACCGAAGCATCTCGGCCTCCACTGGGCAGCCAGCGGCCTGGAGTCCCTGGAATCCCGCGCGGAGGTCCCCAGGGAGGGGCGGGAGGGAGGGAGGGGGAGGAGGAGGAGGATGAGGAGGAGGAGGAGGAGGAGGAGGAGGAGGAGGAGGAGGAGGAGGAGGAGGAGGAGGAGGAGGAGGAGGAGGAGGAGGAGGAGGAGGAGGAGGAGGAGGAGGAGGAGGAGGAGCCCGAGCCTCTCCACCCTCACCAGCATCTTTCAGACGGGGGCGCTGCCGCGGAGCGCTGGGCCGCTCCCGTTCGTTCGCAGGCCCTGAGCGAGGCCGAGAGGGCGCGGGCGGAGTTTCTTCTCCAGCTCTGGCAGGGGTCCTCCCAGCTTTGGAAGGGCAGTGCCGCCGCCCCCAGAGAGGCTACAGTCAACCCGCAAAGTAAGGATTTGCGGCTCTCCAAGGCCACCCTCGCATCCTTCCCCCTCGGCCGCTTTCGCTGGCCGCGCCCTGCTCGCAAAGTGTCGACATGGCCTTCCAAGGCCCTTGCATCCTCATCGTGCGTCCCTGAGATACGGGTTGACTGTATCGCGGGCTCCTGCAGGGTTTCTGCTCCGGCGTCTTCCAGGGATCTATCCTGGAGGTATACTCGCCTCGAAGCGCGCCTTCAGCAGCTGCGCCCCGGCGAGGGCTTTCCAGAGGTGCCCAGATTGTCCCCAACGGTCGCCACAGGCTCGAGGCAGAGCCCGCAAGCCAATGCCCGACAGCCCCTGGCCCGGCGAGGGCCGCGGCCTCGTCCTTCGGGAGCCTTGAGACGGTGGTCAATGCAAACGGGGGTCAGCCAGAGCGCCCGATCCTGCAGGATCCTGCACGGCCAGGTTCGCATTGACCCGGGTTTGGGTGCAGGATTCTGCAGGATCCCTCGCATTGACCCGGGTTTGGGTGCAGGATCTTCCAGGATTTTGCAGGATCTTGTAAGGCCCGGCTGACCCGGGTTTGCATCGACCCTGGTCAGCGGATCCCCGAGTCCTCCGACAGCGGCGTGCGGCCGAAGGGCACCGACTCGCGGTACCGCTTTCGGTTCTGCGCGATGTGCGTCGGCGTCGAGCGATGGGGGTGAAGCGAGAAGGAGAAAGCCTTCTTAGAGGGCTGCGGGTCTTCTCAGAAGCCCTGCAGCCTTCGGAGGAGTTTTCCGCGTCTTCGGGGCAGGCTTACAAAACTGCTCAGAAGGTCGGGGGACTGCCGAGCCTTCTGAGAAGGCCCGCTCCTGCTCACCTCCCCCCGGGCTCGCCGCCGAATGTGGCACACCCTTGAAGCCGATGGCCCTTGCTTGCTTGCCTGCCTGCCTGCTGCTCCACCCTCCTCGTCCTGCTCTGCCTCCCCGCTCCTGCCCCCCTCGTCCTGCTCCTCCTCCTCTTCCTCCTCCTCCTCCTCCTCCTCCGCCTCCGCCTCGCGCTCCGGCTCCTCCTCCTCCTCCTCCTCCTCCTCCTCCTCCTCCTCCTCCTCCTCTTCCTCCTCCTCCTCCCTTACCTCTTATGCCTCTTCCTCTTCCCGCCGCCTCTCTGCCTCTCTTTCCCTCTCTCTCGTTCTCCCTCGCCCTTCCCCGCCCGTTCCTCCGCGGGGCCGCGCTCCCGCGCGAGAGCGGCGGTCCCGTCCCGTCCGCCCCCCTCGCCCACTCCGCCGCCACGCTCAGGGCCAAGCCGCGGGAGTCGGACCGCGCGGAGGCCCGCGGGGCGGGGGGTCCCGCGGGGCGCCGCCGGGGGGCGTGGAGGGCCAACAGGCGGGGGAGCGGTGGTCCCTCGTGGCGTGGAGATCCGGGCGATCGCAAGCGTGGATCAAGGGCGCGTGGATTAGCGGCAGCGACGGGTCCCTTGGCATCGCTCGGATGTGTGCATTTTTCCGTCGGCGAGGACCATCGAGGAGCATCCTTGATCATTTGGCGAAAAAGCCACGCACGAAACCGAAAAAAACACAGGGAAGGGACGTCAGAGCGATGGCCAGGTCTCGTTTGCAGGTTTTGTGCCTCCATGTCTGAACTGCTGCCCCGATGATGGTCAGGATAGCCCCCTTGAGGGGCAGCGGATCGGGCGGGCTGCGCGCTGGAAACAAAAAAAACAAAACAAAAAGCGACGGGTCCCGTTTCCGTGGGAGGCCGCGGATCTCCGCCGCCGAACGCGGCGGCACTGGCCCATTTTGGGGGGGGCGCCTGCCCCGATCCAGGTTTGCGCGCCCCCGAGAGATGGTGGGCCTTGGACGCCAGGGGCAGCGTCTCGGGCTCGAGGCTCGCGAGCTTCTGACGGTCTCGCGGGCTCCGGGCGGTCTTCTGCCTCGGGGTGCTGCCCAGGAGCTGCGCCTTGCCGAGAGCGTTCTGGGTGTGCCCGGATCGCCCCGTACGGCCGCCAGAGAGCCCGAGATGTGGCCCGAAAGCTAGGGGCGGAGGGGGGAGAGGCTCAGGGGGGAACGGAACGGGTCGACCCTCAATCGCCCATGGATCGCCGATAGGGGCCCCATGGTCCGCCACGCTTGGGAACGTGCGGATTCGCTATCGGGGGCCCATCGCCGATCTATTGGCGATGTATCGCCGATAACAGCTCGATGTTTCCTCCCGGAGCCCGTCCCCCCCCAGAGACAGTTTTTCCATCCCTTGGCCAGAGCTGGCGTGACCAAAGAGTGGGTAGGGGACCGGTCACGTCACGATTCGCGTCGGCGCCGCCTGGGGATGCTTAAGAATGCCTGCTTCCTAGATGGCGCTGGCGCGACTCGTGACGTGACCAGGTGGGTGTGGGGGGATCGGGGCCAGGCTGGTCACGCGCGTTATCGCGAAGAATCAACGATCGGGCTCCTAAAGTTGCCTCTCATGGACTGGTGGATCGGGTGCGATTAATGTTGCCATCATGGAGGTTGGTCAAACTGCGGATGTCAGCCGCAGTTGCAGTGCGATGCGCCGTGCAATGATGTGCTGAGTGGTGTCGCACCTGCGGTTGATGCCGAGGCGCCGGCATCAGAAGCTTGTCTGTATTGGTACGAGCAGGCCGTAGCATAACCTCGCGGGGGCTGTGGTCTAGGATCGCCGAGCGCGTTCCACTGCTCGCAGAATGCCTACTCGCAGACGTCAGAAAAAAACACCCGTCTGCTCTGACGCAACTTCTCGTAGATCCTCCGCGGGGGTTCCGGGCCATTCTGCGAGTCGTTACTCTTGCGAGTAGTGGACCGCGCTCGTCGATAGGATGCATGTGCCATCCTCCCGAGCAGTGCTTGCGCTTGGCTTTCTCGCTTACGTTTCCGAGGACCTGGGCGGGGGTCCCGAGGATGCGCCGCGCTCCGGCTTGTTGCCGCCCCGTTGCCGCTCGTCGCCGCCCGTGGGGGTGTGCAAGGGACTCGCCGCGCCCTGGCCCGCTGCCGCACGCCGGCGGCCTGCTGCCGCCCGTGGGGGCTCCGCCGAGGACTCGCCACGCTGCGGTCCGCTGCGGCCCGTCGTCGCTGGCCGTTGCCGCCGAGGACTCGCCGCCCCGTCGCCGCCTGAGGCTCCGCCGAGGGCTCGCCGCGTGGCCGCCCGCTGCCGTGCCGCTCTGGGGAATCCCCCCGAGGACTCGCCACGTGGGGCGTCTGCCGAGGATTCGTCACGTGGCCGCCCGTTGCCGCCTGTTGCGCGTCCCCGCATGGCTTACGCTACATATCTTGCACCACATGACTTACACTACATGGCTTGCGCCACGTGTATTGGACCACGTAGCCTGAACAACATATCTTGCGCCCCATAGCTGGCACCACGTAGCTTCCATCGCATGGCTTGAAACACATAACGTACGCACCCACCGTGCAATAGATTAGTGTTTGGGGTCCACGCTGGGTTCACAGAGGGGGAACGTGACGAGTGATATTAGTGTATATATATATATATATACACTATACACATATACCCCAAGCAGTGCGTGCAATTAGGAGTTCTTACTTCTGTCTCTTAAGAAATTTGATGGATGTGTCGGGGTTTCGTTACGTTGTGGGCCCGTGCCGCCTCATGTGCGACTCGTGGATGCACCGCGCTTGGGGGGTATGTCGAGGTTGTGCCACGTTTCCGCCCGTGCCGCCTCGTGGGCGCGTCGTGGGCGCCACGCGCTTGGAGTATTTTTGGGTTTTCGCCACGTTGCCGCCCGTGCCGTCTCGTGGGCCCCCCTGCGCTTGGGGGGTATGCCGGTCTTGCCCTAGGTTGCCGCCCTTGCCGCCTCGTGGGCGCTAGCTTTCACAACAAAGCTTGCACCACAAGGTTCAGACCACAGAGGTTACACCGCATACATTGCACAGCATAGCTTATATGACATAGCTGACACTCCGTAGCCTCCACCTGCCGTTCACATCGCCTATCTTACATACCATGACTGTAAACTATATTACAAAATATAGCTTGCACCACATAGCTTACACCGCATACTTTGTGCCTCCATAGATCACAAGACATAGCTTCACGAAATAGCTTTCACCACACAGCTTACACCGCATAGCTCCACAATGATCTGTACGGGTTCCACGCTGGCTAACACACACGTATATATATATATATGTATCTTTATATATATATATATTTATAGGCAGACATACTTATATTCATTTTTGTGTAAATCTATGCATCCATTTATCTAATGGCCTTGGGCCCAACTCGTCACCGTGCCTGGGTTGTGGGGATGAAGCCTATGGAATGTTCGTTGGGATCTCGTGGGAGGCCTCTCGGGGGATTCTTGGAGGCATTTTGGAGGCCTCTTCGTGGCCGTTTTGTGGTCTGCTTGGGCTTCTTTCGGGCCTCTTGGGGGCCTCTTTGGGTCTCTTTGGGGGCCTCTTGGGGCCACTTGGGCGCATCTTGGGGCCTCCTGGGGGCCTTTTGGGACAGACGGCTTGGATTTTCGGTTCGTGTTCCCTCTCTCGGGCCCTTCTTGGGGCCGTATTGGGGCCCTCTTGGGCGCCTCTTGGGTTGTCTTGGGGCGCTCTGAGGCCGTCTCGGGCCCTCTCGGATGCCTCTTGGACAGTCTTGGGGTGGTCTTGGGGGCCCCTTGGGCCGTCTTGAAGCGTCATAAAGCCGAACAGGCGAGAACGCCCACATCTTTCCCAAACCCAAGAAGCATTATTGATCTTTGCCTTTTAGGGCCCTCTTGGGAGGCCTCTTGGAGGCCTCTTGTGGCGTCTTGGAGGCTTCTTGGGCCATCTTGAGGCCATCTTGGGCGTCTTGGGAAGATCTTTCGGCGACTCGGGGCCCTCTTGGACCGTCTTGGGGGCCTCGAGGGGCCCTCTTGGCCCGTCCTGAGGCCCTCGTGGGCCCGAATAAGTCCCGCGGGGGGACGCGACAAACCCCCGACCAAACGCGAGAAGGCCTGGGAGATTTCGTACTTTGGGCTGCGGGCCCCTTGAAGACTCCTCAGGAGTGAGGACTGAGGCTCAGGGGATCGGACAAAGGACCTGATGAGAACACGCCCACTCCGTGCCCAGCGGCATGTTGGCCGACACATACATACACACATGTATGCGTGTGTGTATGTGTGTGTATATATATATATATAGAGAGAGAGAGAGAGAGAGAGAGAGTATACGACCACTCTTTGGGTGATCACCAGGTTGGGGGGTGGGAGGAACACACCAACTGCTGGCGCTAATGCGATGGGTGTGATGATGACGATGCTCGGGACGCGCCCTCGAGTTAGCGACGATGCGTGATGACGGTTTTGCGCTGCGTTGTAATGCCACTATAGTCGCCGCTTTCGATCTCACTCGATCGACCCCACTATCGACCTCATATGAGAGATCACATTCGACCGATCTCACTATAGATCTCACTACAGATCTCGCTTTCGCTCTCACTACCGATCTCACCATCGATCTCACTATCGATTCCTCTTTCGATCTCACTATCGATCTCTTGATCGATCTCACAACCAATGTCACAATCAACCTCACTGTCGATCTCACTTTTGATCTCACTATCGATCCCATTCTAGGGATCCCAGTATCGATCATTATCGATCTCACTATCGACTGCAGATACCAAGGCGGGCACCCCCCGCCATCGCCCGCCCACCGCCGATGGAACACCGACGGGACACCAACGGGAACCCAACGGGACACCACAGGACACCACGGCGGGACCACCCCGGGCCACCGCGCGCCCACTGGGGGCGGAGGGGCGGTCCACTGCATCCGAATCGCTCTAGCGACGGCGGGGTCATTCCTCCCGCGCGCCCACCCAGTTTCGCCTCGCCCGCACACACGACACGAACACGAAACCGAAACCGGTTTCCCAGTGGGCCGCTCTTCTTTCCCTTGCGATCTCCCCCCCAAACCTCCGATACATATGTCTCTCTCTCTCTCTCTCTCTCTCTCGAGAGAGAGAGAGACATATTCAGAGAAAGAGAGAGAGAGAGAGAGAGAGAGACACGATATGGACTGTTGATCTACCGCGAGAGGGAGAGGGGGAGGGATGTGTAGCGGGAGACTGACAGTTGGAAGTGCAGCGGTCAGGGTTGGAGAGAGAGAGAGAGAGAGAAGGAGGGAAAAAGAAAGAGAGAGAGAGAGAGAGAGAGAGAGAAAGAAAGGGAGATGGAGAGAGAGAGAGAGAGAGAGCGGGGGGGAAGAAGGCATGACCCTCCCTTGCGTCCATTTCCGCTGCAAGGCCGTTTTCTGCGACGCCGTTGCCAGCGGGCTGCGCCTCAACGAGCGTCTCTTCAAGGCGCGAGCGGCGGGATGGCGCTGGTTCCAGATCTCCGACGTCGTGTTTTTCCCAACCAGCCTGTGGTGTTGGGTCCTTGTTTTGAAGAGACAGCGCCCGCGTCCTCCTTCCTTCCTTCTCCTCCCGCTGCCTCCTCTCCTCCCCCTCCTTGCCTCTGCCCTCCGCATGTCTCTCTGTCGGCACACCCCTCACACGTTTCGTGGCCCCATACCGAGCTCCAACTACGGTCCCAGTGGCGGAACTCGCATGCGGTCCCCGCACCCACTTTGGCACACCCTTCACGCGTTTCGTGGCCCCATACCGAGCTCCAACTACGGTCCCAGTGGCGGAACTCGCATGCGGCCCCCGCACCCATTTGTGACACACCTCACACCCTTCGTGGCCCCATACCGAGCTCCAACTACGGTCCCAGCGGCGGAACTCGCATGGCGGTCCCCACACCCATTTCGGCACACCCCTCACACGCTTCGTGGCCCCATAGGGAGCTCCACCTAAGGTCCCAGTGGCGGAACTCGCATGGCGGTCCCCACACCCATTTCGGCACACCCCTCACACCCTTCGTGGCCCCATAGGGAGTTCCAACTACGGTCCCAGCGGCGGAACTCGCATGGCGGCCTCGGGTCATTTCGGCCCACCCCTCACACGTTTCGTGGCCCCATAGGGATCTCCACCTAAGGTCCCAGTGGGCGATTTCGGCACACCCCTCACGAGGATCGTGGCCGAGCTCCCCCGAAGGCGCCAGTGGCAGTGTTCGCATGGCGGCCTCGGGCCATTTCGGCACACCCCATCACGAGGATCGTGGCCCCATAGGGAGCTCCACCGAAGGCCCCAGCGGCAGCTTCCCTCGTGGCCCTCAGAGCCCTCTGGTGCTTCTGCTCCTTGGTCAGGGGGGCGTCGTCCTCGTCGTCATCGGCGCCCGCGAAGACGGCCGCGAACGTGTCCCTGAGCATGTCGGGCTCCGGCGGGGAGCCGTGGCCACATAGGGAGCGTGGGCGAAGATGGTATTCACAATTGTGGTATTCACAACTGCGTCTGGTTGGGTATTTTGCCAGGCTAATTTCACACCGCGGACCCCACAGAGGTGTGTACCCCTCCCCCCCAGGGCCAGTTTCTGGTCCCGATTCGCCTTGCGGCTGTCCCTGGGCCTGGCACGGGCCCCAGAGGGCCGACGATGGCCGCGAACTTCCTGTCGTGGCCACTTCGCGACGAGGCGAGGGGGGGGGGGGGGGGGGGGGGCGGCACGAGCTGGCGGGAGAGCGGTGGAGGAGGCGGCGCCGGGAGGATGTTCAGGCGGAGGGGGCCAGGCACGCCGAGGAAGGGGCGGGAGAAGCATGGCGGGATGGGCAGGGCAGGGGGCGGGCAGGGGAGGGGCGGTCTTGGCATAGGGGCAGGGGGTCCAGAGCTCCGACGGCATGGCGTTGCCCGTGCGTGGACCATCAAGCATGGATCCAGGACGAACAACTACACCCAGGGAAGGGGTCGGAAGGACCTCTGGGGACCGCGCGTTGAAAAATCACCTCGCCGGATGTCTACGGATGGACGAAGAGAAAGGATTGGACAGAACAGGGGGAGAAGGGAGACGGGAGGGGGTTCGAGGCGCGGGAGGATGAAGAAGGCCAGAGGGAGGAAGGCGTTGGGTTGGATGAGACATGATGAGAGAGGGAGGGAGGGAGGAAGAAACGAGCAGGGATGATGGAGTACGCAGCGAGGACGAGGTGGAGGAGGAGTTGGACTAGGACTTGGAGCAGGCGTTGGGGCATGAGTTGGAGGAGGGGGAGGAGGAGGAGGAGGAGGAGGAGGAGGCAGGAGGGAGGAGGGGGGGAGGGAGGAGGAGGTGGAGAAGGCAGAGGAGGAGGTAGAGGAGGAGGAGGAGGAGGAGGAGGAGGAGGAGGAGGAGGAGGAGGAGGAAGAGGATGAGGAGCTGCAGCAAAGCCCCCAGGAGCCTCCGATTGCCCCTGGAAGCCTCCGAGGGCGCACCGAGAGCCATTCGGCAGCGCCCGAAGGCTTCCAGACAACCCTCCACGACGACGCCCCCGAGAGGTTGTGGTGGAGATCCCCCTCCGACGACCACGACTGCGACGACCGGCGACCGACGACGACGACGACGACGACGACGACGACGACGACGACGACGACGACGACGACGACGACGACGACGACGACGACGGCGAACGACGGAGCGAACGACAGAGGACGACCGACGACGACGACGATGATGACGGAGGATGCAGGAGGATGAGCAGGAGGACGACGACGCACGACGCACGACGCACGACGATGACGACGACCTCCACGACGACGACGACGCACGACGACGGTGGTGGCGGCGGCGGCGGCGGCGACGACGACGACGACGACGACAGACGACGGCCGCCTGCCTGCCACGAGGCGCTGGGATGCGCTGTGGGCCGCTCCCGCTGCGCCCAGCTCTCCAAGCTCTCCCGCGCGGAGGCCGTGCAGCTGAACAAGGCCTGGGAACCGGCGGAGGTTGGGAGTGCAGATCGGTACGATCCAAATGGGTGCGGCAAGAATGGGTACGACGAGAGACACCAGATTCTGTTCATGTTGAATACAACTCGCTGTCGGCGTCGCCGCGGGGTCACTTTGAGACAGAAGAGCGCCTGCCCAGTAGCGGCCTCTGTCGGTTTTGGACAACCTCTTCTGTTCGGCATAGTGCCCATTCTTTCCGCACCCAGGTCGGCGGGCGTGCCAAACCAGGGCTGGACCTGAACGGCGTTCTGGCCATCTCGTGGGCTGTTCCGTGTTTCGGTCTGTTCTGCCCTCCAGGCGAAGCGAAGGCAAGACGAGAGGGAACGAAACACAACACGAAAAGCGAAGAACACTGTTTAGGTTCAGTTTTTGGCTTATATATATATATATGTATATGCATATATAAGAAAAATAAAACATAGAAACATATAAAACAAATAAAAGAACACACTGTTTAGGTCCAGCCCTGTGCCAAGCACAGTCCGGCTACGCGCAAGGAGCGACCCTTCGCTGGAGTGACCCTGCTGGTGCGGGCCCATACGGGTCCACCCCGCACTGGCCCGCGCGCCCTTCCTCGGCCCCCCCCCGGAAGCCGCGCACCAGAAGCCTCCTCCTCCTCCTCCTCCTTCTCCTCCTCCTCCTTTTCCTTTTCCTCCTCCTCCTCCTCCTCCTCCTTCTCCTCCTCCTCCTCCTTTTCCTCCTCCTCCTCCTCCTCCTCCTCCTGCCCCTCCTCCTCCTCCTCCTCCTCCTCCTCCTCCTCCTCCTCCTCCTCCCCGTGGCGGGAGAGCGTGGTGGAGAGGGCTGCTGGAGGAGAGGGGTCCCGCACGCGAGGCCACACGCCTGCCCCCCCCCTGGAACAGCTGGGGCCGCCTCGGCCCGGGGCCGCCTCCCGGCAACGCCCCGCGCAGGGCGCAGGGCGCCGCGCCGCCGGGACGCAGTGCCCCGCGGCGGCGCACGGGCAGGGCGGCAGGAGGGCGGCACGAGCGCCCCGCTCTCTCGCGCGGGACGGTGCGGGGGAGCGGCGGGGAAGCGCCGCCCTCCTGCAGCGGCCAGCGGCCTCGCCCGCTGGGTTCCCGTCGGGGCGGCGTCGGCGCGGCGTCGAGGCCCCGAGGGGCCCGTTCGCCCTCGCCGTCTTCGGGGATATCCCGCGTGTGGCCCTCCCTCCTCCTCCTCCTCCTCCTCCTCCTCCTCCTCCTCCTCATCATCATCATCATCATCATCATCATCATCCTCTTCCACCTCCTCCTCGTCTCCGCCTTTCCCCGCTCCTCTTTTTCCTCCTCCGCCTCCTCCTTTCATACGCAGTCGTTGTGGAGCCTATTCGGGAGCAGGAGCACTCAGCAGGCTCGGCAAGGATTGCCAAGTGAAGTTCGCGTCCAATGGAACGCGGCACTCCTGGGACCACATTCTTCGCGGGTAACACCCGAACTCAAAGGTTGGCCCTGCGATCTGTCTGAATGAGTATCTTCCTGCCTCTTCCCTCTGAGTCTCTGGTCGCAGTCATGAAGAATAGAGTGCCTGTCGCTCCCACCTGTCTCCCCCATCTTCAGGCCGCCTGCTTGTGGCATCGCGTCACAGGCTTGTCGATTATTGCATTGTCTGCTTCAATTTCGGGGATCTCTGAGACCCTCCTGGCTCCGGGTTTTCTGTCCATTTTGCCTGTATCTTGATTTGCCATCGGCGCAGGAGTGCCAACAAGACGAGTTCACAGTGTACCGATAAATGATGTGTAGAATGGTGATGGACAGGCGACTGCGCAACTTTTTCATGCTACGCCATCAGTCCGACTTGAACCAGTATGGGTACGCACCCGCATGCGTCCCAAGGCTCGCTCAAACTGGCCCCGCACCGTATCCCTGACATTTGGGCCGTGCTGTTGGGCTTACCCGTGCTATTTGCGTATGAGGGCAACTTTTTTGCCCCTCGGTTGTGCGCGTGCGAGTGCACCGAGGATGATGTCGCCACACGCACTTTGAGGAGCTACGGGCGTGCGCCAGTGGAATAACTGTACGAATTTCCGCCCCATGTGGTTTCAATTTCCCACGGGGAACGAGGAATTCCGGCGTGCCGGCCCATCCGTTATCGAACGGGCTCGCCGTCAATCAGAACTCCCATGACTAACTCCTCCCTGTCGCACCCTGAGGCCAGTTTGGAGGGCGGGCTGGGCGTTTCGCTCGAGACTTCTTTACCATACATGAGCCTCAAGCTGAACAGCAGGCAGCAGTGTCATGTGCAAGAGTTTCACGGATCGAGGACGTGTGGTTTTCAAAATGTGGCTCTCGCCTGAACGCCACGCACATTCGCGCTTAAAACACTGCAAGGAATTTCATTGATTGAGGGCGGGTAGTTTCCAACATGTGGCTCTCGTTTTAGCGCCGCGCACATTTGTTTTAGACAATTGCAAGAGTTTCCCAGATTGAGGGCGGTTCGTTTTCGCAATATGGTTCTCGCCTGAGCGTCGCGCACATTCGTTTTCAAACATTTGCAAGAATTTCGTGGATTGATGGTGGTTAATTTTCAACATGTAAGCTCTCGCCTTAGCGCCGCGTGCACTCGCGCTAAAATTGCAAGAGTTTCATGGGTTGAGGTCGGTTCCTTTTCGAAGTGTGGTTCTCGCCTTCGCGCCGCGCACGCGCGTTCGGAATATCTTCAGAATGTGTGCAGTTCCTTTTCAAAATTACCCCGACAACGCAACCTAACAGCGATGTGTAGGAACATATCTGGAAGCATTCCCCTTAGGATTCAGATGAGAATCCTGTTGTAGAATTCTGCTGTTCTCGCAGTCGTAGTCGCATTCGCGATGACAGTCGCAGTGGCAACGGCAGTCGCAATCACAGCCTCAGCCTCGGCCTCAGCCTGCCTCAGCCTCAGCCTCAGCCTGCCTCAGCCTCAGCCTCAGCCTCAGCCTCAGCCTGCTTCAGCCTCAACATCAGTCTGCCTTCAGCCTCGGCCTCAGCCTGCCTCAGCCTCACCCTGCATCAGCCTCAGCCTCAGCCTCAGCCTGCATCCGCATCAGTCTTGCCTCAGCTCATGCCTAGCCTGCCTCTGCCTCAGCCTCAGCCGCTTCAGCCTCAGGCACTCAGTCATTCGTCGCTCGGCGTCAGCCTCAGGCTGCCTCAGCCTCAGCCTGCATCAGCCTCAGCCTCAGCCTCAGCCTGCCTCAGCATCAGCCTGCCTCAGCCTCAGCCGCAGCCTGCCTCAGCCTCAGCCTCAGCCTGCTTCAGCCTCAGCCTCAGTCTGCATTCAGCCTCGGCCTCAGCCTCAGCCTGCCGCAGCCTCAGCCTGCATCAGCCTCAGCCTCAGCCTCAGCCTGCCTCAGCATCAGCCTGCCTCAGCCTCAGCCTCAGCCTGCCTCAGCCTCAGCCTCAGCCTCAGCCTCAGCCTGCTTCAGCCAAAGCCTCAGTCTGCCTTGAGCCTTGGCCTCAGCCTCAGCCTCAGCCCGCCTCAGCCTCAGCCTGCATCAGCCTCAGCCTCAGCCTCAGCCTGCCTCAGCATCAGCCTGCCTCAGCCTCAGCCTGCCTCTGCCTCAGCCTCAGCCTGCTTCAGCCTCAGCCTCAGTCTGCCTTCAGCCTCGGCCTCAGCCTCAGCCTGCCTCAGCCTCAGCCTGCATCAGCCTCGGCCTCAGCCTCAGCCTGCCTCAGCCTCAGCCTGCCTCAGCCTCAGCCTCAGACTGCCTCAGCCTCAGCCTCAGCCTGCTTCAGCCTCAGCCTCAGTCTGCCTTCAGCCTCGGCCTCAGCCTCAGGCTGCCTCAGCCTCAGCCTGCATCAGCCTCAGCCTCAGCCTCAGCCTGCATCAGCATCAGCCTGCCTCAGCCTCAGCCTCAGCCTCAGCCTGCCTCAGCCTCAGCCTCAGCCTGTTTCAGCCTCAGCCTCAGTCTGCCTGCAGCCTCGGCCTCAGCCTCAGCCTGCCTCAGCCTCAGCCTGCCTCAGCCTCAGCCTCAGCCTGCTTCAGCCTCAGCATCAGTCTGCCTTCAGCCTCGGCCTCAGCCTCAGCATGCCTCAGCCTCAGCCTGCATCAGCCTCAGCCTCAGCCTCAGCCTGCCTCAGCATCAGCCTGCCTCAGCCTCAGCCTCAGCCTGCCTCAGCCTCCGCCTCAGCCTGCATCAGCCTGCCTCAGCCTCAGCCTCAGCCTGCCTCAGCCTCAGCCTCAGCCTGCCTTAGCATTCAAAATGTGGCCCGGGAATGGAGTTCTGGGAACTCGAAGAACACGAAGTGGCCTACAGTTGGCTCCGGGCATTCAAAATCATGCCCAGGAATGGAGTTCTGGGAACTCGAAGACCACGAAGTGACCTACAGTTGGCTCCGGGCATTCAAAATGTGGCCCGGGAATGGAGTTCTGGGAACTCGAAGAGCACGAAGTGGCCTACAGTTGGCTCCGGGCATTCAAAATGTGGCCCGGGAATGGAGTTCTGGGAACTCGAAGAGCACGAAGTGGCCTACAGTTGGCTCCGGGCATTCAGAATGTGGCCCGGGAATGGAGTTCTGGGACCTCGAAGACCACGAAGTGTGTAACTGTTTGCTGAAAACGACTTCCGCGGATTCTCCCCGGCACCTGTCCGGCATCTGCCCAGACCCCCCTGAGGAGTCAAGATGCTGTCTTTTGGGACCATTAGAAACCTATCAGTCTTCGCTGTTAGGTAATGTGGCTCTCGCCTCAGCGCTGCGCACATTCGTTTTACCAGGAATGGCGTTTTGGAGCGATTCAGGGTTGTCAGGGCGCAGCACTTACGTTGATTCGCGGTGTTGAAGTCTCAGGAATGGTGTTTGGGCACGATTTGGGATCGTCAAGACGCAACGTCAGGTTGACTCGTGGCGTTGACGTCCTGAGAATTATGTCTTGGCACGCTTCAGGGTTTCCGCACGGTTGTCCGCTAATGGGGCGTTTCCCTTAGGAATCCTTGTATGGGCTTGTGAAGAGGGCGCTTGAAGGGAGGGCGTGTTCCAACATAGTTTATGTGTCTTGGGTTTGCATTTCTCCTCCTCATCCTCCTCCTCCTCTCCCTCCTCCCTCTCCCCCTTCCCCTCCTCCTCCTCCTCCTCCTCCTCCTCCTCCCTCATTCTTTTTCTTTACATCTAACTTCTCCCTGTCGCACCCCGAGGCGAGTTTTTAGGGCGCGGCGGGCGTTTCGCCTGACACTTCCTCACCACTCATGACTCTGAAGCTTTAGAAACACTGGCAATAGTTTCACAGATGGAGGGCGGGCCGTTTTCAAAATGTGGCTCTCGCCTTAGCGCCGCGCGCATTTGTTTTTACCATTTGCAAGAGTTTCACGGATTAAGGGCGGGTGGCTTTCAACACGTGGCTCTCGCCTTAGTGCCGCGTGCGGTCGCGCCAAACATTGCAAGAGTTTCACGGATTGAGGGTGGGCGGTTTTCAAACTGTGGCTCTCGCCTCAGCGCCGCGCACATTTGTTTCAAACATTTGCAGAAGTTTCACGGATTGAGGGCGACCCGTTTTCAATCGATGGTTCTCGCTTGAGCGTCGCGCACATTCGTTAGAAAATTACACCTGAGAAAACCCCAATCAGTGGATGATTTGAAAATTGATACTATGGATTTTGATATCGATTGTGAGATCGATTATGAGATCGATAGTGGAATCGATAGTGAGGACGATTGTACGGTCGATCGTGAGAGCGAGAGTGAAATCGATTCAATGAGATCGATAGTGAGATCGATCGCGAGATCGCTCATACGATCTATAGTGAGATCGCTTGTGAGATTGATAGTGAGATCGATTGTGAGATCGCTGGTGAGATCGATCGAGAAGACCGATCGATAAGAAGATCGACCAGGAACCCGAGAACCCGGGAACCTCGCCGCCCTCCGAAATCGGCCCGGAACCCGGAGCCCGGAACCGGGAACCCGGGAACCCGGAACCGGGAATCCGGGAACCCGGGAACCTAGCCTGCCACCAAACAAAATCGGCGGGGAATTTTCGCCAAATTCTTCAACATCCGCTAGGACCCCTTCAGTGCAAGCACTGATTGGGGAACATACGACTTTCACGGGTTGAGGGCGCTTCCTTTTCACCACGTGGCTCTCGCTGTAGTGCCGCGCACATTTGTTTAATACAATTGTAGGAATCTCACGGTCTCCCATGATGAATGTACCAGAAATAGTATTTTGGAAGGATTCGGGATTATGCGGGTGCAACAGTTACGTTGATTCGCGGTGTTGAAGTCCCAGGAATGGCGTTCTGGCACGATTCAGGATCGTCAAGGCGCAACAGTCAGGTTGATCCGTGGCGTTGGAATCCAGAGCACAATGTTTTGGCATGCTTCAGGGTCTTTAAGCGGTTGCCTTCCAACGGGGCAGTTCCTTTAATGGACATGAACCGTTTTAGGGACCTGTAAGGAGGGAGCTCGGAGCGAGTCTTGTTTCCAACATCATTGATGCCTCTTGGGTTTGCACTGGTCCTCCTCCTCCTTCTCCCCCTCCCCCTCCTCTTCATTCTTCTCCTCCTCCTCCTCCTCCTCCTCCTCCTTCTTTTCCTCCTCCTCCTCCTCCTCCTCCTCCTCCCTCCTCTTCCTCCTCCTCCTCCTCCCTTCCTCCTCCTCCTCCTCCTCCTCCTCCTCCTCCTCCTCAAGTGCACCATAGGAATACTATTCTCCTCTCGCCCCTGGTGGCGTCCGGGAAATATTCGGCCCCCTCCGCGTATTTGTTTTTTACACAGGATTCCCGGGAGTTGGGTTATCGCTTGTGTTTTTTGTTGCAAAATGCTGCTCTCGCTGAAGCGCTGGCCTCATTTTCGGGCTACCGCTCATTCCGAATCGTGCTCCCACTGCAGCGCTGGCCACATTTCCGCGCTTCCTCTCGTTACGAATCGTGCTCCCGCTGAAGCGTTGGCGTCATTATTTCTAGCGCCATGCCACGGCATGGTTTTCGGTCCTTCCAAATTGGCCCCACAATGTAGAACATCCCCCCCCGAAACAAAAACATCGGACGTGCTTCCACATTCGGTGGCGATTCGTTGATGTTTTTGGGCCGCAGCAGCCCCCCCCACTTTGGGGCGTCGCACCGTCATGCTATGTCATGCTGCGTGCTGATCTTCAATACCGTGCTATGCCATGTAATGCTATACCATGCTGCGACATCCGATTGTGCGACTAGAGAGGAGATCTACGCCATGGTAAGGGGTGGGAGGGAGGGGTAGGACGTCAGATATGACGCGAGCGCACCTAGATAGCCCTCCTCCTCCTCGTCCTCCTCCTCGTCCTCCTCCTCGTCCTCCTCCTCCTCCTCCTCCTCCTTGTCCTCTTCCTCCTCCTCCTCCTCCCTCCTCCTCCTCCTCCTCCTCCTCCTCCTCCTTCTCCTCCTCCCCCTCCTCCTCCTCCTCCTCCTCCTCCTCCTCCTCCTTCTCCGCCATCTCCTCCTTCTCCTCCTC
>CAUYUJ010022187.1:0-127486 GCA_963575745.1 Prorocentrum cordatum
TTCTGGGTCATTGCCCGATCGAATCTCGAGCAAACTAGAAGCAAGGCATAGGAGGAGGCAGCGCGAAGTTGGACCGCGACGGCTTGACGAGGCGCCTTACGAGCGGGTACACGCGGAAGGAATATCGCAGGGATGCGGGGCTAAACCAACAAAACCACGCGCCGCAGCGGGACGAGACGGGCGACGCGACCGGGGGGCCCCCGAGGGCAAGCACCAATTTCGCGCGAAAGCGATGCGGAACGTCGCAGAGAAGCGCTTCCCGACGCGGTAAGCATTCGCGCGGGAGTCCACGGAGCCACGCGAAGCACGCGGAGAAACAGATGTTGGACGGGCGAAGACTGCGAAGGAATCGTGAATTCCCAGCGAGGCAGCGCGCGGATATGAGGAGTGTGCTATGAGAGCCGCGGGGCTGGAGACTGCGATCGCTCGACTCAGACGACGCGCGGCCGAGTGTAGAGTTAATTGGAGAAGGCATTAGCACGAATATTCGAGTAGCGCACCAGAGAGCTGAAGTAGGCACGGAGAGTAAGCGACCCCTCGAGGACGCACGCATTTCGAGGACGTCCAGCGGGCAAAGGAAGGGGCAGTCAAAAAAGGATGCGCGCGGCCGCCGCCTGCGCCCCAGGCGTCGAGGAGCGGGGGAACGGCGCGCCCGAGAAGGGGGCCGCGCGCAGCATGATAGCGGAGGAGACCGCGCGGCAGAAGCTGCTCGACAGGGCAAACAGCAGGTTAGTTTTTTCGCGTCGCAACAACGGGGCGCGGCGAGGGGCGGCTCGCAATCGCGCTCTACACGAGGACAGTCGGCACGACCCAGATCGCGATGACATTGTCGGAAGGCCCCCAGTCGAACGGCGCCCCCGAATGGGGGGCGCGCGCGGCGACGCCAGCGATTTTTTCTTTGCGCCATCGGCGAGGATCGACAGCGTTGGCGCTGGCGTGGGCCACGCGGAGGCGGCCGCGCCGACTGCGCCGATCTTCGATTGTCGCGCGTGGGATATGCTCACCGATGCCTGCAGGAATAAGGCGTTCTCGCCGCCAGTCAAGCACGGCAGGGCAGGCCCAATGGGCTAGGCAAGGGAAGCGGGCGAGGTGGCCTGAGAGGACAGCGAGCCGCCCGCCCGCGAGATCATCCACCGCAAGCGCGGCACAGCGAAATACGACGACGACGACACCTGCTTGCGCCATGGCCAGAATTGGCCCAGGGGCGCCGCCACGCCGGAGTCGCAAGTCTGCGAGTTTGGCATTGCAGTCAGGCTGCCGGGGGCTCGGGGGCGCGAACGCGCCATTGGCGCAACGGAGCTGGGGCGTCGATGGGGCCCTCGACGCGATCGGGCGGGAGCATTGGAACATGTGGGCCCGGCGGGGGCTCAGAGCATCGGACAAGCCGCACTTCGCGCAGCTGCCGGGCGACCCCTGCGCCGCGATCGCCGCGCCCGGCGGGCAGTTCGGGTTCGCGCCGAGGAGGAGGGGCGGCGCCGCGCGCGACGGCATCGCGGCGCGGCTTTCCGCGACGACTTACTCTACCGCGGTCGAAGAGGCTCTCGAGGGGCGCAAGGAAGAGGAGAGAAGCCACGCGCGGCTGGAGACAACGAGCCCCGCGTTCGGGGGCAACGCGCTCGACTTGGGAGCGGCGGACATCGCGGGCGACATCGCATAACTCGCCCCTGTGCTGACGGGCGAGACCAGCGAGGCCGTCGCTTACGGGCCCAATGGCACAACGGAGAAGCTCCAAGGGCTGATCATCGCGAAATGGAAGGGGGCTGAACGAGGATATGCCAGCATGCGCGCTGGGGCTGAGGGGGCACAGGGCCACCGCGGCAACCGGAATAATAGAAATTCTAAGACGCACAGCGGGCGCGGCCCCCAGGAACGATGGACCAGTCGGCCCCATCATCGCGGCGGACCTCGCCGTGCACGACGAGATCAGGGCAAGGATCGCGGCGGCCAGTAGGCGGTGCAACGCGGGGTCTGCGCGGCTTCGCGACATCCACGGGGGGCGCGCGAGGCCGCAGTTCATCGGCGACGTCTACGAGGCGTCGCTCTCCGCCCTCCACGCGCTCATCCCGACGCCGACCCAGATAACGAGGCTCGCCAATCTGCCCACGAAACGAATGCGGTCGCTGCTTCGGTGGAGAATTCACTACACGGATGGAAGACTGCAGCGCTCAGACGCCCGTTCGGTCGCAACTCGCGGGGGCCGCGCTCGCCTCCGCAATTCAATTTTCAGGGTCACTAGCGTCGAGAAGCGTCGGACAATCGACGGGGCTGCGCCGACCTCGCGCCGAATAGTGCCCATCAGCGTCGATTCAGCATCGACTGGCGTCGATTAGCGTCGATTCAGCGCCGACTGGCGCCGATTCTCATGGGCCGGCAAGATGGCGTCGGAGGCCCCCGCGAGTTGCCGCCGACCTCTCGCGAGCGATCAAATTGGGGCGCGCGGGAAGTCGGCGAAGCCCGAAGCTGCGCTTCGAAAGCGACGACTGCGCGATGCCCAGCGGACGGCCTCGCCCCCCGAGGCCCTCCGCCGGGCGCCCGCGGCAAAGCAGGGCCGGGCCACGTTCGAGAAAGAGACCCGCATCCGGCGGATGGGCAATGACGGGGATTGCAGATGGAGACGCCCATTCACTGGCGTCGACAGCTCGCGGAGACGTCAGTAAAGGAAAAACGAGCGGCCCCTGAAATGTAGACATGCCCGACGCACCCCCACTGGTAGACCCCCGCCATTCGCGCGCGGTTTACATTTCAAAATCGCCCAGGTCGAGGTCTTACTTCAGGACGCTTAGGCCCCGCGAAGGTCGACATTTCAGGGCCCGTTTGGTCGGGCTCGACATTCGAGCCCCCTTGCGCGGGTTTACATATCGAGGCCCATCTCGCGGAACTGCATCTGGGGGGCCGTCAGCGCTTCGCAGACTCAGGGGGCCGGAGAAGGTGGGCGGGGCGGACAGGCTCTGCGGGGGGGGTCGCGCCCGGCGGCCTGCTGGACGCGTTCCTCGAAGGCGAGTCTTCCCACTTCCTCTGCCTCGGCGCGCGCGCTCTCCGTTCTGCGGCGCCCGCCGCGCGGGCGGCGCCGCCCGAGTTCCAGCCCGAGGAGTTCGAAACAGAAGGCGGCGCTGCCAGCGCTGACTCGCTCGAGGCACTTCCCGCGGAGTTGCGCGGCAACGAGGCGGCTGGCGCGGATGCCCATCGGAAATGCGCCTCGTCGTTCGCCGCCCTCCAGACTCGCCGTCGCATCGCCCGCGGGGCCCAGGCTGGGCGCGCGCCGTCGGGAACGGCCCCCGCATCGCGGAGGCCAGGGGCCCGCGCCATGAAGGAGGGCGGGGGCGCAGCGGCTCGAGGCCGCAAGCTGCAGAAGGGGGGGGGCGTCGAAGCCAGGGGCGCCGGAAGACGCCGAGATGGGCGGCGAGAAGGCCAAACCCAAGGCGAAGGCGAAGAGGTTGAAGAAAGCAGGAAAGATGGCGGTGTAGCAGTGGGAAACCGACCCCAGCCCCCACAACTATGGATTTTACATGTCAGCGCTTTGCATTTATTGCGAATGTGCGCAAGCGCAGGCGCCCTGTCAGCGAGGCCATTGTCAGCCGCCGCAGGGGGGGCCCGCGCGCGCGGCGACGCCCCGGGCCCAGTCAAACGACCGCGCCCGCGCCGGCGCCCCCAGGGCCGCGCGTGCCACGGCCGCGGCGCGCAGGCTGAGGCGACGGCGGCGCTGTCCTTTGCGCGGCAGCGCCGCTGGCCCAGCCAAGGGCCCCCGCCCCCGCCTCCGTTGTCTGGGGCATGCCCTTCTGGAGGGCATGCCCCAGACGACGCAGGGCCAAAGGGCGATGACGGGAGCGGCGCTGGACTTGAGCGCAGCGGCGCAGGCGGCGGAAGCGAGCGGCGAGGAGCACAAGACAGCGGCGGGGATGAAGGAGGACTCGCCGGAGCAGCCGGGCACCCCGCAAATCCAGATCTCCAAGGGAGTGGTCAACAGGATCTCAGACGAGGAGCTAGGGGGCAAGGGTCAAATCAAGATGACGCAGGACCTAGCGAGCCTGCTCAACCTCGCGCTAGGGGAATGCAATGCCTGTCGGGCGAGGTATTCAAGTCGCTCAGGGTGGCGAGGGCGAAGTTCGATGGGGCGACGGAGGGCGCAGCCCACGCGAAGATCTCGATGAAGATAGACCCGCTGGCGCGCTCTCCTGAGGGTCATAAATCAGGGGGGGGGGGGGGCAGCAGTCGAGGGCAATGGGCCCCGCGGCTGCAATGGCATCCATCACAGATGGTCGGAGCGACTCGCGGCTCCTCGTTGGGCCCGGCGGCGTAGAGGCTGAGCGTGATTTTGCGCAGCGTGCACGTCTACGTTTAAACGCATCATGACGCCGCGCATTTGTTGCGCCCCCGCGGCGCGCGCAGCGCAGTTCAGGGGGGTCAGGCGACTCCGCGCAGCGAGCGAAGTCGCGACGCGCGTTTTCGATCGCTTCCAAGCGAGAGCAGTTTTCGGGGCGCCCGCCGGGCCCTCGAGACCGCAGGCGAACGACTTGGGACGAAGAACCGGCGCCCGGGCACGGGTCGAGATATTCGGGGAACAGCCCCGAGATGTCGGCCAGGCTCTCTCTGGGCCCTTTCGAAACAACCCCCTCGTCGACGGCCGCTGGGCGCCTGCGTCACCCCGACAACCGCAGTCTTCGCCGCGGAGGATTTACGACGGATCGTTCTTAACCGCAAGGGTCAAGCGCAGGGCCGAGCCCAGGGTCAATCCAAGGATAAGGCACATATCCGCTAACCGCATATCCCCCATGCAGGCACCCAGTCCTGCCCACGGCCCCATCTCTTTTCTCTACCTGTTCTGCCCCTCAGTTTGGGCAGGCTTGGGGGGGGGGCGTGCAGTGGCAAGCCGGCGAACGCCAGAATGTTGGGCACGCCAGTGGACGAAGAGCGGAATGTCCGCCAGCGCCTCTTCAGCCCGCCTCATGCAATGGATGATGGCGCGGAGGTCGCCAAGCAGGCATCGCATTTCTGATGGGCATTTCTGATGGGCAATAATATCGAACAACACCTTCAGCCAGTCGTTCAAGCCCTTCGCGCAGCACGCGCTGACACGGGTAGGATCGACACCACACTTACCGTTTTGAGCAAACGAAGCAGCGCATGACGATAGTTCGGATGCTGGATGAGATCCCACAGCTGCAGCAACAAATGAAAGGGTTGAGGTTCGGTTTCGAAGAGGGTTTAATATTACCCTGGACGGATTTCTCCACGCCGCGCAACCACGTCGAAAATTTGATTGCATCGCTTCGGGAGGTCAAAGGTGCAAAATCAAAAGAAGAGGCCGATGCTTTCCTATCCCTGGCGCTGGAGGCCGCTGGCGCAGCGCCCCCGAGCGACGCGCGCATCGGCTGCTTCAGCGATGTCAGCGTCATTTTGCTTGGGTTGTACACTAACGGACGGATCCGAAAGGGGCTCAGCAGCCATGAAAGCGCGAGAGAAAGAGATGGAATGCAGCGGACAAAAGATTCGGGCAAAACCAGACCAGCCGCTGAAAAACAGGGCCCTTGGTGGCGTTATTTTTGGCGCAACAATGATGTTGACAGCTTTGTCTTTCGACCGAAAGAGTTCGTAGGCTGACGTGGAAATGCGCATTTTACGTGTGGTTATGAGTGCGCCCTGACAGCTAGCATCGAAGATCAAGCTCAAGGTCGCGCACAGCGCCGGCAGGATGGACTGCGCCCTCAGCGCGGCCCACCCTGACCATGCATGCGGGAGGGATTGCCTCAGCCAACAACGACAAGCTTGCCGACGAGCGCCGCGCCATGAGAGGCGCGATGGAAGGGAAATCCCGCGAGCACGGGGCACCCCGATCGGTCCAGAGGTCTGCTGCGCAATTGTCCAAAGATGTTTTTTTTGTATTTTGCAAGAGCGCGAGAAGTCACACTGAATGTAGACTCGCGAAGCAATTGGGCGGGTTGCGCCATCTATGATGGATATGGTTTGCTTCTGCGAAACACGGGCCGCGACAACAGACGTCTTTCTGGACGGTGGGCACCGTCTGTTCTGTAGCCTCGAGGACTCCTGCCATCTTGGTGTCGGCGTCTTGCTCCATGCAGATTTCCTCTCCACACCAGTCATGTTGAACGCCGTTCAGACCGGGCGATTGCCGTGGACGTCCACGCGCACGGCACGGCGATCCGCGCCATACTAGCACGCGCTCTTTCTTCATTGTGGGTACAGCCAACGAATTTGACGCTTTATACTCCTATGTGAAAGATTCATTCAAAGAGTGGCAGCTCACGGGCAGATGCGTCGTGAATGGTGGCGATTTCAATGCGCAGGTAAACGTTGGCAGTAGGGGCGAACTACTGCGCGAGTTTGTCACCGAGTTCAACCCGTCCGCTCCTTCAGACAACGGCGAGCAAGCCGAGGAAAAACGCGGACCTTCAAAAGCGCGCTGGGATCACGCGTCAATAAGAATATGCGCTGGTGGGCAAGAGCATGGCAGTCGCCAGGTGCGAGGCTTCCAGCGACCTCGACTGCGGGTTGCGTTTACATCTGCGAGCGCGCCCGATTTTCGCCGACGACGGGGCAGAGAACGAGAAATATGCTTGCAAGGTGCGCAACGCTATGGGGGCGCATTGGAAAATGTGCTTTCGACCGCTCAAACTGGCGCCTCCGCAGGCGCGCGGGGCAGCCGCGGAGGGCGGCGCCGCTCAAAGGCAGTGCATCGCAGAGAACAAGCCGCGGGATTTACCAGAACTCAAGGAACTGCGCGCTGACCGGCGCCAGAACAAAGACCTGGCGGAGCGAAGGCGACCGTCGGAGATTGTCGCGACTGAAATGCGGAGATTGCTCTGGCAGCGGCCGACGCGGCGTTTGCAGGAACAGACAGCTTTCGAGACATGAAGAAACTTGCTCACATTTGTTCTGGTCCAATCCGAGGAAGAAATGCGGCGAGCCCTTCCAATTGTGCTCTGGCCGCATGTTGGGGAGATGCGTGAGCGTGCGTCGGGCACGGGTGACCTCGCGGTTGGCGACCTGGCTCCACTGGCGGGCAGTCCAGCTTCCTGCATTGAGGAACTTAGTTAGGCTCTCTGGCAGATGGCCGCGGGGAAGTCGGAGGACAGGCACGGGGTGGCATTGGAGATATTGAAGAACAGCAACCGCACCACGGAGCACATCTTCCTCGCGACTTTTAACCGCATCCTGAGCTCTGGAGACATGCCGCCAGAGTGGAGCGAGCTCATCTTCATCGCGTCACCGAAGGCCGGGGGCCCACTTGACCCCAACACATGGAGACCGATCGAGCACGCCACGACACCAACGACAAGGGGCAACGCAATTGCACAACGACTGCAAACCAACGTGACCCAGCGACCACTAGCATGGCAGCACGAGCACATCTCAGCAAAAAGATGCGCAAATAAATCAGGGGAGTCAAACGATCCAGTCACAGGACCGCAGTAAGCAGCGCGACATGATCCTGGGGATGGCCGACGCCGAATGCCACGCGCAACGCGACAGATACACCATAGCAGACGCATTTGCTGACTTCATGCGGTTTTCTACCGAGACGCGCCGAAGGACACCCAGCAGCACAATTGCCAGAATGGAGCAGGACAGATTCCCCCCTGCTCCAACAGCGAAAGAATTTTCGCTCTCCGTCAGCTAAAGACAAGCCGCGCACCAGACACCAACGGCATTTTGGCAGAGAAGGAGGGGGGGGCGCATTCAAGACAGTCATGCTGGGCACGGTCATCAACGACGCACTGCGCTCTGATTCACCCACGCCCTCCAAATGGATACGGACCGCCATCAAAGTATTGCACGAAAGCGGCGACCCGATGCGACCAGAAAACTACAGATTTATCGCGACTATGCTGGTGCTGTACAAACTCTTCTCCAAGCTCTTGCCCAACCGCCTGCGTGTTCAACTAGGTTGTCATCAGAGCCCAGACCAAGCTGGCTGGCTTCCGACCCAACAGGAGCACAACCGACGATTCGTTCACAAATGCCATCTTGATGGAGTTATCGGACCAATGGCAGATCCCTCTCTGGACTGCGGCAATCGGTTTCAAGAAAGCACTTGATCGCACCGCGCACGCGGCCATATGGAAAGCCCTAGAATACCAACAGGTACCAGTTCCATACATCACCCTGCTCCAGAAGTTGCATCACTAGCAGACGGCCTCCGTCAAAACCGACCGCTGTCAGCAAGGAATTCGAGATTAAACCCGGTACAGAACGTGGAGATCAGGTAAGCTCGCTACTCAAATTGTGCCCCAGGGCACATCATGAGACGGGCGGAGACAAAATGGACAGCCAAGCGGCGCGGGATCACGCGTCTACCAAATTTCGACGACATACTGAACAATTCACGACTTGCCGACAACATCTCCCCCATTGAACGATACAGCAGCGACGTGGCCAGCGCGCCTTCCGACATCAGAACCAGAGCAGCAGACGCCGGTCTACTACTGCATCCTGACAAGACCAACATGTTGCATGGCGGGCACAGGCCAAATCGATGTCAACAACCGGCAACCCTTGTCTTCGATCGCTTGATAGGAGTGATCCCACCTGACCAAGCTGCGAAGTATCTGGAACGCAAGATCCAACGCAGCGACAGCCACAAGACGTAAGTGGAGAACCAGGTAGCTTCGGCTTCAGACAGTTCAACTCGCTTAAGCAAGATCTCACTGGAACACATTATTCACTGAACAACCGTGTCCAGTTTTTCCACTGGACAATTATTGCCTTACCGTTGTATGGATGCGAGGCCTGGGCGAGCAGGAGCTCGATAATGGTATGCGAAGGACGCAGCGACACATGCTCCGGATGATAGTCACGACGAAGGGTTGCTGGCAGTCACGAGCTAGAGCGGGAACAGGACGACGCCGGCGGCAACGACGCCAGCGACAGGAACGACGAGGATTCCAAGTATTCCGACACCGACAGCGGGGGAGATGTAGACAGTGGGCCACCATCCGCCCTACCAGCAGCAGACGACCTCGAGGGTGCCGACCCGCTCGAGCCCTGGCCAGACTGGATCAAGCGAGCAACTCTGCATGTGGAACCTGCGGTTTTAAAACTGGGTGCTACATATTGGACCAGAACTGTCAGACAGCGCAAATGGGAATGGGTCCAAACGGCTGCCACCAGCACTACAAAATAATGGGCACGATCGGTTTTGCAATGAGAACAAGGCGCGATATGCACGCGCAGGTCCTTTGTCCGTCCTCTGCGCTGCGCGTGTGTGTGTGTGTGTGTGTGTGTGTTTTTGTGTGTGTGTGTGCGTGTGTATTTGTGTGTGTGTGAGTGTGTGCGTGTGTGCGTGTGTCTTTGTGCGTGTGTGTGCGTGTGTACTTGTGTGCGTGTGTGCGTGTGTGCGTGTGTGCGTGTGTGCGTGCGTGCGTGCGTGTGTGTGCGTGTGTGCGTGTGTGTGCGTGCGTGCGTGCGTGTGTGTGTGTGTGTGTGCGTGTGTGTGTGCGCGTGTGTGCATGTGTGTGTGCGTGTGTGCGTGTGTCGTGTGTGCGGTGTGCGTGTGTGCGTAGTGTGCGTGTGTGCGTGTGTGGGTGTGTGCGTGTGCGTGTGTGCGTGTGTGTGCGTGTGTGCGTGTGTGTGTGGGTGTTGTGTGTGTTGTGTGTTGTGTGTGTTGTGTGTTGTGTGGGTTGTGTGTGTTGTGTGTGTTGTGTGTGTGTTGTGTGTGTGGTGTGTGTTGTGTGTTGTGTGTTGTGTGTGTTGTGTGTGTGTGTTGTGTGTTGTGTGTTGTGTGTTGTGTGTTGTGTGTTGTGTGTGTGTTGTGTGTTGTGTGTTGTGTGTGTTGTGTGTGTTGTTTGTGTGTGTTTGTGTGTGTGTGCGTTCGTGCGTGCGTGCGTGTGTGTGTGTGTGTGTTTTGTGTGTGTGTGTGTTTGTGTGTGTTTGTGTGTGTTTGTGTGTGTTTGTGCGTGTGTGTGTGTGTGCGTGCGTGCGTGCGTGCGTGCGAGGTGCGTGCGTGCGTGCGTGCGCGTTCGCGTGCGTGCGTGCGTGCGTGCGTGCGTTCGTGTGTGCGTGCGTGCGTGCGTGCGTGCGTGCGTGCGTGTGTGTGCGTGCGTGTGTGTTGTGTTGTGTGCCTGTGTGTTTGTGTGTGTGTGTCTGTGTGTGTTTGTGTGTGTGTCTCTCCTTCTCCTCTTTCTCTATTTTTCCTTCTCTCTCTGTCCCTCTGTGTTTCTTGTCTTGTTTCGCTTGTGCTTTGTCCCGCCGCCATTCATTGTCACTCATAGAGGTGCCCCGGCGCCCACGTGCTGTGCCCCCGCGGCACCTCGACTGCAGGCCGATGTCCGATGTCCGATGTGGGTTTTGGCCCTCGGGGGCGGCGGGGAAACATGACATCGAGGGTCCTTCCTGCTCCTCCTGAGCTTCCACATTCATCGCGCATTGAAATCCGACTTGTCCTTGACCCAACGCGGGTGGTTTCGCCCACATACCATCACGAAGTTCGCGTTGGTGCTATAGCCGCCATCAGGCGCCAGCCCGTGCAATAGTAACTGAATCACCGAGGCCCAAGCTACGGGCGTTGTTCTTCTTTCCCCTCCTCCTCCTCCTCCTCCTCCTTCTCCTCCTCCTCTACTCCTTCCTCCTCTTCCTCCTCCTCCTCCTCTTCCTCCTCCTCCTCCTCCTCCTCCTCCTCCTCCTCCTCCTCCTCCTCCTCCAACCCCCCTTCCTTGCCTTCCCTTTCGCTCCTCCGCCCCCTCACAGTGTCGTGTCTCGTGTCTGCGCTTTGGGCTGTCATTGCTTCCTGATCGGCCCCGTCCTCCTCCTATTCTCCCTCGTTCCACCGTCGTCGGCCTCCGTTCGAGAGTCAGCAGCATACTGCGGGTCGGCGTTGGTGGGGGGTGGGAACAAAAACTATTCCACCCCCCCTCTCGTCGTAGCCCTCCCTCTCCAATATTGCCACCGTGCTCAGAGTATTGCCGCCTGACCCCCTTCTGCAGCGCCAGTCGCAGCACCTCCGTCGGGGCGCGTTCCGCAATGGCCGCCGCCGCGCCTCCCCCGCACCACTCGGAGGAGTCGGCCCTCTTCTTCGTGCCGAAGAGGCTGGACCTCGAGGTCGGGGTGGGCCCAGAGCGGCAGAAACATGGCCCTGGCTCTGGATCCGCAGCTTTTTGGTTGATTTTCCGCCCCGCAAGTGTGCCAGAAATGCACCCCAAACGGAGCGACAACGTAGGGCGGAGATTGCCGCCTCGGAAAAAAATGAGCCACCTGTTGAGAAGGAGAAGGCCTTCTCAGAAGGCGGCGGGGCTTCTCAGAAGCCCTCGCGCCTTCTGAGAAGTGCTCTGCGCCTTCGGGGGAGGCTCAGGAAACTTCTCGGAAGGCCAGGGGACTTCCGAGCCTTCTTGGAAGGCCCGTCTTTTCTCACTTCCCCCCTGGAGTCTTAGGTCGGCGCTGGATGCTCCTCCCCGTCCTCGGCGGCGCGCTCAGGAGGGGAGGCAGAGCTTGGCGGACCTTCTCGGTCCGAAGCCCCGCCGCCTTCCCAGAAGGCCCGCCCGCTCCTCACCGCCCCCCTCGGCGCGCCGCCGCCATCCCCCCTTGGGCGCGCGGAGCGCGCCGGAGGCGCCGCCAGGGGCAGTGGAAGGAGTGCCCTGCTTCGTTTCCTCCTCCTTCGGTTCGTCTCGCTCGTTCCGTCAAGTGTCGCTTCGTCCTGGCACGTCTCGTCTTCCTTGGGTTCGTCCGTTTCCCGGTCGTCCGCTTTCGTTTCGCCCTCGTCTGGTTCGGACCTCCGAATCACCCGCCCTCGGCGCGCTGAGCGCGTCAGGGGCGCCGCCCGAGGGTGGTGGAAGTGGTACGATCGATTCTCGGTGGGCCGGCCCAAGAAGCCCGCGCGGATCTCCGAGGGGCTGCGTTTGTGCCGACGCCTGCCTCTCCAGAGGTGCGCTCTCGGGATCGCGTCAGCGCGGCCGCCCCGATGTTCTGGGACGTGCCGGGCGAGCACGGCAGCGGTCTCCTGGACGAGCTGGACTCGCTGGACTCGCTGGACGTGCCTGCGGCCTCCTGGACGTGCCTGCGGGAGGCGGCCGGGCTGGGCGAGATGGACTCGCGACGCGGCGTCGGGAGGAGGGGGGGGGGGGACGAGGCGACACCTCCACCAGTGGGGCCACCTCCAGCGATCTACGATGCCTCCCCGAGAGGGGGGTGGGGGATGGCTCGGTAGAGGGCAGCGGGGGGGCGGCACACCCTGGCGCCCCACGCTGGTGGCGGTGGTGTCGCCTCGTTCCTAGAAGGAGGGTGAGGGAGGACTGCGGAAGAAGGATGGCAGACGAGCCGCCGAGGGGGTGCTGTGGTCCTTAGCCCCCATTAGGGGGAACCACCGGCTTCGACATCACTCTCGATTGATCTTCGATATAGCTGGCTCCCGACACAGAGTTCCCCCGATTGTGGCTGGTCGGAATGGAGGAGGACAAAAGAATGATGAAGAATTGATGATGGAGGAGCACGGGGGGATTGGGAATAGCACGCGGTCAATAATAAGAAAACCGCCAGGTAAGACAGCTGACAACACAGCTGGGATCCCAAACCAATAAGGACGTAGCCGCTAAAGTGCGTAAAATGCACTACGTAACATCCAACACGTAAAGTGCATAACGTAAAGTGCACCACGTAAAACACGTCGTAGCATACACGACGTAAAATACGCAGCACCCCGCAGTTGCGGATAAAAGTGAGGGGTCGGCGAGGACGTCGTCAGTCTGCGAGGCTCTGAAGAAGCCCGCCGCAGGCGCCTAACTTTTACAAATTATGTAGTGAGCCCGCCGCACTCGCCGATTTCTTCGTTAAAGCAATGTGGGTGGATCGCGGGGTGGGTCGCGGGGTGGGTAGCGGGTGGGTCGCGGGTGGCTCGCGGGGTGGGTCGCGGGGTGGGTCGCGGGGTGGGTCGCGGGTGGGTCGCGGGTGGGTCGTGGGGTGGGTCGCGGGGTGGGTCGCGGGTGGGTTGCGGGGTGGATCGCGGGTTCGGTCGCGGGGTGGGTCGCGGGTGGGTTGCGGGCAGGGTGACGGGGTGGGTCGCGGGGTGGGTCGCGGGTGGGTTGCGGGCGGGTGACGGGATGTTTCGCGGGGTGGGTCGCGGGGTGGGTCGCGGGCGGGTCGTGGGCGGGTCGGGGGGGGGACGACGACAACAACAACAACAACAATCATTCTAAGACTGTTCGTTCTTACTTGCCCGCGTGTCATTCAAAACGAGGTCCCCACACCCTCGATACCCGCCCTTTTTGTCTTCGATCACACCCCCTTTGGGGGGATTATTTCTCTTTGCGGGGGGCGGCGGGCTTAGACAGGCGGGCAAACCCGAACGGGCGGAGAATCCTTCGTGGGCGTACATGTGCCCGCCATTGGAATTGGTGTGGGCCCTGCAAAAAGAGGAGGGAGAGAACGAGGGAGAGTGGGAGCAAGGGAGGGGGAGGGACGAAGGAAGAGGGAGAACACCAGGAGAGAAGGAGCGAAAAGGGGGGCGGTTGATTAGAGGCAGAGAGAGAGAGAGAAAAATACAGATAAGAGAGGTAGAGACAGAAAGAGAGGGGAGAGAGAGAGAGAAAGAACTAAAGAAAGAAAGAGGGAGGGAGGAAGCAGGAGAGGGGAGGGAGAAGGGAGGAGGGAGAGGAGGGAGAGGGGCAAGTTAGGTGCGCTCGCGTCAACATCTGACATCCTACCCCTCCCTCCCATCCCTTACCATGGCGCTGATTTTCTCTATCCGCGGACGCGTGTCGTAGCGGACCTGTGGCTCCGCGCGCGTGTGCGTAGTGGGAAGTGGTGCGCGTGCGTGCGTGCGTGTGTGCGTGGTTGTGGTTGTGGTGGTGGTGTGGATGTGTGTGTGTGTGCGTGTGTGCGCGTGTGCTGTGGTGTGACGTGGTGTGGCGTCTTGGTGGTTTGGTGGTGGGCCAGGTGCGTGCGTGCGTGATGGCGGTGGTGGTGGTGGCGGTGGTGGTGTGTGTGTCTGTGTGTGTGCGTGTGTGTGCGTGTGTATGTGTGTGTGCGTGCGTGCGTGTGTGTCTGTGTGTGCGCGCGTGTGATGTGGTATGACGCGGTGTAGCGTGGTGGTGGTGGGTGGGGTAGTGCGGTGGTGGTGGCGGTGCGCGGTGGTGGTGCGCATGCGTGCGTGCGTGCGTTGGTGGGTGGAGGTGGCGGTGGGTGTGCGTGCGGCGGGGCTGGGCGTGGTGCGGCGCGGTTGTGCCAGGCGGATGGGCGCGCGAGAAAGAGGCCCGCGCTGTTGCGAGAACGCCATCCTCAACGACGGAGGCAAAACACCGATCCGAAAATGAGGCCCACGCTGCAGAGGGAGCACGATTCGGAACGATTCGGGAGCAGAAATGAGGCCGGCGCCGCAGCGAGAGCAGCATTTCTGACAAAAAAAAAGCATGCGAAAACCCATCTCCGGGGAATCGTGTGTGTAAAAAACAGTACGGGGGGGGGAGGGGGGGGGGGGGCGAATACGCAAAAGACGTCATCAAGGGAAGAGGGAGAGTAGTATTCATATTGAGTAATTGTATAGGGCAGAGAGGCATAAGGATCAGGGAAGAGAGGAGGGAGAGAGAAGGGAGGAGAGGAGGGAGGAGGGAGGAGGGAGAGGGACGAGGAGCAGGAAGGTAAGAGCGCGAACGTTCGAGGAAGTCCTAGGCGAAAGCGCCGTTCCTGAAGGAAGTCTCGGGCGGGAGACCACGACGGGCGGGCGATCCCCTGACGGGCGGGTCGGGCGGGTGGGACACTCAAGCGGGATGCTTGAGAGCGCAATTATTAAGTAAATGGTAACGGCGTCCTTGGCGCAGCGTGTATCCTGAGCGTCGAAAGCGCGGTTTCTGAATAAATTGCACGGAAGGCACAGGCGAGAGCGCAATTCCTGAATCAAATGTGTTGGGTTCTCTGGCGGGAGCGGGGGTCTTGATTAAATTGCGAGGAAGTCTGAAGTCTTGATTCAATTGCGACGAAGTCTCAACCGGGAGCGCCGTTCCTGAGTAAATTGTGAGGAAGTCTCAGATGGGAGCGGGGGTCTTGACTAAATTGCGAGGACTTCACCGGCGGGAGCACCGATCCGGAGTAAATTGTGAGGAAGTCTCAGGAGCGGGGGTCCTGAGTAAATTTGGAGGAAGTCTCAGGAGCGGGAGCCGTTGCTGTTGTAATCCAGGGGGCCAGCGGCACAGTTTGAGAACCAAGACTTCCCTTGTCAAACAACAGGGTGCGAGCGTCTTCGGGCACATTTTGATTTAGAAAAAGCACAATGCACCGGTGAGGGGGATCAACAATCAGTGTTCTTCAGAAATGAAAGTCCGAGAAACAGAATCCTCCCCGCGGGTCCCCACTTCAGCCACGCACCCGGGAACAAAGAATGAGCGTTCGGCCCCCTCGCTCTGACAATTCGTAGCGCATGATATGTAACATGCGCTAGGTAAAATAAGTTACGTAGAATACACTGGCGCTTACATTCAAGGTTAGAGACAACTCACCCGAAGGGGCCCCCCTTAGACCTTCTAGTATCGTTTCCTCCTGCGCCTCGCTTAGGGTTCGTGGCCAGGGTTCCGCCGCCCCTCGGGGGCCCGATCCGATTTTGAGGGCCGCGGCCCCGAGGAGTGAACCAAGCGTCCGAGTTTCGAGGGCTCGAATGAGGAGGAGGAGGAGGAGGAGGAGGAGGAGGAGGAGGAGGAGGAGGAGGGAGGAGGAGGGGGAGGAGGAGAGGAGGAGGAGGAGGATGAGGAGGAGGAGGAGGAGGAGGGAAGGGAGGACGAGGAGGAGGAGGAGGAGGAGGAGGAGCAGAACGAGGAGGAGGAGGAGGAAGAGGAGGAGGAGGAGGAGGAGGAGGAGGAGAGGGAGGGGTGGGGGGAGTTGGTAGGGGGGATGGGCGGGAGAAGGGGTGCGGCGCCTGACGTCTGCCTGTTCGCAGGATTCGGACGCATCCAGCACCGTGGAGGCCTGCACTCCAGATGCCGCCGCCTTCTCGACGGATGGCGAGTCGAAGGACGCCGAGGCCAACTCGCAGGATGGCTGTGCGCACGACGGCTCGAACCAGAGCGCGGGCGTGCTCATGGGGATCTTCCTCGTTCCGTGTATGCAGGAGGCCTTCGGGGAAAGAATGGATCATTCCTCCAGCAACCTTGAGGCAGCTGAGGGCACAAGCAGCGCTCTGATACGCGAGCCCCGCCTCCCGGGGCCTTTTCAGGCCCTCGGACCAGTCAGAAGCAGCCAGTGGCGAAAAGCTGGTCCCAGGGATGCGGTACGGTCGGACCGAGGTATAAGATCGAGGTCGGTTCGGGGAGAGTACCCTACTGTTCTTCGTGTTTGTTGGATGTTCCCATGCATCCTGGGGAGGGTACCTTTGGATGTTCGGTGTGTCTTGGCTGGCGGAGGGTTTCATGTTCTTGGAGGAGGTTTGGTGGTCACCATCGGTAGGCGTCGCGTCGTGCGGTTGTGCTTGTGGCCAGGCTTCACACGGCCACGTTTCGGCGGCGAGCGAGGAGAGGGAATTGAGAAGGAGAAGGCCTTCTCAGAAGGCGGCGGGGCTTCTCAGAAGGCCTCCAGCCTTCCGAGAGGCTTTCTGTGTCTTCGGGGACGGCTTAGAAGATTCCCCGGAAGGCCCCGGGACTTCCGAGCCTTCTGAGAAGGCCCGCCCCCTCTCATTTCCCTCCTGGGCTCGCCGCCACACGCGGGCCCTCCCTCCGCTCTGTCTGGAGTATGGCTGGCGCCGTCCCCTGGCACCCGAGGGGCTCCTCGCCTCGACCCCTGCGCCGACTTCTCTGGCTGCGTGGATGTTCTCCGGGGACGGGCGCTCTTCGCTGCTCAGCCACACGCACGAGTGACCCCTGGCTGGAACGACCTCTGGTGCGGGCCCAATGGGGCCCCCCGGTCGCCGAATGCGATGCGATGGCAGCGGCCTGCGCGCCCGGTGGTGTCCCCAAAGGGCTCCCTTTGGGCCGCGCACCACAGGTCACTCATGCCTAGGGTGGTCGAATCGGCGTGGTGGAGTGAGCGTCGCACAGCTGCCAATTCTGTGGGGCTGTGCGCGCCGCGTGGTTGTATCCTGGCGTGTCCAACTATCCGGCTGGGCCTTTCTCACCGAGCGGATCACATAATGTGAGGATTCGGTGCAGAAAAAAATATAACTCCAACGTCACACTCATGCCTTGGGTCAGTCTTGTGCGAAGCCGAGTCGGCAGAGCGGACGTCGAGGCCGTTTCCGGGGCGTGCCCCGTCGAGGCTGCTTCCGTCACTGCGGGTCGAGCCTTCTGGGCGCGCGCGGGCTCGTCCTCCTGTCTCGTGTCCTGCTCTGAGCACCGCTGCTCCCGCGAGCCGGGCGCCGGAGACTTCCGAGGCGGACCGAGCGAGGCAGCAGCAGGAGTGGAGAGTCGAAGCCAAATGGTATCATGTCTTGTATGGCTCGAGGCCTCCCAGATGGGGTCCGAGTAGATGGGGTCGGAGGATCGCGCCGCATCGCCGATGCATCGCCAGCGCGGCTCGATGCGGAGCCCGATTTGCTTCACGCCGATGCACTGCCGACGTCGACGATGCATCGCCGATGCATCGCCGATGCATCACCGATGCATCGCCGATGTATCGGCGATGCGGCGCGATCCTCCGACCCCATCTACTCCGACCCCATCTAAGAGGCTTCTAATGGCAGAGCTCTCGGAGCAGAGTATTTTCCCCAAGCAGGTTTTGCACTACGGGCTCTTTTTCCCCAACCAGTGCTTGCACTCAGGGGATTCTTACTTCCCGTTTCTCTTCTGAAGAACTGGGCCTGTCCGTCGCTCGGGCAGCTATGTGGCCGCCGTCGCCACCCCCTCGCCTCTCGTCGCCGCCTGTCGTTTGGGCCTGTCTGCCGCTCCGGCGGCTATGTGGCCGCCGCCTCGTCGCCCCGTCGCCGCCTCGTCGCCGCCCGTCGTCTGGGCCCGTGTGCCAGTCCGGCGGTTATGCACCTAATTGATTGTGTTTCCTCGAAAAGTATTAGGGTCCACCTTTCCCCGGACTTCACCGCTCAATTGTTTTACATATGATTCTGCACCGTCGTCCATCCTAAATATGAGTCCATACCATCCCAGCCAGGCCAGCATTCCCTCCCCTCGTCCTTTAGAAAAAACTATGCGCACACATTCGTTTATACATACATATATATATATATTTAAAAAAAAATGAATTCATGGATTGTTAAGAACCCTTGCAAAAGGTGGGACGAAGTGTGCGCGCGCGTATCGTCGCGCGCGCATGCTGAAATCCTTCAAAAACTTTAGGTTTCGTAGGAATTTAAAAAGCGAGTGTCCCGAGCACATATAAAGCCGCATAGTTTCGCAACAAGGATGTTCCACAAAACCCTGCGTTCGCGCTCCTGCGAATTCTCAAGGAAACCACAGGTTTTCGACATGCTCATGGCATGTTACCAAGCGGGCCTGTCGCGCGCGTGTCGAAATCGCTCGAGCGCCCCTGCGCGCGCGCCGTCGCAAGAATAGTTCGCAACAGTGGGACGAAGTGCACGCGCGCGTCGTGGCGGGCACATGCCGAAATCATTCCCAAACTTGCAGGTATCTTGAAGATTCCAAAATCGAGCGCCCCGAAAACATATAAAATTCACAGGGCTTCGCAACAAGAGTGTTCAAACAAAGGCTTGCGTTCGGGCTGTTGCGATTTACTTTTTGCAACCAAAAATAAGGGGTTCAACACTCTCATAACATGCAACCGAAAGGGCTCCTCGCGCGCGCATGTCGGAATCGCTCGAACGCCCTTGCGTGCGTGAGGTCGCAAGAATCCCTTCTAACAAATTGAACGAAGTTCGCGCGCGCGTCGTCGCGGGCGCGTGCGGAAATCATTTAATAACCGTGGGCGTCGTAAGGATGTCATGACCGAGTGCCCCGAAACATTGAAAACCACATGATGTTGCATCATTACTTTTCAGAAATGCCTGCGGTCGCGCACCTGCGATTTCTTCCGGAAGACATCTTGGGTATGTCAACATCGTCATCGAATTCGGCCACGCGAGTCCCTCCCGCCGCACGTCGAAATCAGTCGAACGCCCTTGCGCGCGCGCTGGGGGGGGCACGACCCGCATCAAAAAAATCCCACGCTGGCCACTCTCGCGTGTCGACCGCGGGCGCACGTCGCACGTGGAACTCCCTTCGAAACCTTCATCACCGATGCGAGGGCGCTGTCATCGTCCCCGGCGCGATCAGCATCGGCGCCGTCAGTGACTTTGCTGTCAGTCGTCGCTGCCCCCATCGCCCCCAGCATCGCTAACATCATCATGCCGCCCACCGCTGTCGACATTGCCATGATACCGCGCCCGCCCAAGTCACCGACTCGCACTGACGTGCCCCCCGGGGGCTGCCCAGAGGTCAGCGCCACCGCGGTCGCGTCGGCAGCGCCAAGCAATTCGGCCGTTGCGCGCGCAAGCGTGCGAGGGCTAGCGCGCCCGCAGAGATGCACCAGCCAACCCCGAGCACTCATCGCAATCGCCACCGCGCTGGTTTTGCAAACTAAGTTGCGGGCGGGCGGATGGATGATTGCGCGAGCAATGGAGCGGGCAACTCATTGCGAACAGAAATCAGATGCACAACGCAGATTTTCTTTCATGCACATGAGGCCCCCGGCACCCGCGCCCCCGCGCCCCGGATTTAATCGCTCGCTTGCCTCATTGCAGCGAGGTCGCGATTCTGCCCCATCGCCCGCCTGGCCAAACTGGCAACGCCCCCCCCGCCCCCGCCTTTTTCACCCCCTGCCGAAAATATTACGCGCGCGCTCGCTCATCCAAAAAACATTCATTGCGAAGAACCACTTTCCAAAACAAATAGCACACTCGCGCGCCGTCGCGCGCGCGTGCCCAATTCATTCAAAAGTTCTAGGTTGCGCAAAGATTTTAGAATCGAGGGCCCCGACAAGTTTCGCAATCAGCGTTTGTCTATGAATGTGTTGGGTTTTTTGTTAACAAAAAACATGCTTGCGCTCGGGCCATTGCGAATGCGTTTGAACCCCATCGGTTTTCCAACGTGTTCATGAAGAGCGACCAAACGGCCTTCTCGCGCGCGCATGTCCGAATCGCTCGAACGCAAGAACGCGCTGCAACAAATGAACGAAGCGCACGCGCGCGCGTCGTCGCGGGCGCATGCCGAAATCATTCGAAAAAGGTTGGGTTTCGTACGGACGTCAAAGCCGAGCGCCCCGAAAACATGTGAAAACACGCATCTTATGTAACATCGTGTGTTTGTATATGCTTGCGCCCGCGCTCTTTCGAATGCTTAACAAACCCATAGTGTGTGCGTTTAACAGAGTAATGTACACGCGGACAAGCGGGCCTTTCGTGCCGCGCGTCGAAATCAATCGAACGCCCCTGCGCGCGCGCGCTGGAGGGGGGCGGAGTGGGGCGGGTGGGCGTGGGGGGGGGGGGGCGCGATCCGCGCCCAATAATAGCGCGCGCGCCACTCGCGCGTCGGCCGCACGCGCATGTCGAACTCCTTTCAAGACCTGCATCGCCGACGCGAGGGCGCCGTCATCGTCGTCGGCGCGATCAGCATCGGCGCCGTCATTGGCCTTGCCGTCGTCGTCGTCATCATTGTCGCCAGCATCGCCGCCGCCATCATCGCGTCCACCGCTGTCGACGTCGCCATGCTACCGTGCCCGCCCAGGTCGCCAATTCGCACTGGAGAGCTCGCTGGGGGGCGCCCAGAGGTCAGCGCCACCGCAGCTGCGTCGGCAGCGCCAAACTAGCAAGCCGCCGCGCGCGCGAGCACGCGCGGGCTGGCGCGGCCGCAGAGCTGCACCAGCCAAGTCCACGCACTCATCTCAATCGCCGCCACGTAGGTTTTGCAAACCAAGTTGCGGGCGGGCGGGCGGGGCGATTGGGCGAGCAGTGGGGTGGGCAACTCACTTCGCGCGCGTCGAACTCCTTCCAGAAGTTTCATCGCCGACCCTAAGACGCCGTCGTCGACGACGGCTTGCGGAGCATCGGCGCCATCGCTGGCCGCGCCGTTGCCGTTGTCACCATCGTCACCAGCGTCGCCACCATCATCGTCGTCTCTACCGCTGTCGACGTTGCCATGATACCGCGCCCGCCCACGTGGCCGACTCGCACTGAAGTGCTCGCTGGGAAGGGCCCAGAGGTCAACGCCACCGCGCAGAGATGCACCAGCCAACGTCATACACGCATCGCAATCGCCGACGCATGGGCTTTGCAACGCACGTTGCGGGCGGGCGGGCTGGATGATTGCGCGACTAGTCGAGCTCATCATTTCGAGTTCCGCAAGTGTCCTATCTAAACGAGCATTACGATGCGCCCCCCCCCCCTGGACTTAACGGGCCACTTTTTCGCGTTGCAAGGTATGTACGATTCTGTCCCATCGCCCATCCTAAAAATGAGCCATATCATCCCAGCTAAACTGGCAACGGCCCCCTTTTCATCCTCTGCAAAAAGTACTATGCGCGCGCACTCGTTTATCACGAATCAACAGTTTTCGCAAATCCGATGCAAAAGCCTGGACGACATGCGCACGCGTGCGTAGTCGCGTGCGCATGTCGAAATACTTCAAAAATATTGGGCATCATACAGATTTCGAAGGCGAGAGTCACGAACAGCAGTTATAAAACACACATGGTTCCGCAACGAGGGTTTCACTTGAAGCCCGCGCCCGCGCTCTAGCGAATTCTTAGAGTAGCATGGGTTGTCAACTATCATAACATGCTGCCAAACGGGCCTCCCGCGCGCGCATGTCGACATCGGTCGAACGTTTTTGCGCGCGCGCTGTCGCAATAATCCCTTGCAGCAAATGGGGCGAAGCGCACGCGCCCGCGTCGTCGCGCGCATGCCGAAATTCTACAAAAAACATTAGGGTTCGTTAGGATTTCAAAATCGAGTACCCCGAAAACATATCAAAGCACATGGTGATGCAACACTGTATATTCTCAGTTATGTATTTCTATTACCCGGGACCCCCCCCCAAAAAAAAATCAGACTCCCAGGCCTTCGGGAACCCTCTGGGCCCCCTGGATCCGCGACCCCGGGGACCCCCTGGACGACCCTGCAGGAGGCCCCCCAGGTGTTCCAGTGCTCTTGGGAGCCCTTGCTGGGCCTAGGCAACGGGCCCAAATCAGTCAAGAGGGCGGCCGAACGCCCCCCCGAGGGCCCCAAGAGGCCCCAGACACCTACCAGACGCCCGAAGACAACCCAAAGAAGGCCCCCAGGAGGCTTCCAAAACGCAGAAACATTGATTCCCCAAAGTTTTCTTGCATTGTTTTGGGAATGCCATGTTCTTACGTTTTCTGGCCGTCCGAGACCGCCTGGGAGGCTCGAAATCGCAACGAAACCATCCGAAAGGGCTCCCAGGCAGTCCAAGAGAGCCCCAAGACGGCAAACAAGGTTCCAAGATGGCCTAAGAGAGCCCTACGACGGCCCAAGATTGCCCCCTGACACCCTCCGAGGCATTCCAAATTCTGACCCGGTCGTTCAGGGAGGCCGCGGTCGGTGGCAGGGCGGCCGGGGGAAGCTCCCAGAAGACGCCCAGGAGGCTTCCAGAAGGTTTTCAGAAAGCTTGAAATCTTCGGCGAGGCCCCCAGAGGCTCTCCAAAGAGGAGCCTCCGCAAAAAGAGCTGAGGGGAATGGGGGAGACTTCGCCAGGTACGGCGAGAATAAGGAAAATGAAGAATAGAGGAAGGACACCGAAAAACATTATGATAACGACGATACTGGAAAAGGCAAGAAGGAGTTATCGTTACATTGTTTGTTTGATTATTGTGTCATTCCGCCTGCAAACCAAACTTCAAGGACCACGGTGGATGGCGCGAAGCGCCAATGCAGTCTTGTGGAGCTATATATATATATATACACACAATATACGTATACTGTTATAGTGCGTATGTGAATATATATATATATATATATATATATATATATATATAATCGCGGTCCTGCGGGTTCTGAAGAAATTCATGTTTGTTCTTCAACATGCTCATCTAATTCTGCCAATGAGACCTCCGGCGAAGTATGTCGAACTCAATCGAACGCCCTTGCGCGCGTGCTGTGGGGGGAAGCGCGAACCGTGTCAAATAATACCACGCAGGCCACCTCGCGCGCGTCGGCCGCGCGCGCATGTCGAACTCCTTCAAACATTTTCATTGTCGACGCGAGGACGCCGTTATCGTTATCGGCGGGCGTGATCAACGTTGGCGCCGTCATTGGCCTCGCCGTCGTCATCGCCACCATCGTCACCATCATCGCTACTCAAAGTCGTGTCTATAATTGTCGGCGTCGCCATGATTCCTCGCCCGCCCAAGTGGCCCACTCGCACTGAAGTGCCCGCTGGGAAGGGCCCAGCGGTCAGCGCCACCACGGCCGCGTCGGTCGCGCCGAACTAGCTGGCCGCTGCGCGCGCGAGCATGCGCGGGCTAGCGCGGCCTCAGAGATGCACCAGCCAACGCCAAGCGCGCATTGCAATCGCCACCGCATGTGTTTTGCTAACCAAGCTGCGGTTGGGTCGGTGGGATGTTTGCAAAAGCATGGAATGTGCGAACTCACCTATCACATTCAATTGCGCCACGTAGCTTCTCTTTTCTGAAAAAGAGGATCTACCCCCCCCCCCTACCCACACCCCACACCACGTCCCACCCACCCCAGATTTAACCGCTCACTGTTTCGTATCGCAATTTACGTATGATTCTGCCCCATCGCCCATCCCATCTATGAGCTCTTACCATCTTAGCCAAACCAGTAACGCCCCCCCCCCGCTCCTTGGGAACAAATATGATGCGCGCACATTCGTTCATCCAAAAATCGCAAGCAATAATCCCTTGCAACAAATGGGGCGACAGGCAAACGCGCGCGTCGTCAAGCGCGCATGCCGGAATCATTCAAACATTTTAGGTGTCGTAAGGATTTCATAATCGAGCATCCCGAAAACATCTAGTCAACCGGGCGAAGGACCCAACCATATGCAGTTGTGCATACCGCAGTTGTGATTATTTCCTTCGGCGGAGCTCCCTAGCCGCATACGAACGCAGCCGCTGGGGCCTTCGGTGGAGCTCCCTTTGGGGCCACGAAACGTGCGAGGGGCGTGCCGACATGGCCGTGGAACCGCATGCGAACGCAGCCATTGGGGCCTTCGGTGGAGCTCCCAATGGGGCCACGATACGTCATGCGAACGCAGCCATTGGAGCCTTTGGTGGAGCTCCCTATGGGGCCACGAACCGTGTGAAGGGTGTACCGAAATGGGTGTGGAACAGTACGCGAATGCAGCCGCTGGGGCCTTCGGTGGAGCTCCCTATGGGGCCACGAAACTTGTGAGGAGTGTGCCGAAATGGCGGTGGAACCGCATGCGGACGCAGCCACTGGGGCCTTCGGCGGAGCTCCTTGTGGGACCACGAAACCTGTGAGGAGTGTGCCGAAATGGGGGCGGAACCGCATGCGAACGCAGCCACTGGAGCCTTCGGTGGAGCTCCTTGTGGGGCCTCGAAACGCATGAAGGGCGTGCCGAAATGGAGAGGCGGAACCGCATGCGAACGCTGCCACTGAGCCCTTCGGCTGAGCTCCCGATGGGGCCACGAAACGTGTGAGGGGCGTGCCGAAATGGCGGTGGAACCGCATGCCGAACGCAGCTACGGGGGCCTTCGGTGGAGCTCCCTATGGGGCCACGAGACGCGTGAGGGGCGTGCGAAAATGGGGTGGAACCGCATGCGAACGCAGCCGTTGGAGCCTTCGGTGGAGGAGCTCCCTATGGGGCCACTAGACGTGTGAGGGGTGTGCCGGCATGAGGGTGGAACCGCATGCGAACGCAGCCACTGGGGCCTTCGGTGGGGCTCCCCATGGGGCCACGAAACGTGTGAGGAGTGTGCCGAAATGGAGAGGCAGAACCGCATGCGGACGCAGCCACTGTGGCATTCGGCGGAGCTCCCTGTGGGACCACGAAACCTGTGAGGGGTGTGCCGAGATGGAAGGGTGGAACCGCATGCGAACGCAGCCATTGGAGCCTTCGGTGGAGCACCCTGCGGGGCCACTAACCGCGTGAGGGGTGCGCTGAAATGCCGGTGGAACCGCATGCGAACGCAACCGCAAGGGCCTTCGGTGGATTTCCCTGCGGGGCTACGAAACGTGTGAGGGGTGTGCCGAAATGGAGGGGCGGCACCGCATGCGAACGCAGCCATTAGGGCCTTCGGTGGAGCTCCCTATGGGACCACGAAGCGTGTGGGGGGTGTACCGAAATTGTAGTGGAACCGCATGCGAACGCAGCAGCTGGGGCCCTTGGTGGAGCCCCCTGTGGGGCCACAAAACCCCCGAGGGGTGTGCTACAACGAAAGTGAATAGGAGAAAGGAGCAAGAGAAAAAAAGGAGGAGGAGTGGAGAGAAGAGGAGAGGAGGACCGCGGGGCGCTGTCTCGTCAAAGCGAGGACCCAACACCACAGGATAGTTGGGAAAAACCAAATGGTTTTGGAACAAAGCTTACGCTCGCGCTCTTGCATATTCTTTGGGAAACCATAAGTTTTTCAAAATGGCAGAACATGCTACCAAATAGGCCTCCCGCGTGCGCATGTCGAAATCGTTCGAACGCCCTTGCGCGCGTGGGACGAAATGCACGCGCGCGCGTCGTCGCGCGCGCATGCCAATATCCTGCAAAGCGCATTGGTGTCGCAAGAATTCCAAACTCTAGCGTCCTGGGCGAAGTGCACGCGCGCGCTCGTCATCGCGCTCGCGCCGAAATCCTTCAAAAACCATTGGTTTCCTACGGAACTCAAAATCGAGCTTTCCGAAAATATGTTCAATAGCCTGGCGAAGGATCCAAACATATGCAGTTGTGGGCACCGCAGTTGTGAGTATCGTTTTCGGTGGAGCTCCCAATGGGGCCACGAAGCGTGCGAGGGGTGTGCCGGCATGGGGGTGCAACCTCATGCGATGCTTGCAATTGGGACCTTCGGTGGAGCTCCGTATAGCAACGAGACATTTACATTTAAGGGGTGTGCCGAGTTGGGGGTGGAACCGCGCGCGAACCCTGCCAGTGGGGCTTTCGGTGGAGCTCCCTATGAGGCCACGAAACGTGTGAGGGGCGTGCTGGAATGGAGGTGGAACTGCATGCGAACCCTGTCATTGAGAAAATAGGTTGAGTTCTCTGTGTGCCCACGAAACGTGTGAGTGGTGTGCTCACATTGGGGGTGGAACCGCGTGCGAACCCTGCCACGAGGGCCTTCGGAGGATCTTCCTACGTGGCCATGAAACGTGTGAGGGGTGCACCGAAAGCAGGAGTGGAACCGCATGGGAACCATGCCATTGGGGCCTTCGGTGGAGCTCCCTGGGGGGCCACGAAACGTGTGAGGGGTGTGCCGAATAGGAGGGTGGAGCGGCATGCGCACACTGCCACTGGGGCATTCGGCGGAACTCCTTATGAGGTAACGAAGCGCGTGGGGGGTGAGCAGAAATGAGGGGTGGAGCCGCATGCGAACCCTGGCACGTGGCCTCCGTTGGAGCTCCCTCTGGGACCACGAAGCGCGTGAAGGGCGTGCCGAAAAGGGTGGAACCGCATGCGACCCCTGCCACTGGGGCCTTCGGCTGAGCTCCCCATGGGGCCACGAAGCGTGTGAGGAGAGCGCCGATATCGATTGTGGAACCGCATGCGAACCCTTCCACTGGAGCCTTCGTTGGAGCTCCCTGTGGGGCCACGAAGCGTGTGAGGAGTGTGCCGACATGGAGGTTGGAACCGCATGCGGACGCAGCCATTGTGGCTTTCGGTGGAGCTCCCTATGGGGTCACGGAACGTGTGAGTGGTGTGCTGGAAGGGAGGTGGAACCGCATGCGAACCCTGCCACTGAAGAATTAAGTGGAGTTCTCTGTGTGCCCACGGAACGTGTGAGTGGTGTGCTCACATTGGGAGTGGAACCGTATGCGAACCCTGCCACTGGGGCCTCTGGTGGAGCTCCCTGTGGGGCCACGAAACGTGTGCGGGCATGCCGAAAGCAGGAGTGGAAACGCATGCGAACCATGCCATTGGGGCCTTCGGTGGAGCTCCCTAGGTGGCCACGAAACGTGTGAGGGGTGTCTCGAATAGGAGGGTGGAACCGCATGCGCACTCTGTCATTGGGGCATCCGGCGGAACTCTCGATGGGGTCACGAAGCGTGTGGGGGGTGATCCGAAATGAGAAGTGGAACCGTATGCGAACCCTGACATTGAGGCCTTCGGTGGAGCTCCCTGTGGGGCCACGAAGCGTGTGAAGGGTGTGCCAACATGAAGGTGGAACCACTTGCGAATCCTACCACAAAAGCGTGCGGTGTACAAGGCGACGCAGTTTCTCTGAACAACGTTCTGGTCTGAGTGGCTTGCCTCCTCCCTTCCTTCCCCTCCCTCCGCTTCCCCCGTCTCCTCTTGTCTTCTGGCTTACAGTCGTGATGCGCTCCGCTTTTCTGCTTCACAGTCGAGTCTCTGAGCGCACGCATTCGCTCTGCGGGGTGTGCCGTGTATTTCTGCGAAGAGTTGTCAATCGTGCACTCTTCTGCCCACGCGTCCTTCCGGATGCTAGGCTCAGTGGTGGTGGTGGTGGAGCTCCTTATGGGGTCACGAAACGTATGAGGGGTGTGCCGAAATGGAGGGTGGAACCACATGCGAACCTTGCCATTGGGGCCTTCGGCTGAGCTCCTTGTGGGGCCACGAAACGTGTGAGGGGTGTGCCGAAATTGGGGGGTGGAACGGCGTGCGAACCCTGCCACTGGGGCCTTCGCTGGAGCTTCCGATGGGGGCCACGAAGCGTGAGAGGGGTGCGCCGAAATGGAGGGTGGAGCAGCATGCGAACCCTGCTACTGAGGCCTTCTGTGGAGCTCCCTGTGGGGCCACGAAACGTGCGAGAACTGTGCCGAAATGGAAGGTGGAAACGCATGCGAACCCTGTCTTTGGAGCTTTCGGTGGAGCTCCCTACAGGGCCACGAAACGTGTGAGGGATGTGCCGAAATGCGGGGTGGAACCGGTGGAACCTCTTGCGAATCCTGCTACTGAAGCTTTCGGTGGAGCTCCTGATAGGGGCCGCGAAGCGTGCGAGGGGTTCGCCGAAATGAGGGCGGAACCGCATGCGAACCTTGCCACTGGAGCCTTGGGTGGAACTCCTTGTGGGGGCACGAAACGCGTAAGGGGTGTGCCGAAATGGAGGTGGGACCGCGTGCGAACCCTGCCACGGGGGCCTTCGGTGGAGCTCCCTATGGGGCCACGAAACGTGCGAGGGGCGCAAGGGGTGGGAGGAACGGGAGGAGGGGAAGAGGGTGAAGAGCGGGAGGAGGAGGAGTGAGAACGCGGGGCGTTGTCGTTTCAAAACGAAGACGCAGAGCCACAGGATGGTCAGGGATAAAAAACAAATTCGTTTGCAACATCAGGTTGCCCGATAAACTGCGCTCGCGCTCTTACAAATTCATAAGAAACCATCGGTTGCTCACCATTTTTATTAAATTCTGCCAAACGGGCATTTCGCGCCGCATGTCGGCATCATTCGAACGCCCTTTGCGCGCGTGCTGGGGGGAGGGGCACGACCCGCGTCAAGTATGACCACTCTCACGCGTCGGCCGCGCGCGCATGTCGAACTCCGTCCACAGCCTTCATCACCGACGCGGGGACGCCGTCACCGTCGCCGGCATGGCCAGCATCGGTGCCGTCATTGGCCGCGCCGTCGCGCTGGTCCCCAGCGCCGCTATTATCATCATCGCGCCTACCTGTGTCGACGTTGCCGTGAGACCGCGCCCGCCCAAGTGGCCGACTCACATTGAAGTGCCCGATGGGGAGTACCCCGCTGTCAGCGCCGCCGCGGGTGCGTCGGTCGTGCAAAATTATGTGGCCGCTGCGCGCGCGAGCATGCGCGGGCTAGCGCGGCCGCAGAGATGCACCAGCCAACACCAAGCACTCATCGCAATCGTCGCCGCCTGCATTTTGCAAATCAGGTTGCGGGTGGGCGGGTGGGATGGTTACTCGAGCAGTGGAGTTGGCAGCTGCGAGTTCCACAAGTGAATTGCTCCACATAGTGCGCCGCATAGATTGGACCACGAAGATTGCACCGCGTCGATTGCACCGCGTAGATCGCGCACCACGCAGCTTGCACCGCATATATTGCGCAAAGTAGATTCGCCTTTCTGAAAGAAGAATGGACTCTACCCCCCCCCCCTCCGGAGATAACGCCCCCCCTTTGGGGTATTTTAATGTCACGTTTATTTTACACACTAATCCATCCTAAACATGAACTCGTACTATCCCAGCCAGGCCGGCATCGCCCCCCCGCCATCCCTGTCAAATCATAGTATGCGAGCGCACTTCTTCACTTTAAGAAAGCAAATTGCAAGTCCCTTGTTGGAAGAAAAAGTCATCACACGCGCATCCATGTCAAAATCGTACCAAACATAGTCAGTTTGCAAGCACTTTATCATAAACAACGAGAAAGCACCTAAGGGTTGTGTAACCTTTTTGGGGGCAAATGTCCTTTCCGCTTGCCCATGATAAATTCGCACAACAACCATAGGATTCTCATGAACTCTGCCAAATCTAGCGATTTCATGTCACTGCGCGGTGCACCCGCGATACTCTTGTTGTGCGCCGAGGGCGCGAATCCCTTGTAACAAATTCAACGCGGGCCACGCGCGCGCACCGCCGCCCGCGCGCGCGATCAGTCCGGCGGACGCATTGAACTTCCGCGCGCATGTCATTTTCAACATTGTCAGCATCACCGCGATCACCTGCCCCATCGACAGATGGACATTAGCATCGTCGACGCGTTTGCCATCGTAGGTGCAGTTATCGTTCGTGCCGTCGCCCTCTTGAACATCGTCGTCGCTGATGCCATCTTCGAAATTGTCGCAGACGTTGCCGACGTCCATGTCATCGCGGACGTCCGAGCATCGTCGATATGCCCACCCCCACCATCGACTCGCGGTGACGAGCATCGACAGCGAGGATGTCATCATCGATGTCGCCATCAGCGGCGCCGCCGCCCCCGAGCCATGAGTTGCGGCATTCAAGTTGCGGGCGTGAGGGCGGGGCGTTCGCGCGAGCAGCGGAGAGATGGCGACTTCAAGTTCAGCAGAGCGGATTGCACAACATAGATATTTGTATAACAAGAGAGATTGACCTCCCCCCCCCCCCCCCCCCCCCTTGGATTCAACGGCGCCCTTTGTCGCGCTGCGTTTTCATATTAAGCGCGCGCGCGCCCCCCGTCGCCCGCACTAGATATAAATTCAGATTCCCTCAGCTAAAGCTGCGCCCCCCCCCCCACCCACACACACACACACACACACACACACACACACACGCACCCACCCCCACCCGCCCGCGCCACCGCCGCCGCCCCCGCCGCCCCCCCCACCGCACCGCCCCCACCCCCGCCCCCGCCCGCCCGCCCCTTCGCCCCCCACCCTCTGCAAAAACCATTATGCGCGCGCACTCGTTCATCAAACACCAGCAGCTTGCATTGTGAACCCCCGGCAAAAGTGGAACGACTTGCACAGGCGCGCGCGCCGTCGCGCGCGCATGCCGGAATCTTTCAGGATCCACAGGCTGCGCAGGGATGTCCTGACCGAGCGCCCCGAACACATGTAGAGACAATTGGCTTCGCTACAAGAACGTTCAAACTAAACTTGCGCTCGCGCCCGTGCGAACATGTTCATGGAATGCCACCGCGCGGGCCGCTCGCGCGCGCATCTCGAAATCGCCCGAACGCCCTCGCGCGCGCGCGTTGTCGCGAGAATCCCTCGCGGAGAACGGGGCGAAGCGCGCGCGCGTTGTCGCGCGCGCGCCGATATCCTTCAAACGCTCTAGGTGTAAACTGGATTCCAAGCCCCGAAAACATAGAAATTCTTGGTTTTGCGATATCAGCTGTCTAAATCAATGCGCTCGCGCCCTTGCGAATTCCAATATAAATCGCAAGTTGGTCGACATGTTCACGACGTATACCAGACGAGCCTCTCGCGCCGCAAATGGCCCATTCATTCGAACGTCCTTGCGCGCGTGCTGGGGCAGGGCGGCCCGCGCCGAATACTGCCACGCGGGCCGCTCGCGCGTCGGCCGCGCGGACGCGCCGAACTCCTGCCAAAACCTTCGTCGCCGACGCGAGGGCGCCGTCGTCGCCTTCGGCGTGATCAGCATCGGCGCCGTCGCTGGCCGCGCCGTCGGCGCTGTCATCATCGTCACCAGCGTCGCTACTATCGCCATCGCGTGTCGACGTCGGCATGGCACCGCGCCCGCCCAAGTGGCCGACTCGCACTGAAGTGCCCGCTGGGAAGCGCCGAGCGGTCAGCACCGCCGCGGCCGCGTCGGCCGCGCCAAACAAGCCGGCCGCCGCGCGCGCGAGCACGCGCGAGCAAGCGCGGCCGCAATGAGGCACCAGTAAACACGAAACGCTCATCGCAATCGCCACCGCAAGGGTTTTGCAAGACAAGTTGCGGGCTTCAGGGCGGGATGATTGCGCGAGCAGCGGAGTGGACAACTCATTGCGAATAGCAATTCAGTGCACTACATGGATTGCACCATATACGTTCGATCACTAAAGAAAGTAGGATCCCCCCATCACCACCACCCCCCGGACTTAACGGCAGACCTTCTCGCATTGCAGTTTTCGCATGGCTCTGCCCCATCGCCTATCCGAAATGTTTATTCTGACCATCCCACGCGGGCTGTCATCGCCCCCCCCCCCCCTCATCCTCCTTCGCAAAAGACACTCTGCGCGCGCACTCGCGCATCACAAATCTTCAATTTTCAGGAATTCCCTGCAGCGAGCGAACGGGGCGAAGTGCAAACGCGCGCGTCGCCTCGCGCGCACGCCGAAACCCTTCAACCATTTTTCCCCGCACGGATTTCAAAACCTAGAGTCGCGAACGCACGTGAGGCACATGGTTTAGCAACATGTGATTTCAGACAAGGCCCGCGCCCGCGCTCTTGGGTTGCTCAGCATTTCTTTAACGCGCTACCAAACGGGCCTCGCGCACGCGCGTGTCGAAATCGTTCGAAAACCATTTTGCGCACGTGACATCGCAAGAGCCCCTTGCAAACAATGGGACGAAGTGCGCGCGCGCGTCGGCGCGCGCGCATGCCGAAATCATTCAAAAACCTTCGGCGTCGTAAGGACTTTAAACATGTTCCGAAAACACGTCGCAAGACATCGTTTTGCAACATCGCTAAAAACAAGCAACTTGCGCTCGCGCTCCTGCGCAATCTTAAGACAACCACAGGTTGTTCAACATGTGCATCATGTTTTGCCAAGCGGGCCTTTTGCGCCGCATGTCGGAATCATTCGAACGCCTTTGCGCGCGTGCTGGGGGGGCCACGATCCGTGCCAAATTATACCACGCGGGGCACTCGCGCGCGTGGGCCTCGCGCGCATGTCGAATTCCATCCGAAACCTGCATTGCCGACGCGAGGACATCGTCATCGTTATCGGCGTGCGCGATCAACATCGGCGCCATCATCGGTGTTGCCGTCGTCATCGCCACCATCGTCAAACTCATGTTATCAAAACCGTGTCTACTGTTGTCGGCGTCGCCATGATACCGCGCCCGTTCAAGCCACCGGCTCGCATTGAAGTGCCCGCAAGGAAGTGCCCAGCGGTCAGCGCCACCGCGACCGCGTCGGTCGCGCCAAACTAGCTGGCCGTTATGCGCACGAGCATGCGCGGGTTATCGCGGCCGCAAAGATGCACCAGCCAACACCAAGCACTCATCGCAATCGCCGCAGCATGGTTTTTGCAAAGCAAATTGCGGGTGGGCAGGTGGGTTGATTGCGCGGGCGGTGGCGCTGACAATTCTGAGTTTTCTTGGGGGTTGCACACCATATGTTGTACAACATAGATTGCATCACTTATATTGCACCACGCGTATTGCTCCACATGTCATGCACAAAACGTATTGCATCACATGGGCCGCAACATTTTCATTGCAGGAAGTGGTTGCGCCGCATATAGTGCACATACGATATTGCGTAATATCGATTGTGCCACATACATTGTCCCACATACATTGCACAACACTGGTGGCTAAAACCATTTTTGTGGAGCTCACTCTGGTTAACATTTCATTTGTCCACAGGTGGGTTTGTCGAGGTTTCGCCCGATGTGCGCGTCGTGGGCGGCCCTTGCGTTGGGCGGGTTTGCCGAGGTTTCGCCATGTGGGCGGCAGTGGGCGCCGTGTGCGCTGGGTGGGTTTGTCGAGGTTTCGCCTGTTTGGCGGCCGTGGGCGCCTCGTGGGCGCCCTGTGCGCTGGGTGGGTTTGCCGAGATTTCGCTGGGCGGGTGGCCGTGGGCGCTTGGTGTGCACCCCGTGCTCTTGGTGGGATTGTTGCCGGGGTTTCGACTGGTGAATGGCCGTGGGCGCCTCGTGGGCGCCCCGTGCCTTGGACGGCGCTGCCGGGGTTTCGCCTGGTGTGCGACCAATGGCGCCTCGCGGGCGCCCCGTGCGTGGGGTGGGTTTCTGGGGCTTTCCCATAGTGGGAGGACGTGGGCGCCTCCTGGGCGGCACGTGCGCCGGGTGGGTTTGCCAAGGTGTCGCTTGACGGGCGGCCGTGGGCGCCCCGTTGCCTGCCCATGCGCTGGGCGGGTATGCCGAGGTTTCGTTCAGTGGGCGGCTGTTGGCGTTTCATGGTCGCCTCGCGCTGGTTGCTCTCCAGTGCTCGAATTTCTTTCACGGGTTACACAATGTCGTTCGCATCTCGCAGCGTACACCGCATAACTTGCCCGCCACACACCGTACGCGACATAGCTTGCACCGCATAGTTTGCACAACACATACACTGCACCATATCGCTTGCGCAGCATCGTTTATTCTAGGCAGTTCGCACCACACATAGAAGTCACCCTTGCAGAGCGCATAGTTTGCACTAAACATCGTGTAGCACCACAAAATCTACGCAGCCAGAGTGCAAGAACTCATTGTTTGGTGTCCACGCTGGGAACCATCTACTAGATAGAAGACAGGCGGGAGCAGCAGTCGCACGGCGAAGAGCATAGGACAGGGAGCAAATAGTATGGAGCCGAGCCGATGAGTATATGTATAGTTGCTTGTATGTGTGGACCCTATCTTTACACGAGCGGCGGGAGGTTTACAGTAGAGTAGCGCAGAGCAGATCAGATCATGGGTCAGTAATGTAGTATCAATAGAGTGGAGTAGAGTAGATTGGAATCGATCATGCCATGCTGTCTGCATGCTCGTCACTACCGCATGCGTGTCCTGCAAGCTCCCGCTTGGAGCCAACGCCTGCAGATATGATATTGGCGGGGCGTTGGTACCCGCCCCAGGCCTGGGCTGGTGGCTCACCGCCGACGACGGGATGGAGCTTGGGAAGCGAGCCCCGCCCCACCTCTCTGACGCTCATGAACGTGCCAGCACATTACACTGAGAATATGCTGAAGTGGACGCTCGACGCTTTGGGGTTGCTCTCGCGGTGCGACTTCGTGTACCTGCCGCGCGTGCAGGCGGTTGGAGACGCGCTGACCCTGAACATGGGGCACGCCCTCCTGAACTTCGTCACTCCTGATGACGCAGATCTCGCACGCGATCTCCTCTCTGGCCACGCTTGGGACAGCGGCCTAGGGCACGGATGCAAGCATACTCCAGCAGCGGTCGTGGACGCCGCGCCCCAGGGGTACCAGGAATGTACGAACTACGTCCAGTTCCTCACTTGGGGCTTGTCCAGCAACAACAGCATGCTGGATTGGCTGGACGTTCCCGCCCTCAGAACGGATTCGCAGGTACTGCAAGTCGGTTGAGATCCGCTTCGCTGAGCTCATCTCCGCACGTGTTCATGGATCCCACCTGGCTCACAGGACCTTGGCCTGTAAGCTGCACTGTGTACGTAGCGCAGCAGAGAGGGTCAGGGGACCCACTCTCTGCCCAGGGAATCAGTGACAGCCCGAGAGGGTGGTGCCCATGGCCACAGCGAGGTGGGGCGAGCCATGTTCGTGAGGGTGCGGAGGCAGGGCGCGGGAGGGAGGGAGGCGGACGAGGAGGAGGAAGCGGCGAGGTGGGAGGAGGGAGGAGGGACCACTCTGGCCCCTGGCGTTCCTGAGGCCGCGGGGCCGCCTGGCTCGGCCGGCTCGGCTGAGGCCCGCCGCGTTCGCGGCGCGGGGCGAAGCGGGGACGCATCGGAACGCAGCGCAGTGGGGGGAGGAAGACGATGGCGAGGAGGAGCTGCGAAAGTGGGAGGACGACGGTGGCGAGGATGTATTGCATGAGGCTGAAGTCAATCAGGAAATGGAGCAAGCTCTCGCATCCAGGGAAACTTAAGACAACTTAAAGAGACTTACGCTAAAGCGAAGGGGGGAAGGTCTCCGTGAGGTGAATGAGGAATATCAAGAGGGTGGATGACAGATGATGATGATGATGATGATGGTGATGATGATGATGATGATGAAGAAGAAGAAGAAGAGGAGGAGAAGTAGGAGGAGGAGAAGTAGGAGGAGGAGGAAGAGAAGTTGGGTGAACGCAACAGCCTTGATGCTTCTGTGGGTCCAACGTGAATAGGAGAAGTTGGAGAAGGAGGAGGAGGCGACGACGGCGATGGGGAGGCCTTGCCGAACAGCTGCGAAGGGGCACGGCAACGCACTCGTGTTGCCGTCGTGCTTGCCTGGGGCGGACGTCGGGGGCCCTCCTGCACCGTGATCCTTTTCTTCGGCTGGCTTTGGGGCCCGCTCTGCCTGTGGCCGTGTGGGCTCTTGCGGCGCGGGCAGCTGGCTCGCATGCTCGGTGCGGGCGGTCGGGAATAGTTCGTCCCCCCTCTCTTGTTCCTATGCTTCTTCGCCTCCTTCTCCGCTCCTTCCTCCTTATCCTCCTCCTGTCCCCCCTCCTCGTCGTCCTCCTCCTGTTCCCCATTCTCCTCGTTTCTTTTCCGAGCAACTTGGAACGTGCGCATGCGAGGAGAAACGTGCATGGCGTAGGCACAAGGAAAAGGACAGTTCACGGGTGGACCCTCCTTAAGAGAACTTCAGTGTTGTAGCAGCGCCTCTTGGCTCACTGGACAGAGAGAGAGAGAGAGACAAGAAGTGGGGGGAGTTATGGCTCTAGCCGGCTTCAGACGCTTCCAAAGTCCACGGGCCTTCCGACTGACCGACAGGAGCTTCAGCGTGGTGTGGCTTCTGGTTTTTTCTGGCTCGCTCGCGGGTGTCCCTGGCGTCCTTCCGATCAAGGTCAGTAATGACATCGTCCGGCAATTTGCTGAAAGTCGCCCAAACGACAGCACGGCATTTTTCCGCGTTCTTCCAAAGGGGTCACCACCCTCACGCGAGTATGGAACAGCTGCATGCGTGCAGGACAATGGATGGTATCAATGAGGTCACGCGTGTGGCGCATTACACCATGCACCGAAAAAGCGTGGGTGGCCAGTTTCTGCCTTGATTCACAAGCGTAATTACGAACAAGAATGTCACGATCAAGTGTTGCTAACTTCGGTCAGCCGCCGGGTTTGGGCCCAAGTCCGCACCTCGTTAAACGCACGTTCATGCCTAGCGTCTTGCATCGCCGCTCTGAAGCGTTTCGGATTGGAACTGATCACAGGAACCCATTTTCCTGTGAGCTTTATGTCGGATTCCGAAAACGAGCCAGAAAACGGAATCAGCAAGTCCAAATCGGCAGAAACAGCATGCATCCAGGACTTGCGAACCCCAATGGTGTGGGACACCGCAACGCACAGAGCGCGCGGGGCCTTCAAACACACCCTGCTGAACAGCCCCACTCGCGTGCACAAGAGCATGGTCGTGGGTGCGATGAAGCATAGAAATGGACTGGTGCGACGGGCAACGAACGTCGTTCAAGCTCTCTTTGAGCTGATGGACACACCTGCATCACAGCCGTGTGGACTCTCATCAGCTCAGCAGTGCGCAACTAGGGCCACGTACCCGCCTGGTGAAGACCGCGCGTAGACATCACCCCTCGGCACAACGCAGGTTGTGGAAAGATTCATCTCAACGCGCTGATTTTTGCAGTGATCGCTGGGTGCACTGAACCTGTGGAGCACGCTAGTGTACCCACGTGCTTGCATTGGGATGTCGCAGCCAGCTGGCGCTGCACGCCACGAGCCTCGAAGTGAACGAGGCCCCCGGCTTCGCAGAACAGCTGCCGCTGCGTCTCGACAGAACCAGGGCCAACGAACCAGAATAATGTTTCTGTCTTGCCTCGCTTGAAATTAACGAGCTGTGCACACCTCAAGAACACGTCCTCGAATATTGTGGCCCTCATCCTTCCTCCCACTTTCATTAAACCTCCTATCCTCCTTCCTCTTTCTTGCTCACCTCCGTCAGCACCTGTCCTCATATGCTCTCTCTTCCTCCTTCCCTGTTTCCCTCCCACTAACTGTTCATCCTTCCTCCTCCCTTCTACACCTCCGTCTCTAGGGGTCAGGGGCGGTCGGGGATCGTTGTTCCCCCTCCTCTCGCCCTCCTATCCTCCTCCTCCTCATCCTCCTTCATCCTTCTTTCCTCCTCCTCCTCCTCCTCCTCCTCCTCCTTTATCCTTCTTTCCTCCTCCTCCTCCTCCTCTCGCCCTCTTATCCTCCTTTCCCCTGTCGCTCCCCCCCTCCCCTGCCCCTCCTTCCCGTTCCGAGTGCATTGGGGCCAGCGTCTGGCAAGACAAATATTGTGTTGTGAGGGGATGCCGACTTCTTTTTCCAGCAGAGCGTCGTTTGAATTTGAATATAATGGGTTTGCCACGCCTTCAGGCCTTGAGGAAGCGGCTGAGAAGGAAGGCTGACTGACCATTTCATTCAATCCAGGTGCCTGCGGCAAGTCCCGCCACCGCGGCAACCGTGGCATCTCAGTATTCTGGGTGGCGACATTTCGAGCACCGTAGACCATACCATCTCAAGCTGGCTTGTGTTTTTGGGCGGGCTTTCATGGGGGGGGGGGGGGCGGGCGCGGTCTCAACCGTGTTGTGGTTGTCTCGGGCTGATGTAGGGCCCTCTTGGGTCTGTAGTGTGCCTTCCTGGTGTTGTATTGGGCCCTGTTCAGCTGTGCGTCAATCAGATTCTCCACGGTTCGATGCGTTGCTCATCGTCACAGTGGGTGATGTTCTGGTGGGTTCGGGAAGAGCGGAGGCAAGTAAGCGCCCAAAATCGTTTCAACACCAAACGTGAGGGTAAACCGACCGCATAACAGTTTGATGCAAGTGTTCTGCCATTGGGAGGGGCTCGCATACACGGTCTGCAAGACGGCTAGGGGATATTGCATGTGTTGCATAACCAGCTACGGCGCAAAAGCCGTGTTCTGAATATGTTCGAAGTATAAGTGGGCATTCAGCATGTCATGATGTGAGTTGGAGATGCATGTGTGCCTAGTCTGCGATATCTGCCTTGTGCGCTAAGCTGGAGCAGGCGATGAGCCCAGCTAACGCAAAGGATGTGTGTTGAGTGTGTTCCTTTGTGTTTTGAAAGTGCCAGCTTGACGTCAGAACTTCGCACTGCGCATGCATTCCTTGTGTATCAGTGGCAGATTGATGTGTCGTGTGCTCGTCATGTGCAACAAAACATGTTGGAGTTTCGCGCCAGTCATGTAAAGGTGCGGCACACTTGTGTATTCCTCTGGCATGGTTCCTTGATGCGTTTCCGTGTTATATGTATGTACGAATTATGTTTTGGTGTACGGCGCATGCGCATCCATTCACACACGCATGTTAACAATGTATGCATGAATGGCCAACGATGCGTTGGTTGAATATGGTCGACGCCGTCATGGCAGCATGCCTGTGTATCAGGTGATTTGCCGATTGCTTGTTAGCCATGAAATTGCAATGCCAGCTTGGGGTTTTGAGCGAAGTAGAACTAAGCAATTACATGTTAGCCAGCGTGGGCCCCAAACAGTGTGCGTTCTAGCACGATGTCTATACATCACATACACATGGACCGTGCATTCTGTGTGTAGCAGCATAGGTGGCGCAATATACGTGGTGCCATATGTGCGGTGCAACGGGTGTGGTGCAATACATACGGTGCGATCAGTGTTGTGCAATTGATGTTGTGCGACCGATGTTGTGCAATGTACGCTTTGCAACCTAGATTGCGTAACGTATGCCGCGCAATCCACGCGGTGCAATCTATGTGGTGCAACTTTTGGTGTGGATTTCGTGGTGCAATCTATGTTGTGCAATTAGTTTCTGCCCGCGGTGAGTTGTGAACTCCATATGCTCGCGCACCAGTCCCACACACCCACCCGCAATTTGGTTTGCAAAGCCCATGCGGCGGCGATTGCGTTGAGTGTTTGGTGCTGGCTGGTACATGTATGCGGCCGCGCTAATGCGCGCACGATCGCGAGCGCAGCTGCCAGCTAGTTTGGCGCGGCCGACACGGCCGCGGTGGCGCTGACCGTTGGGCACTTCCCAGCGGACACTTCAGTGAGATTTGGCGACTTGGACGGGCGCGGTACCATGGCAGCAACAATTGTAGGCGCGATGATGAGAGCAGAGATGATGGTGACGATGATGACAACGACGGCAGCACCGCTACTGACGGTGCCGATGTTGATCACGCCGACGACGATGACGGCGTCCTCGCAGGTTTTGGAAGGAGTCTGATATGAACGACGCGCGAGAGTGCCCCACGCGGTATTATTCGACACGGATCGTCCCCCTCCAGCACGCGCGCAAAGGGCGCGCGAATGATTTTGAAGTGTTTCGCGAGATGCCCGTTTGGTCAATAGAATGAACATGTTGAGCAACCGATGATAGATTGGAGAATTCGCAAGGCCGCGACCGCAGGCTGCTTTTGAAAGCTGATGTTGCAAACTCACCATGTGATTATGTGTATGTATATATACACATATATATATACATACATACATACATACATAAATGTACATCTAAACAGATTCGGGACGTTCGGTTGTGAATGCTTAACGACACCGATAGTTTGTTTGAGTGATTTCGGCACGCGCGCGCGACGACGCGCGTGCGTGCACGTGGCCCTGTATTTTGCGCCAGCACGCGCGCGCGAAGCCCCCTTAGTCGCATCCTATGAAAAAGTTGCACAACTGGCAGTTTTTCTTTATTTGCATTTTTTTCTTTAGAGCGTGAACGCAGGCTTTGTTTGTGTGAAACCATGTATTTGCATATGCTTTCGGAACTTTCCATTTCGAAATCCATACGAACCCTCGGGGTCTGGAAGGATGCCGGCATGCGCGCGCGACGACGCGCGCATGCGCATGTCGCCGCACGTTTGGCACAAGGAGTCTAGGGAATTATGCAATTTTGGTAATGGGTGCGCTCGCATTTCGCATTATGCAGGGGATGGGGTAGGGGGACAGTATCGGATTCATTGGGATGACACGATTTCATATATAGGATGGACTGGTGTGCACTGTCGTTTGAACACGAAAAGGGGGTAAACAAGATAATCTTTGTTGCGCGGTCAATATGGTGCAATTTTGGTTGTGCGACCTACGTTGGGCAGTTTATGTGTTGCGACCCATCATGTACAACCCACATGGTGCAACCAATGTGGTGCAGCTATTTTTGAGAACCTTGGATTTGTCAGCTCCGTTGTTCGCGCAATCATCCCACCGACCCAACCGCAACTTGGTTTGCAAACCCATGCGGCGGCGATTGAATTGAGCGCTTGGCGTTAGCAGGCGGATTTCTCCGGCCGCGCTAATCCGCGCATGCTCGCGCGCATAGCGGCCAGCTAGTTTGGCGCAACCGACGCGGCCGCGGTGGCGCGGACCGCTGGGCACTCCCCAGCGGGCCCTTCAGCGCGAGTCGGTGACTTCGGCGGGAGCGGCACCATGGCGACGTCGACAGCGGAGACACGATGATGTTATTAGCGATGGTGGTGACGATGATGACGATGACAACGGCAAAGCCAGTGACGCCAGTGACGATGACGGTGTCTTCGAGTCGGTGATGGAGGTTTTTGCCAATATATCGACACGCACGTTCGGTAGGACTTGGTTAACATCTTGAAAAACCGATGGGGGCCACACGAATTCACAAGAGCGTGAGCGCATTCTTGTTTGAACATTCTTCTTGCAAAACCGTTTGTCTTTCTCCCAACATATGGTGTTGGGTCCTCGTTTTGAAGAGACAGCGCCCCGCGTTCCTCCTCCTTTCCCTCCCTTTCATTTCGTCTCCTCCTCTCCTCCTCTGCCTCCCCCCCCTCCTCCCTCCTCCACCCCGCGCAGCCCAGGGACAGCGCTTTGTGGCCACACAGGGGCCTCCACCGAAGATCCCACTGACGCAGTTCGCATGCGTCCCCCCCGCCCACTACAGCGTTTCGTGGCCCCTGGGGGAGCTCCACCGAAGGTCCCAGCGGCGCAGTTCGCATGCGTCTCCCACGCCCAGTACAGCGCTTCGCGGCTTCAGAGTGAGTTCGAACGAAAGTTTTCGGGGCGCAGTACACATGCGTCTCCCCCACCCAGCACAGCCCTCCATGGCCCCAGAGGGAGATTCACCGAAGGTCCCAATGGCGCAGTTCGCATGCGTTTCCCCCACCAAGTAGAACTTTTCGTGGCCCCACTGTGGGCTCCACCGACGGTCCCAGTGGCGCAACGCAGTTCGCATGCGTCTCCCCCGCCCAGTACAGCGCTTCGTGGCCCCAAAGGGAGCTCCACCGAAGGTCCCAGTGGCGCAGCGCACTTCGCATGCGTCTCCCCCACCCGGTGCACTGTTTCGTGGCCCCAGAGGGAGCTCCACCGGAGGTCCTCGTGGCGCATTTCGCATTCGTCTCCCGCACCCAATGCAGCATTTCGTGGCCCCAAAGGGAGCTCCATCGTAGATCTCATTGGCGCAGTTCGCATGCGTCTCCCACGCCCATTACAGCGCTTCGTGGCCTCAGAGTGAGTTCGAACGAAGGTCCTCGGGCGCAGTACAAATGCGTCCCCCCCACCCAGTACAGCGCTTCGTGGCCTCAGAGGGAGTTCCACCGAAGGTCCCAGTGGCGCAGTTCGCATGCGTTTCCCCCGCCCAGTACAGCGCTCCATGGCTCCAGAGGGAGATTCACCGTAGATCCCAATTGCGCAGTTCGCATGCGTCTCCCCCACCCAGCACAGCGCTTCGTGGCCCCAAAGGGAGCCCCACCGAAGGTCCCAGTGACGCAGTTCGCATGCGTCTCCCCACCCAGTACAACGCTTCGTGGCCCCAGAGGGAGCTCCACCGAAGGTCCCAGTGGCGCAGATCGCATGCGTCTCCCCCACCCAGTACAGCGCTTCGTGGCCCCAGAGGGAGTCCGACCGAAGGTCCAAATGGTGCAGTTCGCATGCGTCTCCCCCACCCATTACAATGTTTCGTGGCCCCAAAGGGAGTTCCACCGAAGGCGATACCCACATTTTTGCGGCATTCACAACTGCATATGGTTGGGTCCTTCGCCAAGCTAATTATGTTTCAGGGACGCTCGATTTCGAATCATTTGCGAAACCGAAGGTTTTTGTTTGGTTATGGCATGCTCGCGCCTTACAAGTTGATGATTCTTGATAAGCGAGTATGCGCACATAGTTCTGTTGCAGAGGATGAGGGGGTAGTCGATCAGGGACCGTCTCGGATAGTACGAGCTCATATGTAACATGGGTGGGTGTGCAAAATCATTATCCCAAAGAGACCCAACCTAGGAGTTGGAGCCTCCAGGAAAGCAACAATATGCTATGCTATGTTGCGCTGTGCGATGCTAAGCAATGCTATGCTATGCTATGCTATGTTATACTGAGCTGTGCTATGCTATGCTTGACTATGCTATGCTATGATATGCTATGTTGTGCGAATGTTGCGCTGCGCTTTTCTGCGCTAAGCTAAGGTAATCTAAGGTATGCGAAGCTGGGCTAAGCCAAGCCAAGCCAAGCCACGCCAAACCAAGCTAACATGAGATGAGATAAGCTAAGCTAAGCTAAGCTAAGCCAAGTTCGGCTAGACTAAGCTAAGCTAAGTTAAGTTAAGCTACGATGAGATAGGCTAAGCTTAGTTTAGCTCAGCTAAGCTGGGTGAACCCAGGGGGCGCAACTGGGGGAACCGCGGGGCGGGGACTGGGGAAACCGCCTGGGGCGGCCTACACTGCCCGGCCCCTTTTAAGCAAACAAAGTTCCCTACCTAGGCTCTGCCTAGAAGGGTTCTTACTCTCTAGCTTAAAGGGGCCGGGCAGTGGAAAGCGCCCCGGGCGGTTCCCCCAGTCCCCGCCCCGCGGTTCCCCCAGTTGCGCCCCCTGGGTTCACCCAGCTTAGCTAAGCTCAGCTTTAGCTGAGCTTTAGCTTAGCTTAGCTTTAGCTTAGCTTTAGCTTAGCTGTAGCTTAGCTTTAGCTTAGCTTTAGCTTGGCTTTAGCTTGGCTTTACCTTGGCTTTAGCTTAGCTTTAGCTTAGCTTTAGCTTAGCTTTAGCTTAGCTTAAGTTTAGCTGTAACGTATCTTCAACTTAGCTTTAGCTTAGCTTCGTCTTAGCTTTAGCTTAGCTTTAGCTTAGCTTTATTTTAGATTTAGCTTAGCTTTATGCTAGATTTAGCTTTGCTTTAGCTTAGCTTTCTCTTAGCTTTACTGTTACTACTAATGCTGCTTTCCTAGGGGGCTCCAACTCCTAGGTAGGGTCGCACTGGGATAATAAGAACCCTCTAGGCAAAGCCTAGGTATGGAATCGATCAAAAAAAAACGCAACGAAAACGTGGGCCGTTAAGTCTGAGGGGGAAGTAGATTATGATATTTCTAGTGAGGATGATATATGTGGCGCAATCCATGTGATGCACCTTACGTGGTGCAATTATGCGACGAGGCGGCGACGAGGCGGCGACGGCGACCACGGATCCGCCAGCCCGACATCCAGGCCCAGACGACGGACGGCGACGAGGCGACGGATCGGCGACGACGTCTAAATATTCATTGTGTGGTGTCCCACCGATATCCTAAGTACGTGTCGTGCGTGTGTGTGTGTGTGTGTGCGTGTGTGTGTGTGTGTGTGTGTGTGCGTGCGTGCGTGCGTGCGTGTGCGTGCGTGCGTGCGTGTGTGTGTGTGTGCGTGTGTGCGTGCGTGCGCTCGTGCGTGCGTGCGTGTGTGTGTGTGTGTTTTGTGCGTGTTCTGTGTGTTGTGTGCGTTGTGTGTGGTGTGTGTGTGTTGTATGGGTTGTGTGTGTTGTGTGTGTGTTGTGTGTGTTGTGTGTGTTGTGTGTGTTGTGTGTTGTATGTGTTCTGTGTTGTGTGTTGTGTGTTGTGTATGTTGTGTGTGTTGTGTGTTGTGTGTTGTGTATGTTGTGGTGTGTGTTGTGCGTGTTGTGCGTGTTGTGCGTTGTGTGTGCTGCGTGTGTTGTGTGTTGTGTGTTTTGTGTGTTGTGTGTTGTGTGTGTTGTGTGTGCGTGGTGTGTGTTGTGTGTGGTGTGTGTGGTGTGTGTTGTGTGTTGTGGGTTGTGGGTTGTGTGTTGTGTGTGTTGGGTGTTGTGTGTGCTGTGTGTGCTGTGTGTTGTGTGTTGTGTGTTGTGTGTTGTGTGTTGTGTGTTGTGTGTTGTGTGTTGTGTGTGTTGTGCGATGTGTGTTGTGTGTTGTGTGATGTGTGTGGTGTGTATGTTGTGTGGTGTGTGTGGTGTCAGTGTTGTCTGTGTTGTGTGTGTTGTGCGTTGTGTGTTGTGTGCGTTGTGTGTTGTGTGTTGTGTGTTGGGTGTTAGGTGTTGTTGTGTTGTGTCTTGTGTCTTGTGTCTTGTGTCTTGTGTCGTGTGTCTTGTGTCTTGTGTCTTGCGTCTTGTGTCTTCTGTGGTGTGTGGTGTGTGGTGTGTGGTGTGTGGTGGTGTGTAGTGTATGTTCGTGGTGTGTGTGTGCTATCCATGCGCTCGTTGTGATTGTACGTCGTTTACGCCATGTTGCATCATCGCCTCAATGATGTGTTTGTTATGTTCACGATGCCGCAGTTGTGTAGGATACGTGCCTCCCAGATGGAGAAAGCCCACCCATACTGGTGCCATGCTTACGTGTATCACCTGGGTTAGATGCGAGTTCCATAGGCTCACATCATGCTTTAAACGTTGGACTTGTTGGGCTTGCAACCCAGGCATGTATGTATCATGTCTCAGCTGAATGTTTGTTTTGTGCGTGCCATGCCTTATCAATGCCTTAATTTTTATGTTGGAGCCCGTTAGGAAAAGCCCCTGCGATCACGCGCGTGACCGGGCCCGCCCCCCCCCCCCCCCGCTTCCTCTAGTCACGTCGCGGCGGTCGTCCGGAGGCGACCGCTACTGCTACTACGACCACTACTACTACTACTACTACTACTACTACTACTACTACTACTACTACTACTACTACTACTACTATTACTATTACTACTGCTGCTGCTGCTGCTGCTGCTGCTGCTGCTGCTGCTGCTGCTACGACTACTGCTACTGCTGCTGCTACTGCTAGTGCTTGCGCACTGCCGCCGGACCCCAAGCTCTGCGGTGCTCGCGCGCGCTGTGTTCTTAGGCGTTGTGGTGTTCACAAGCGCTGTGGTGTTTTCCAGCTGTATAGTGTGCACAGGGGGTGTGGTATTCACAGGTGCTGTGGTGTTCGCAGGCGCTGTGTTCATGGGCGCTTTGATGTTCACAGGCGCTGTGGTGTTCACGGACGCTGTGCTCTTCAAGAGCATTGCGGTGTTCACAGGCACGTCGCGTTGATCGGATCGCAAGCTTTTGTGGCGCTGGTTACAGGCACGTCGTGATTGTCTGGTCGCAGGCGATTGTTTTTCGCAGGAGCACTGCGGTGCTTACGGGCATGTTGCGGCACCCCAGGCGCACCCCCGCCGTGGCGTGACCGGCGCGACGAACCCCCCCCCAAAACCAGCCCGAACAACCGAACGGGCTTTTGCATGTGGTCATTGTGTTTTTTTTTATGTATAAGTACGTAGGTGTCCTGGATTCCATCTACCGGCTATGGCTTCAACCTGTATAAACCATGTCGCACACTGTCATGCGTGAAGCTGTAGAAACGCATATCGAAATACCTCTGGAGCTAATCAACAACTGCCAATGAGCAGTCGATGAGCTTCCTGAGGGTGCCGAATGAACAGTTAGAGGGCGCGCCGACGGCACGTCCAAGTTCCGAACACATCTTCCTAAATGGTTCACTCCTCATTCTTAGAATCCAGACCAGGGAGTAATCCATCACGACTGGGGAATAATCCATCAAGCCGGGGAGTTGTCGAACACGCCTGTGTTCACATTTGAACTTTTCGACCGTCTGTGGAGTCTCTTGCAATTGCTTTGAGGGCGTTTGGGGGCCCTCTTGGGATATCTGGGGGCCCTCTGCGGCTGTCTTGGGCCCCTCTTGGGACGGGGCCCTACTGGGGCCACCCTTGGCCGTCTGGGGAGCTTCTTCTGGAGGCCTTCATTTGACTCTATGGCCTCTCTTTGGCTCCTCCGAGGCCCTCCTGGAGCACTCTTGAGCCGAGAGCCCCACGAAACACAACAGATCCAAACTTACGCTGATGTCGTCAGGCTTCTGACTGATTTGGGCCTTACTGGATAGCCTCCAGGCCTTCGCTGTGATGTCTTGGAGTCCGCTCGGGGTTTCATGAGGGCCTCTTGGGGGTTCCTCAAGAGCTGTCGGATCCCTCTTGAGGCAACGTTGGGCCATTATGGCAGCACTTGGCGGCTTCCGTCTTAGATGTCGTGGACAGCCGTCGAGAGCCCCGAGGAAGCGTCGGGCCGCCGAGGGGGCCTCGGGAGGCGTGGGGAGGGGGTGGGATGCATGCCCACGGGGTGTGTGTGTGTGGGAGATCGGAGGAGGAGGAGGACGGAGGAGGAGGAGGAGGAGGAGGATGATGATGAGGAGGAGGAGGAGGATGAGGAGGAGGAGGAGAGGGAGGGGTGGGGGGAGTTGGGAGGGGGGATGGGAGGGAGAAGGGGGTGAGGGTCCTGGAAGATCTGCAGAAACCTTACCAGACAGCATCTCAAAATTCGATCAGGCCTCCGCATTCCCAGAGGATGGGTGGAGGATTCCGTAACAGCTCCGAGCCGACGGGCCGTTCGGTCGCGCCCGGGCCCTCATGCCCCGCAGCACGGGCGCCCCGCCTCTCCGAACGGAGGTGGGAAGGGGCGTTCCCGACAGCAGACATCGCAGATAATTTCGTGCCTCGCAACGGGTTCCTGGACAGCGAGCCGCTGGGGAGCACATCATCTGACACGTAACGTCAGGGTTGTGATTGCATGAGCTCGTCTAAGGCAGGCCGCTCTTGTGATATTCTCGGTGTGCTTCATGTTTTGTTGTGTCCATGTTGCGGCACCAACCTGAGCTGCGTATACTTGCTTTCTGGAGAGCGAACTTGCATCCACCTGCTTCAGTTTCTGGAAAGGCTTCCAGCCTCCACAGGGTGCTCTTCGCCCCAATTGCAGCGCATGGGCACGGAGATGCCAGTTCTCTGTTCTCCCTCCCTCGTCGCTCCCGCCTCCGTCGCGACTGAATCATAGGGTGCGTTGATTCGTTGTCGCTGGCTGCTTTTGCCGTGTTCCCGTAGGACAGTGTTCTATCTCCGTAGGGCAATGTTCTTGCTCCTCCCTCGCTCACGTCCTCCGCGCTCCAGTGTGCCACATCGCTGACCGCCTTCTTCAGAAATGCATCCCTCCCCATCTTCTGTCGGGACGCAATGGCGTGCGCGCGTGTGCACGTGCATGCAGTCAAGCTTCCGTTCACGGGCGGAGTAGCTCCACAAGTTCATTCCTACGTCCTTGACCCTTTGGACCACGCTCGGCCGATGCCGCCCGCCGGCTCCGAAGGGCGCGCGCACGGCGGGTCGCATGCGTGGCCTGTGCGGCGCAGTGTCCCTTGTTGTTCTCGCGCGATCCGACGGCACGTTGTCCTTTGAACACATGGCGTCCCTGCCGCCTACAGCCAACACGCTGACATAAGGAACGCCTTCGGCTCAGGAGTGGCTCTGGTTCCTGGGCCGTGCAGCAGATCCAGGTTGAGCAACGTCTCCGAGGGCCCACTCTCTCCGTGGCCAGAGCTGCCCCTTCATTCCTTATTTGGGGGAACAAGCAATGACAGAGGTCCGCGCGGATTTCTCGGATCGGCGCTGGACCCCTCTCCCTGGCGCGCAGAGCGCGCCAGGGGCGGCGCCAGAGGAACCGCCAGGGGGGGGGTCCAGCGCCGATCCGAGCAACCCGCGCGGACCTCCGAGCTTTTTTATGTTTATGTCATTGTTCGTTCCCCTAGTTGTTCGGCGTTCCTTGTGGTCCCTCCTTCTCCGCTTCCCTGTCCCGTCAGCGGGCCTCTGCGCGTCGCAGCACCATGCTGGAGCCACAGGCCCTCAGATCTAGGTCGGGGGAAAGGCCTGTCCGTGGCCAGGGCTGCCCGTGGCCATAAAAGAAGGCGCTCTCGGTGCTCCATTCGGCGTTCTTTATGTCAGCACGATGACTTCTACGACGTCATGGGGAGGAGGAGGAGGAGGAGGAGGAGGAGGAAGAGGAGGAGGAGGGGGGGAGCTTCTGCACCCGAAGAGCGCGACGGCGGCAGAGGAACTCCATTCGGTGAAAGCGCACGTCACAGTGGGTCCTTCCGAATCTCACATTCGGGGGTGGTCTGATTTGGGGGGGACTCTGCTTCGAGCTGTCCTGGAGGGTTCCGGGGGGCCTGGACAAGCGCTACCGGGGTCACCCAACCCATTTTTGTTCGGGGGCGCGTGCTGGGGGGGCGATACGTGTGGGGGCAGCGAGGGTTGTCGGACAGGGGCCCCTGAAAGGGGCCCGCTCGGGCCCAGAAGGGGGTTTTTGGTGCCCGACAAGGGTACCTTTCTTCCCCCCCCCCCCCCCACCCTCCCCCGATCACGCCCGTTATCTCGAGCAATAACAAGACAGGGCCTGTCCCCCGATGGCCGTTGGGCCCCACAGAAGCCTTGGGGCAGCTCAGGAGGCTCAAAGATCGACGACACACGTGCCCCAGAGGTTCTTTCCAGCAAGAGCTCCCGACGCACGTGCCCGCTGCAGCCCAAAAACCAGTGGCGGCGCATGGTTGTCGACATCATGGCGGGATAAAAGCATCCGCCCACCCTGCACCGGCGTGGAAGAGGAGATTGAGGGCCAGGGTGGGTGGACACAGCTGGAGCGAGGTTTCAGAACAACCCTGATTTGGGGCATCCTTATGTTACTCTTGCTTGGGCCCTCCACCTTGGACTGGCCCTCTTTTGGCGTATCTCTACGGGGCCTTGGGCTCCAGGCGTAGGAGCTCGTGTTCTTGATGGGCGCTTGTTGTTGCCATGGTTCGACTGCATCGTGGCCACGACGTTTCTCCGCCGCAGGGACGGTGCCCGCGCGGCAGACGCTCGGTGTCGCCCGCGGAACATGAGGGCCTCGCTAGGCGGCCCGGCCGGCCGCGGGGCCCCGACCAGGCGAGCGCCGTCAAGCCGCTCGGAAAGAAGGAAAGAAGGGTGAGTGGATATCGTGGCCCTCTCAGAACGGAAGGAAGGGCGAGCGACGGGGGGGGAGTGAGATGGGGAGGGCCCTCTCGGGAGCCGGCGGGGCTTCTCAGGAACCTTCCAGCCTTCCGAAAAGATGTTTGTTTGTTATTCTGACACGGTGTGGAACATCTCTCAGAACGGATTCCCGAGCATTCTGAGAAGGCCCGTCATTTCTCTCTTCCCCTTCGCTCGCCGCCGATTCTTCCTCGGCGAGGACCATCGAGGGGCATCTTGGATCATCTCGCTGAGAAATCTGGGGCCACCACGAGGGTGCGAAGTGAGTCGCGCTTCGCGGCCTGGGCGATTTCAAAGCGATGCGCAAGTCCATCATCCTGTTCCGGGGTGGGGGCGGCGCGAAAACGTCAAAAGATTCGCGCTTCGCATAGTGCGCAGCGCGAAGATATGTGCCTTGGGAAGAACTTGCGCACGAGACCGAAAAAACGCATTGACGTCCGAACGATGGCGAGGTGCCGCGCACACCCGCTGCGCGCAGACGCGCAGACCTGCTGTACGCGAGCACGGTTGGCCCGCGCAGCCCTTCGGTTTCGGAGCCATCGGGGCGCTGTCTCGCCCCTGCCCGTGGAGCGTGGGCAGGCTCGCTGATTCGAAACACCCCGATAGAATCCGATAGACATATGGGCCTGGTTAACAAATGCACGGTTCGAGTTTTGAACGTCCGTCCGAGTAGATTTTTCCGGACAGCCTGGATACGAAACGCGTGGAGGCCCTCAAAGAGCCCCCAGGGTCCAAAACGGCCCCGAGAGGCTTCCAAATTGCCTCCAAGAGGCCCCCGAGCGGCTTCCCACGACATCCCAACGAACATCCGATAGGCTTAATACGTACGTCGATAGCACTGCACTGTTCCGCGCCCAACCCGCCGGGGGGGGGGACGCCGCAACCCGCCGAGCGGGTCGCCCCCGAGCGCCTCTGCCGGGCCTCCGCGCGCAAGGCAGGGCCGCGCTTGCCCCTTCGGCCCGTTCTTAGCGACTTGCGCGGGCGAACCTCGCTCGAAAACGTTAACATGGCCCTCCAAGGCCCTTGCGTCCTTGCCGCGCGTCCTTATTGACGGGTTGCGCTTATTATAGCATCGGAGGGCCTCCCCTGGCGGCCAGCGCGGTCTTCCCGTAGTCGAGCGTGGAGTTGCGGGAGGGTCTGCCTTGGCTGCTGGCGGCCTCTCGGGAACCGCCAGTGCGGACTTCCCTCGATCGGCTCATCCGCGGGATGTCTTGCCAGGCGGTTCCGCAGGGTGGGCCTCTCGGTCCTCCCTTGCTCGTCCGCGCACGTGCCTCGTGCCGTGCTGCGCTGGCCCCCTCTCCCGAGGAGAGAAGCACACTGACCGTGACCAAGACGTCGCGGGATCTCGTCAACGCCGTTTCGGTCATGGTCCATGCCTGCGTCGCCGCCTCGCGAGGATGATCCACGAACTAGCGCTGACCAGGATGGACGGAGACCAAGACCGAAGCGACGTTTCCGCGTTCAGTCTTGGTCGTGGTCCCCGATTTCTTCCTCTCCGCTCTCCACGCCCCCCTCCAATCGGCGCGCCCGAGCCTCGAGCGCGGGTGGTCCGCGCCACCCGCTCGGGCAGCGCTTCGAGGGGGGCTCACCACCTTCAGGGGGCCGCCACCACCACCCTCCTGGAAACCGATCGAAGATCGAGGAGCAGGAAGGGGCCCCTCCCTCACAGAACTCTGGCGTGGTGCACTCGTTTCACAGTTTGCACTTTTCCTTGACCCTCAGGACGTGTGTCAGCTCAATGTGTGTTTACCCCGTTCGGCCTGTGTCGGCCGTCGCTACACCACTTGCGTCGTATTGAAGGGCTCCGATGGACTAACACACGTTGGCGTTACGGTCGGACCGGGATATAAGATCGAGGTCGGCTCGGGGAGGGTACCCTAGAATTCTTCGTGTTTGTTGGCTGTTCTTGTGCACCGTACCCTCGAGTGATGTTCTGATTTGGGATGTTTTGGCCAGCGGAGGGTTTCACGCTCTTGAAGGGTGTTCTGTCTTCGGTCCGACCGTAGTCCCTTCGTTTGCAACGCCAGATGGAATGTTCGCTAAGCGTGTCCCGCCTCGGCTCTCGATGTGGTGGCGTCACTCAGCCGCTGGGGGCAAGTGTGTTCCGTGACCCACGGCCCTGCCTCTAGGCATCCCACGTGGGGTCCGAGCAGGTGGGGTCCAAGGATCGCTCCGCATCGCCGATGCATGGACGATGCGGCTCGATGTGGAGCTCGATTTTATCCACGCCGATGACGCCAATGCATCGCCGATGCATCGGCGACACATCTGCGATTCGGCGCAATCCTGCGACCCCATCTGCTCGGACCCCAGCCTGGCCTCGGGAAAAATTAGCGAACAGTCATGCCGCATTCATCTGTCAATGCCCCGCCATGATCAATATTGGCGGTGGGTTGGCTGAGTTGCACTTCGACCGCAGTCTCCCCCGCGCGTGCCAACTTCGAGTTTTTTGGGGCGGGGGAGCGTCCACTAATTGTTTCCCTCTACTTGTACATGTCTTGGGTTATGCCGCCATGCGCGAGTAGACTGCGCGAACTTGCGGGTAAGGATATCTGCGAGACCAATAGGCGCCGAAGCCACTTGGGAGGGACCTTACCAGGCAGTCGCAAAGCGGCACCCAAACACGTTACTCCCGTATGATGTACGCGACATGGCCATTATTGCTTGCTTGCGTTGGTTCATACACCGCTGCAGGCCAGTCTGTTTATGGCACCATGCTGCTTGCGCTAGTTGCGCGCACCGCCACCAAACGCACTGCCAGCAAGGATGACGGTCTGCCGCAGGCCCGCTGGGCTCCGCGGGGTGCGGATTATCCAGCGGATGCGCAGGATTCCCGCCATGACAATCACGAAGCCAGGTGCGCCGAGTGCGCCAGACGCGCCAGGTGCGCCGCAGTGCACCGGCGGTTTTATGTTTCACGTATCGCTCGCATCGCTCTCCCCACCCGGCCCTGTTTTTCATGTATCGTTTATATCGCCCGCTAGGGGAAAATATTCAATTGAAATAATTATTTCTCTTTCTACGAGCGATCCGAACGTCGCTTTAAACCAGGACCGATGGGACGAGCAATACAAGCGATACGTGAAAAAAAGGACGGGGCACGACAAGGGCCACCCCAGAAGGGCCAGCGCTGGTTGCACACCGGAATCCGCGGCCGTTGCGGCCCCGCCATCCCCGGCGCCCGAGCGACGAAGCTTAGCCCCGACTGGCCCGCGGAGCGCCCGCGGCATGTCCCTCGCCGCAGCCGCCCAACGCCACCGACTGCGGGCCAAGCAGCCGCTTCCCGCGCCGCGCGCGAGCGCCGCGGCCGCCGCGCAGACGGCCGAAGCCGCCGCTGTGGCCCAGGCGGCGATGGCAGCTGAAAAGAGGACGGAGCTGGCCGCGCTTGCCCCGGACCTGCAGCGCCAACACATGCGCTGCACGCGTGCGGACGTGGCCCCCCGCGGACAAGCAGCCTGGAGATCTGGCGCGGGAGAGCTTCTGGAAGCATTCTGAGCAGTCTACCTAGAGGCCTACCCGGAGGCATGCCCACATCTCATGTATTGGGTCATGCCGCCATGCGCGGGTAGACTGCGCGCATCTGCGGGTAAGGATTTTTGCGAGACCCGCAGGCGTTGAAGCCACTTGGGAAGGGCCTTACCATGCAGTCGCAAGGGGGCATCCAAACGCGCTGCTCCCTTAGAACGTACGCGGCATGGCCTTTATCGCTCGCTTGCGTTGGTTCGTACGCCGCTGCAGGCCATTCTGCTTATGGCACCAGGCCGCCCGCGCTAGTTGCGCGCACCGCCACCAAACGCAGTGCCAGCAAGGATGATAGTCTGCCGCAAGCCCGCTGGGCGCCGCGAGGTGCAGATTATATGAAAGGGGTGCGTTGGAGTGCGCGTGTTCGTTGGTGCGTTCTGCGGTGCGTGCCCTGAACAGTCCCGCGCATCGAACGCGAGCGCGGGCTACGAGCGCAAGTTGCATGTACCCACCCGAGCAGGCTCCGCTCCTCACCCGCCTGCGCCTTGTTCCCAGGGCCGCGGCGCCGCGGCCTACCGTCTGGCGCGCCCAACGACTGCCGAATCGGACAAAAGCAAGCCCAGAAAGCTACCCAGGCCGCCAGGCTGGCCTGGGGCTGCGCAACCAGTCCGCCAGGAGGCGAGCTGTCGTTCGGGCCACCCGTGACGCGTTGGCGGGCCAGCACGGCCAACCCACGCTGGAATGTGGGCACGAGTAGCCTCCTCATCCCAGTCCCGTGCCCCCTTTCAGATTGACGTCTTTCGACTGGGACCTGCGTCTGTGCCCAGGAATGAGCCCCTGTGCTATTCCTGTGATCTCTTGTGGACACACGGCGTCCCTGCTATAATCGACCTGAAGCCGGAAGGTTGCGCGTGTTTTGGGACGGGTGAGGGTAGCGCGTGCCTTTGCACGGGCCGAAGGGCGGTGATGGCGACTTCCCGAGGTCTTGCGACGCAACTTCGGCGCGAGCCCCTGCCTGCGCCTGACCACCGCGCGCCGGCGGCGATTCGCGCAGTGTTCGTTGTGCGGCTTCTGCCGGCCCCATGGTGGTAGCTTGCCTCCGTTTGGGATGCGCAGCTATGCGGGCGCAAATGTTCGCAGGCGCCTGGACACAAGAACGGGGGTCCCTGTCCCGACCCCAGTGCCCCGCGGACCGCCCCTCGCTTCCGCGTCGCCATGGAGCAGTCTAGCGTTGCTCCCATTGGCGGGGGTCTTGTACCTCGATAGGAGCAGTGCTCACGAAGGGTCCTGTACCAGAGGCGGAGGTGTCGACCGTGTACGCGCGTTGGGGGGCGCGTGCGCGGTGGCAAGTGCGGGGGCCATCGTGGCGTCGAATGTCCCATGGGGACCGCCAGTTGGGAATCTGGTTGGGGAAGTGTTTTCTTGCCCCCTCCGCCCCCTCCCATCCCCTCTCCCTTTTCCCCCTCCCCCTTCGCGTCCACTGGCCGGGGCGGCGGGGGCTGACGGGGGCGGGGGCGAACGCGTCCCGATCCAGCCTTCCAGCCCCCAACCCTGCGCGCAGGGGCTGCGCCTGTAGACTACCGGGGGCCGGCGAGAATTACACCCCGAATTCGCGCTGGAGGCGATTGGATATACCGTGCCCGAGACCACCGCCAGGTTTCCAGGCCACGCGCCGCCCAAGGATGACTTGGCGCCCGCGGACACCCCGAACGGGCCCAGTGCGATATCCAGGGCCCCAGCGTCGGGCCGGGTGCGGACCGAGGGTTGCTGCACGTTTTGCGAGGCGCCCCAGAACAAGACCGCAGGCGCCGCCGCCGCGGCAGGCGACTGCGGCGGGAAGGTGGTGACGCCCAGCGACCCCGCGGAGAAGCATTCCAATCTGGCGGTCGAGGGCGGATTGACTGGCTCTGACTGGGGCGATTGGGCCCTCACATTGGATCCCGCCGCGCAACTCCGAGAGCGAGCTGGGCGCGCAAGCCCCGAGGTGGGAGGATGGCCCGGAGGCCCATTTTCCTGGCCCGCCTCCGGCGCGAGCCGCCCGTCACACCTTGACGGCTCGGCGCGCGCCTTCAGCGCCGCGAGCCGCGCGGCGCGGCCGCCGCACGGCGCATTCGAGATGGGGGCGCAGCCGGCGCGGCCGCCGCACCTGTTGTCAGAAATACGGTGAGGCGTCCAGCATTGGCTTCAGTTGCAGGGGCCAAGGCACCCCGTCTTGGGGCGCGGAGGACGAGGACGGCGATGCCCAGGGCGTTGCCATTGGCGGCTATCCGTTCGCCTCCGCCGGGGAGTGCCCAGATCTTCGGGGACGGAGTCACCGCCACAGGCCCGCATGGCAACGTCGACGTCGACGCCCCAGGTGGCCCCTACCCTCATTGCGAGGATGTCGACGCCGCGGCAGACGCCCACGTCTGCGCAGAGGACAGCGGTCAGCTCCCGCATCCCGCAATGTGGCCGACCACGACACCCTATTCGACGACGGGGGCGGCGCCTGCGCCGACGCCGACGTCGACAGCGGCTCCGCCACCGCCAACGACTATGACGACGTCACCGACGCCGACGACGTATGCGATGCCGAAGACCGCGACGTCGACTCTGGCGCCACCGACGTCGACGCCGGCACCGACACGACGGTTGCACCGAGGGAACGGCCCGACATCGGGCACCTGGATGACACCGGCGCCTCTTACGCAGGCGTCGCCGACGCCAAGCGGCCTGCGGACAGCTTGGGCAGTGTTGTCGAGGGCGGCGGTGCCAAAGGCCCGCCCGCTGGCGCCGACGGCCCCAACTGGACAGGGACAGTCGGCCGCGATGATCAGGCAGGGTGAGGTCGCCACAAAGGCCGCAGTGCCCTGGAGGACCAGCACGGACGCTGGTACCAAGGCCAGCGCCTGCGCTGGCGTGCACCATGGCACCAGCGGCGCCCACTGCAGTCCTAGCGACGGCGCCGACGACAGCAACGATTGCAGCGCAAACGCCGGCACCTGCTGCGCCACCGACGACGGGGTCGACACCATCGCTGGCCAGCAGCGGTGCCAGCACCAACGCCGACCGCAGCGCAGACGACGGCGCCGACGGCAGTCCCGACGACGACACCGACGGCGGATCCGACCGCAACGCCGACGGCGGCACCGACGAAGGCGCCGAAACCGAGCTTCCCCCAGAAGCTGCGGCAGCACCGACGACCGCCCCCGCTGCAGTACCGGCGGCTGCCACTGCCGCCCAGCCCTCATGTGAGGAGGGGAGTCCCCTCGGAGGTGCTGGAAGCACACGCGCGCTGACTCGGCACTGTGTTTGACCCGTGCACCCGGGAAGGTTGAGATCTCCATTGGCCTCAGGGTCCCAATTCAGGGGCCCTGGTTAGAAGGGACCGCAGCTCCAGGAGTGTGCGGGCGGCTCTGGGAGCGGGTTCGCCGCTGGCGGCGCACGCGTGTTGCGCGGGGATAGCAACACGTGGGCTGCCCGCGCACTCTATCTTCGAGTAGGGGATCGACTCCAGAATCGATTTACCCAAAAATTGAAATGTTCTTTAAGCCTACGGAGAAAATATTCAAAACGGACAGTGGTCCAGACACCTCTACCAGACGCAAATTGTTTGGCTCAATGCCACCCGCCCTTTCAACACCTAAGATGGGCAGCTACTCAGAACCAATACAGAGTCCAGGTGCACGATGCTGGTGCGAGGTGCGCCACGTCGGCCCCCACCATGAGGGGGAGCCGCCAGGGGGCATGGGCCCGTTCGCGCGTAGAGTGTCGAGGTAGAACGCCTTTTCTGCGGCAGAGGGCCCGACGGGAGCCCAAGAGATGACACCAAGGTGGCACTAATGAGGGGCAAGGGGTGGTCCAGGGCCATGCCTCCACCCCCTCTTCCTCGCCCAGCTATTGCCCCGAGTGCGCCTGGCCCAGGTGGCGACGGCAGCGGCGTGCAACGCCCGCGTGGGGCCCACCCTTCAGCCGCCTTCGAGCTGCGAGGTTATGGGTGGAATCCAGACGTGGCGACAAAGCTTCGCCCGAGACGCGTTCTCCTCCTCCTCCTCCTCCTCCTCCTCCTCCTCCTCCTCCTCCTCCTCCTCCTCCTCCTCCTCCTCCTCCCTTCCTCCTCCTCCTCCTCCTCCCCCTCCTCCTCCTCCTCCTCCTCCTCCTCCTCCTCCTCCTCCTCCTCCTCCTCATCCTCATCCTCATCCTCATCCTCATCCTCATCCCCCCCTCCTCTTCCTCCTCCTCCTCCTCCGCCTCCTCCTCCTCCTCCTCCTGCTCGAGGCCTCGGCCGAGCCCCGCGCCCCAGCGGGAGCTCCATGCCCCCCTCGCGCGGTGGGCCCAGCCGGCCCGCGCCCCGAGCTCGGCATGGACGAGGAGCCGAGAGCTGAGACGCTGCAGGTGGCGGACCTGGAGGATCAGGGGGAGCCTTGCAGACAGGGCCGCTCGGGGCGACCCCGCTGCGCCTCGTGCGACGACCGCCCAGCCTCCTCCTCCTCCTCCTCCTCCTCCTCCTCCTCCTCCTCCTCCTCCTCCTCCTCCTCCTCCTCCGCCTCCTCCTCCTCCTCCTCCTCCGCCTCCGCCTCCTCCTCCTCCTCCTCCGGCGCGGAGGCTTGCAACGAGCGTTTTTGTTCGGGCGCCCTTTGTACTCTCGGCGGGTTTCCAGCCTCGGGGCGCTCTCCAGCAGCTGCGCCTTGCCGAGAGCCTTAGGTAGCAAATCATGCAAGCCTTGTGTACCCTGTTTGTTCCGTCTTAAGCTTGCACCAGCGTCGATTAGCATTTGGTAATCGATCAGATAGCGCCGATTCAGCGTCGATGAAGTTCGATGCAGCGTCGATCTCCAAGAGCCAACAACATGGCATGGGAGGCTGCCGTGAGCTGCCGCAGAACGCTCCAGGGGTGCCCAGGTCGCCCCACACGGTCGCCAGAGGGCCGAAATATGTCCCGATGGCCAGAGGCCAGGGGGTGACGCATCGACCCCCGGCCGCCCTTTCCTCGCCGATTGGGGCCCTGGCCCCCCACCCACCCCCGCGCAGGAGCGCGCGGTCTCGCTGTCGAAGGCACCTCGCCGATCCATCGTCGATACGTCGCCGATTCCAATCGGCCGAGCTCCCAGGGTCGAAGTGAGAGGAGGCAGGCCTTCTCAGAAGACAGCTTGGCTTCTCAGAAGCCATCGCACCCCCTCTTCCTTCCCCCCTGGGCGCTCCGCCGATCCAAAGCAGTGTTCCCCCCCGTGGGCCGGTCCCTCTCATCGTTTCCCATCAGAGGAGTACAGCCGCATCCTCGGCGTTGAGGGCGACGTGTCTGCCGACGCGGACCTGCTCTGGGTGGTGCAGGAGGCGTTCAATGCCCCCCTGCCGCTCGGCTGGTCGGAGCACAAGGATCGCATGCGATTTCTTTCTGCGGCCACCTGCGAACCCCACCCCTAATTACGGGTCCAATCGACAAGGGTATCGGATACCCAGACGGGATTCATTTGGCTGCAGACATCCTTCAAAGTTATGAGCCCCAGCCCGTTTTCCCGAAATCGGACACGCAGGGGTAGGGTTCACATAGGCGACGACAAAAACTGGTTCGTCTTCACCGACATAGGCGCGTAAGCGCCCTCGCTTGAATGTGGCGCGCCGCGCTGGCGGCCCGCGTGAGCCGCGGCGCTCGGGGACAAACTCACACCCGAGGGCTGTTCGGAAGCACCCCTTATCGAGGACACCCCATCGTATATCCACGAGCTGGGCCCCACTTCTGGTGTGGTCGACAACCCAATCGGGTCGGTGGTTGGGGTCGGCATGCCCCCCGTTCCAAGGACGACGAAGAGCGAGTCTACTTCTTCCACGAGGCCTCCAACGCGAGCACGTGGGAGCACCCTATGGACGCAGTCTACCGAGAGCTGATCGGCCTCGTCCTGCGCGTCCGGAGCGAGGTTGACCTCGGCGCAGAGCCCGCGACGGTTGTGCACGGCCACCTGCGCGAGGTGCACCAGCGCGCACTGAAGGGCCTCGAGCACTGGAGCGGGCCGTACGCCGCCCCGGACGGGGGCGAGTACTACTACAATAAAGTCCTGAAGGCGCCTGGCCTCCAGACAACCCTGAGATCCAGGCGTCGCAATGTTTCGCAGCGGGCGCTTTCGCCTGGCTTCGGGCGCCGGGACCGACCCTCACAGATGGGTTCGGATCGAAAAGTGCCGCAGAAAGTTGGAGTCTAGGGCTCCGGTCGTGATTTTTCACGATGGTGCAACTTGTCGCGCCGTCGGATCTTAGGGGACGTTCACACAGACAAGTCGATTGAGCAGTTCTGCAACCTGGCTCACTCGGGCATCGGCATTCACAGGCTGCCGATTCAGTCTTGTGCTGGTTTCGCCCGATGAATTCGGTAGTTTTCGGGGGTCGGTTAGCTAATCCGCCCGGGTGTTTCGGAATGCAGTGCCGGGCGCTTTGCGAAAGGGGTTCCCTGACTCCGGATCCGCCGTATTTTGATTGATCTTCCGACTTCAAAGCGTATCAGACATGCCTCCCGAACGATGCGAAAAAATAGAGCTGAAATTTCCGCCGCAGAAACGTAGGGCGGGCATTTCAGCAAAAGTACGGCGGAAACATCGACGGCAAAGTAGGGCGGAAATCGATACCCAAGGAGCTACTTACGAAATCGCACAAAGCACGGCGGATGAGGAGTCAGGGTTCTGAGTCCGCGAAGGTGAGCTCCTGGGAGTGCCCCGTGCACGAGTGGGAGCAGGAGCTGACCGTCCGCTTGGGAGTGCTGTGCAGGTGCCTGCTGCCGCCTGGAGCTCGACTGGCGGTTGACAAGGACGGCTCCGTGGGCGTGTCTGTGCAAGATGATGGCGGCGCCGCGGGCGCGACGGGCCCAGCTCTCCTGGCGGCGCTGAAGCTGCCCCTGGGGCTGGTGCGGCGAGACGTCGGCAAAGACGGGCAGCCGGACACCCCGGCCACGGACCGGTCCTTCCACACCGCGCGCTCCCATTGCTCCAGCCGCAGGTCGTATCGCGACGGTCCTCGAGATCCCGCACACTCGCCGTCCACTTCCGCTGGGACCCGGGCGAGCGCGGTGAGCGCGGTGGGCACCCCGGCGCCGCCCGTCAGGGAGGTCGGCGTCCTGAGAGAGATGGACTGAGACGGGATTCTTCTTAGCGGCGGCGGATGCTTCCCAGCTGTGTCGAGGAGAGCAGGTGCAAGAAAAGCCAGGAGTGTCCCAGGAGGCTCCAGGGACATCCAGCATGGCCCAGGAGGCCCCAGGAAGCCGAGGGAGGCGCCAACAGGCCCCAGGAGGCCCCAGGTATCCCAGGCCTGGCGGCCTCAGGAGATTCCACAAGCCCCCAGGAGGCTCCCGGAAGGCCCATAGGGGGTCCAGGAAGCCGAAAGAGGCCCAGTGAGGCCGAAGGAAGCCATGGGTTGCCCTCATTCATGTTGAGGAGAACCTTTCGTGCCCAGGTCCATGCAGACTTTCACCCACTCATAGTCAGACCCACCCAGGTTCAGTTCCAGACCCTTTCATACCTGATACCCTACCCTTGTTTATTTTCCACTCTGCGCTTTGAGTAAGAACCGACCGTCCTGGCGGACTTTTAGTCCCGCCCACAAGTTTCCTTAGAAACAAAACTGTTTTGATAGCAACAAACAGAATGTTACTCTACCATGTTGCGTTTCAACTAGCCGCTCATACTCAGACGGTCATGCTAAGACCCGTTCGCACTCAAGCTTGATTCAGGCCCACTCGTATTCATCTTCGCTCGCCCACTCATAACAAGACTCGGTTCTATTCGATGAATTTGCATTCAGACCCGCTCAAACTCGAACCAGCTCTTACCCAGATCCTCGCATACTCAGTTATGCATACTCGGTCGCACCCTCATTCACATGCACTCGTGCCCAGGTACCGATACTGAATGCAACTTGCGCTCAGACTCGTTCATACGCGGACACTCATCACTGAATGTGTGAGAAATAGGTGCACACATTGGGCGCTCCAGAGGGGCTCGCCTTCGAGGATCGAGTGAGTTGGCATCTCTTCCCCGGAAGAAGCTGGTGCTAGGCCAGCTGAAGGCGGCGGGATTAAAACGAGGCCACTTCCGCCGGCGAAAACCCAAACATGCCAAGAAATGAAAGCTTTTGGCAGGTCTCCTAACCGACACATGCAGGCGCGTTATACAGGTGATCTCCCGCAATATCTATCAAACATGGACACGTTCCCAGCGGAAGTTTGGAAAACAGCAGTGCGCAAGTAGATTGTCTGGCGCACGTTGGCGCCATTACTTACCAACGCGCGGCGTCATTCATTCAGTCATTCAGTCACTCGCACCGGGTGATGTTTCAAACCGTGGGCTCAGGGCCAGTTGTTCGTCCCGGATGTTTTTTGTATGGTAGGCACGGCCCGGAGACGGCTCCCAGAGGTTCTAGGATTCCCAGATGGAGTCCGATGGATCGCGCCGCACCGCCGATGCATCGGCGATGCTATTCGATGTGGAGCCCGACCAGCACGCCTACGTCGCCGATGCAGCGCCGACGTCGCGGATGCATCGCCAGCGCATCGGCGATGACCGCGCATGCGGTGCGACCCACCGACCCCATCTTAAGTCGGGCACGTCCCTTTACAAGAGGAGTACTTAAAAGTAATCAAATAAAAGTCTAGGGACGATTTTTCACTTGTTTTTCCCTTATCAGAGTTTGCCTCTGTAGGGGTCCTAGCGGATTCATATGGTTAAGTGAGGTATGGCGCCGATTTCGGTGGCACGCCCGGGTGCCCGGGTGCCCGGGTGCCCGGGTGAGGTTCGCCGCCGATTTCCGCGGTGCCCGGGTGCCCGGGTGCTTGGGTGCCGCATAGGCCTATAGCCCTATAGCCCAGTAGCCTTATTGCCCTATTACCCTATAGCCCAATAGCCATATAGCCTTATCGCCTTATAGCCTTATATCCCTATCGCCGTATAGCCCCATAGCCATACAGCCCAATCGCCCTATGGCCCTATAACCCTATAGCCCTATAGCCCCATAGCCCCATAGCCCTATAGCCCTAAAAAGAGTGTGATTGGGGCTTTTCTCCGGTATCATTGATTATGTTCGAGTATGTTTGTGTGTTTTTATTTCTCGTCCAAAATCCGCCTGTAGGGGGACATGCCCGACCTAAGCCTCATCTATTTCAGCCCCATTTTGGGCGGCCTCCAGAAGCGCAGCAGAGTAAAGCGACCGTGTGATTGAACCAAAGCGGCCAGGTTCGGGGAGACGCTGCAAGGTTTGGGTAGGGTATCGTGACCCCCGGGGGTGTTCAGAAGCATTTGGAGGCCTCCACAGTTCCAAAGAGGGGCCACAACGTCGAAAATATTCCCGACAATGCCAAAATATGTCCTTCCTCGATCCTCTTGAAAGGTCGAAGGCAAGACTCAGACCCTCGACATCAAGATGGACCTCTGGAGGCTTCGCCCCCTTCCACGAGACCGGCTTTTCGTCCCGGATCGTTTTCCGATGGCTTCAGGCCCGAAGGCGGCCCGCAGGTCCAAGAAAATGATTGGAACATGTCATGATTTTTTTCCGATGTCCGACGTCGTGATTTTCTTCACAGCTCGGACTCTGTAGAGGTCTGGACTCCTTCCCGAGAGGTGTTCCCCGTATCCTAAGATGGGGTTATTGTTATTAGTGTGACGCCGCCTCCTTCCTTCCCGTCTTCTTTTTTTATATTCCGATCAATTCATGATCAGACCTTACATTCATCTTCAGATCCATTCACACTCAGGCATATCACATTCAGACTCACTCACACCCAAACTAACTCACATTCAGACCCACCTGCACTCACATTAGACACACTCACGCTTTTATGCACTCACACTCAGACTCACCTCAGACTCACTGACACTGAGACCCACTAACACCCAGATCTATTGAGCTTGACTCGCCGCTATATTGCAGGCGTGGCGTACGGGCGCCAAGGATGGGGCCGCCTGGGGGTACCCCAAGGAGAAGCCGCTAGGGGGCAATATTTCTTCTGCAATGCCAGTTCCTTGTTTATACCCATTCTAGCTTTTCTTATTTCGGAAAAAGGTGTCTTGCATTCGGTTGAATCACGTCGAACTCTTCCGGTAGCAGTCCATATTGTTACCCTGGTGGTTATCCATGTTGGTTCCTTCACATTCCAGGTATGCCCGTTTCCGAAAGGCCAAAATATACGCAGCCATACGCACACTAGAATTACAATTCTGGCAGCAGCTCCACCAACTGCCACGAGCAATGTCTCTCTTACTTCGATTAGCGTTTGAACATAGACTTGCTGTTGTATATTGTTTTGCGTATGATGTGCCGCTATGCACTTTCACGTCTTTGGCAACACATCCGATTCCAGCATATGTGGCACGGTCTTCTTTGGTAAATTGTGCAAGGTTGGTTACTACGGCGCTAGAGGCTGGGAAAGGTTTTCTCCCAACGCCGCCACATGGTCCAACGCCGCTCAATAGGAAGATTTGTATGAGCGATGGATGCACCATGTGATACAGTGGCCCACCCATTGCCCCTGTTATATTGTAGCACGACAGTGCAGCATGTGGCCAGTGTGTGTGTGTGTTCAGAACACCGTCCTGTTTCGCGTGTTCGCACCCGCGTCATGAGTAACATGTCAGTTGACTGTCACACACACATCGAGAACACACAATGTGTCTTGGGAACACCCAGGGGCGATAACGTTCCGAAGCTTTACGCCTACCACGTGTGTGAATGAATGACTCCTTCACTTCCCAGCACCACGTGACAAAATACAATGTGCGTCGGAGCGCCCAGGCCCCCCCACGACGACGAGGCCGACGACGACCACCACGACGACGATAAGACGACCACGACGACGACGACGACGACGACGACGACGACGACGACGACGACGTTGGCGTGCGCTTTCGCCCGAACGCCGCGAAACTGCGCCCAAACCAGGGGGAACCGACCGAATTGCGAGGACGTCTCAGGCGAAGCCGGGCCCAAACCAGGTGAAGCCAAATCGAAGCCAGGCAAATTGCGAGGACGTCTCACGCGAAACCGCACCGAAACCAAGCAAATTGCGAGGACGTCGCAAGCAAATCCAGGCCCAAACCAGGCAAAACCAAAGCGAAACCAAGCAAATTGCCAGGACGTTTCGGAGAATGTTTCAGGCGGCTTGCGCCGCCCAACCAAGCCAAACCAGGCCTGACCAGACCAAACCAGGGCTCAATCCAGGCAGAGTTCGAGGACGTCCCCAGCAGAATCGCCCAAACCAGGCTCCACCTATATTCTCCTTAACAAAGTTCTACTTAAAGGAGCAGGCCCCCCTCCAGCGCCAGCCCTTGTAGAATTGTATAGGATTTGGCGTTTGTGCCACATGTCCGCTGAGGCGGACGGGGTTGGGCGCGGAAATTTTAGTTTGTTTGTCGGTTGTTATCGGGGCTTAGGTGTGGCGAAAGGAGAAATTGCTCCGAGCCTATAAAGTGATGGGCAATTGATAGATGTCTTACAAGAACATCGTATCTCAAACAATATATATATATACACATACATACATGCATACATACATACATACATACATACATACATACATACATACATACTACCATACGGATAATCAGACCCAAATCCCGGACCACCATTACCAGCATCACGATTTGGCCAAGCATTGCAACTCCTAGGATCTCGTAGGGCTCGCACAGCGGGCACAATATTCCAGAAGCCTGGACAGGGAGTCCAGAAGCATGGATGGGGCGATTCAGATCCAAGAACCACTGCGCCGACAATAAGAAGAACAACATCAACCACGCCAACCACTACGACAACCACCACCAATTCCATCAAATTTCGGCACTCACCGGTTCGCCCCCTCGCCTTCTTAATGTAATTTTTTCTTTGCTAGTCCACCCCATCCTTATGCCCGCCGCTCTCGGGCCTCGTCCCCGCCCCACCACTTGGTGTTGGCATTCCCCCGCTGACCCCCGCGACCGCTCCCCTAGACGGCATACCGACTCCAGCTGCAACAGAGGCCCCTCTCGCGTGCGACTTCGGCAGCATGGGTGATATTAGCGACGATGGGGAAACGGCGACGACAACGGCGATACAGGCTACCAAAGGGTTTGCCAAATGCCTTCGGTCCCTCTCGCCCCTCCTCCGCAAGGCAACCCTCCCGCTCCCAGCCCTGACGGCTCGCGCTGAAAGGGCTCACGAGGCTCAAAGGGGATCCCAAGTCGCTAGAGTCTTGAACGTCGTAGGTTTGGCCCTACGACCCCCCCCCATGCTTATGCCGACGATTCTGACGCATGCCCTAACAATTGTAGGACCACGTCCAGATTCCCAGACGCTCGCCCGACCCCATTCCAAAGACCTCTTCGACGACGGCGACGGCCATGGTAATTCCTTGGACGAAGACCGAAGCGATGATTTTGCAATCATTGGATTTCGAGATCCACTCAACATCAATTTGGGCACCCACCAGCCCTGCTTCCGGAACCACAACCGTCGCAGATGTCAAACGATTATTTTGATATGTGCCCGCTCAGGAGGCACGCATTTTTGAATTAGAGGGGCCCAAAAACACTTGGTGTTCTTCGTCGTTTTCACATAAAAGTGAAAGAAAACCTTATTTTCACAGCGTTTAAATAAGATATCCGTAGTAGGAATATCCTTACAATCTCTGAGATTGTTATGCCTTGCCAAAAAAAGTGTTATTAGAAATTTCTGATAACACGAACGAAAAATTAATGGTGGTATTTGAATATGTGTGACAACACCATGTTTCCAGCAACTCTATCAATTACACAAGGATTCCGTTTGTGGCGGAATACAAAAGGATGTTCCCTTGTGGCGGAATATAAAAGCATTCCTTTTGTGGATGTATTTCAGATGTTTTCGCGGGCCCTGGGGTCTTCAAGCAATTGCAAACCAATCGCATTTCGCAACATCTAACGTATAGCTCGGCTTCTCTTGCCGCAGAGGTCCAACGTGGCTCTTGCGAGCGGGAGTTTGCTAGGTGTAATAGATGTTGTGTTGGTTTTCTTGTTGTGGTTGTCTGTCAGAGACTGTCGTGGGCTTTCCGTTCTCCAAGCAATTGCAGAACAATAGCTTTTCGCAATGTCAAACGCAACAACTCGGCTCTTCCTGCCGCAGAGGTTAAACATGACCCTTTTGAGCGGGAGTTTGATCGGTGCGTTACATTTCACGCTGCGTTCCTGTATATACTGCAGAACTTGTGAGCAATAATGCATTATGTTTGTTTTAACGTCGCAATACTCGCATTTATCACCGATCCTATGAGCACCGCGGAGACGGCGGAGGAGAGCGCACAGCGCGGAAATCTTCATTATCAAAAAGGAAAAAGTGTGCGGTTTCCTCGTGTTGTTTCTGCGATTAAGCGTTTCCTCTGCAGAAAACCTCAGCGTGTGGTAGCTAGCAGCTACCTTGGGAGTGTAGCTAGCAGCTATTTCGGGAATGGGCCATTGCTGTCAACGCGCTCTTCTTCACCGAAGTAAGTTGCATCCCGTTCGCGGCCCGCTGCCCAGTGCACCCACTTGCGCGCCACAGCTCCTCCACCAAACTTGCGTCAGCGAGGGCGTCGCGCCCAAAGTGACCGTCTGAGCCGAGAACTGCGCGATGTTCGACTTCATTCTTGAGTACTTTAAAGGTGCGCCGCCCATCTGAGAAGTGGATCGGCCGTCCACAGTCAAGGCTCGCATTGCTGAGTTGATGTTGTCTACGCGGCCAATGCGCGGATCGGCGCACTTGCACGGCGGCCAGTTTCGCAAGGATGTTTCGCTGATCACGCAATGTAAATTGACATGGTCCACCACGTGAGCAAATAGCTGTTTGTTCACTGCGGCGGCAATCAGCCCGCTGTCGACTGCGTGCACCAGAGAACTAATGGCATTTGATGTATGAAGAACAACCCTTTGCATTGGCAATCGTACCGGTAATTGCTCCCAACCTGCATCATTCTTTGAACGTGTTACGCTATCACTGAAATTATGGTCGGATGCGTCGTTTCCAGCAATTATCCTAATGTCTTTGATCGCGTCCATCTGCGGTGGCGGAATCATGGCGTTTGGATATTATGTGGCGCCTTTCGACTGTGGAAGCTTAGGCCATCTCTCACCGCTGCAACGATTCATCAGACTACCGCCGTTTCCTGCAAGTTCATGCCAAAGATTTCGGTTGCGCTGCTTTCTGTTGATGTTCGCTGGCCTGTGCGCCCGGCGTCTGGGTAGTTGTTTTTTCGCGAGCATGGCCCTGAAATGCAACGCAATCGCTGCTCTCATCTGAAGACGAAAAGGACGAGCAACCATCTCTAATGATCGCTGGTTGACCGCCAACACATGAAGTTCCACGTGAGCTTTGAACAATTTCATGAGAAGACTCTCGGCGTTGATATTGACAATGAGAATACCCTGGATGCCGGCACTGCCAACTGTTGCGCGGCACAGACTGGTTGATGGTAAAAAGGAGGAACCGACGCCAACACGCGACTGGCCGCCATATTTAAATCCACGTTCCAATGCGGCCGCAGCTTGAGGGAGTTTTTTTTTCATGCAAAGAATCTAGGAAACCACAACACACAGTGCGTGCAATGAGCGTGAAACAGGTGAAACAAGTGAAACTCGCCGCATTCGCCTAGAGCGAAGAGGCCAAGGCACAGGCTAAGCAGCGCCAAAGGAGGAGGAGGAGGAGGAGGAGGAGGAGGAGGAGGAGGAGGAGGAGGAGGAGGAGGAGGAGGAGGAGGAGGAGGAGGAGGAGGAGGAGGAGGAGGAGTGAGGAGTGAGGAGTGAGGAGTGAGGAGTGAGGAGTGAGGAGGAGGAGGAGGACGAGGAGGAGGAGGAGGAGGAGGAGGAGGAGGGGGGCGGATGCCCGACTGCTACACGACTTGGAGGTCCGCTAACCCAGGAGCTACCTCTTGTAGCGTGTCTGGGAGGTCAGCGTGGTCGCGTAGGACGGCCCGGGCAACCTCTGTCTGCAAGGCGAGGCCTAAGAGGCCCCACCAACGGTGAAGCAAACCTAGGCCGGCACCTTTCCTCACTCTTGGATGCATGCCGCGCGTGCGCGCGAACGCCAATTGAGGCACTAACCACGGTGATTGTTGTCCCCATCTCCCATACACCTCCGCTCCCAGTGAAAGTAGCTTTCCCAATCCTGTTGAGACGACTTCGTGCTAGGTGTCATTGTTTTCTTTTTCCCCATTCACAAGAAGTCGTCCCCCTTGGTTGCTCGTTCCTGGCCGGGGCGTGCCGTTCCGAGAGATTGGAGAAAGTACGGTCACATCGCAAAACAGTGGCACGCCATGGGCCACCGCCAGTCCAGGAGCAATAATGTCAAGTCGTCGCTGATCGTCTGGCGGGACTGGGACGTGCGTATCTCGGAGCATGCGTTCTAAATTACGATCCGGCACACTAGCCCCAGCCTCGCCCAGCACTTGTCTCGACGCAGACAACATCCCAGTGTGTCGTGTATGTAGTCGTCCCCCATCGTTGTCGGCAAGTCGTGAAAAGCCGTGAGGGTCAGGCCCATCGCATGTTACCCCCAATCCCAGTCGTCGCCGCACTGCGCATCGGAAGTTCTGATTTTCAGATGTCGTAGCCGGCGTTGTTGGGCAGACCGTGAGCCACACAGTTGAGAAAGGGCCCATGCAGGATTGGACACGCGCTTTTCCACGGGACGCCGCATTTGCACGAACATGCTATGCGGGAAGCGTTTGTCGTAGGTGGTGGCGCGCAGAGAGTTCTAAAGCATTTGAGGCATGGAAATGCCAGCCGTGGCTCCATTCCCCCAGAGGCATTGGATCTTCATGTGGGTGCGTGGGTTCGGGAGGGCGGAGTCCGGCGGCTATGTCGTGCCACGTGGGTCTGCAATTCCATCCCCCGTCGTCGCATGTCCTCCCAGCCCGGTCCGCATCCACAAGGCACGTAGGTCCACGAGGCACTTCGTCTGCTGCCATTTGCGCGGCAGTACTTAGGTGGTACAGCATGTTCCGCCCTAAGCCCGGGAACCTTTGCAACAGTTCAGGTCGTGAATCGGCCCAACTAGCCCAAAATGCGGCTGGAGCTGTCCGTGTAGAATCGCGGAGGCCCATCCCTCCAAGTCGCAATGGAAGTTTCGATTGGTGAACCCAGTTGTCATATGTAATGCCATGTAAATCGAAGCACCATTCAGTAGAAGATGCAATGCCGAAGAAGCTCCGAAATATTTCTTGGATGCTGTCGTCGAGAGCGGCCGATGCGAGTTGAGCACGTCGCGGTGGCAACGTTCGAAGTAAGTGATTAATTCGGGGCACAGCGCACATGTAAAGCAAGAGCCATGCAGCTTGCAGACAGGGGAGCTTAGGAATATAGTGTAATAGCTTCTCCCGCTCGCAAGCTAGTTTGGCTCCGAATGCTTCCACGAAAGCTTCCGTCCCAAATGGCGCCCCGAGAATCTTCATACCTCTTTCGTTCGCTGGCTTGTCACACTTCCATGCGCACTGCGCGGTGTCAGCCAAATCCCCAGGACGCGGTGCAACCGTAGGCCCCCATATTGCGAGTTTACCTACATTGATGTCGATATGGCAAGATGTAGACAGATGGTGGCGTACAAGTAGGAGTACGTAGTCATTTTTGTTTCCCTCCTGCGCCCCAGCATCGGACCAGGTGACACAAGCGTCATGCTCGCAAACCGAGCCGGGGTGAAACCCGACCACATAAATATCATCCAAATATGCAATGACTTCTGCACCCGGTGGCAACCTGTGGTGTATTTCCTTGAGAGCCGTATTGATTGCCAAACAGAATAAGGCAGGCATTAACGCATCCCCCTGCTTTCCGCCATCGCCCTGAAGGATTGTATGTGCCTTGCCATGTGCATCCATCCATCTGAATTGTTATGTAATGCCGTACCACAGCCGTACAAAAAGCATGGTGCCATGTAAACTTGCATTAGCGAGTAACGCTTCGAACATACGGGCTCGGCACACATGGTCGAACGCCCCGACCCCATCGATGCTGACAATGACCTTTTCGGGGTTCGCATCTGTGAGATATTGCAGCAGATGCACAGCCGAGTCGGCACCGCTTCTACTGCTCAGGCCGAAATTCAAAGGTCGCACGATATCCCAGAAGTCTTCTTGACGTTGTCTTGCCAATGCTTTCGCCACAAGCCGTCGGAACGTATCTCCTCCAGCTATGCCTCTCACTTTGTTGTTTGTTCAAAGCTGTCAAGGTTGACACGCGGAGTAGGTCACGAATATTGCCGGGAACCCGCGTTTGCGCGAGTCTTTCGGCCACATCGCACAGACAATCATATGCAACAGTGTCTTCCATGCATACCTTGTAATACTCGCATCTCCCACCCCAGACTCCTGCGCTTTGTCCCCGGCGGCATCGGCGCAGAATCTCCGCAAATAGCTGCCTGTCCAATTGCACTTTGGAACGTGGTTGGAACGTGGGAAACTCTGGAGGGAATCGTTCGGAGGGGGTCGGCGGGCGGAGGGTAGCGTCGCTCAGTTCGTCGAGTGTTTCCTGGGTCCCCGGGGCGAGCCCTGGCGAGCTGAGTAAACGAGCCGCATGGTTAAGTTCGCCCATTTTGATTAGCCCCATGGCCTGGTCGATTTTGGTTTCTCCGATTGCTGTTGCTGGTTTGATCGCTTCTTCTGCCCCTGGGCAGCCTCGCACAGCTTATCCCACTCCCCATTGTCGAACCAAATGACTCGTTGCTTCAATTCCCGTTCTCCCCCATTTCCTCCCCGCACGGTGTGGTGGAGTAACAAACGAGGTAGTAAGATAAATTATCCCAGTGCGACCCTACATAGGAGTTGGAGCCCCTAGGAAAGCAGCATTAGTACGAACAGCTAAGCTAAAGCTAAGTTAAAACTAAACTAAAGGTAAGCTAAAGCTAAGCTAAGCCAAGCTCAAGGTAAGCTAAGGCTAAGATGAAGATAAGCTAAAGCTAAACTAAAACTAAGTTAAGGCTAAGCTACCGCTAAGCTAAACCCGAGCTAAAGCTGAGGTGCAGATAAGCTAAAGCTAAGCTAAAGCTACGGTGAAGGCTAAGCTAAAGCTAAGCTAAAGCTAAGCTAAAGCTACGGTGAAGGTTAAGCTCAAGCTAAAACTAAGCTAAAGCTCAGCTAAAGCTAAGCTGAAGCTAAGCTGAAGCTAAGCTAAAGCTAAGCTAAAGCTAAGGTACAGCTAAGGTACAGCTAAGCTAGAGCTAGGCTAAAGCTAAGCTGAAGCTAAGCTGAAGCTAAGCTGAAGCTAAGCTGAAGCTAAGTTGAAGCTAAGCTAAAGCTAAAGCTAAAGTTAAGCGAAAGCTAAGGCGCCGCTAAGCTAAAGCCAAGCTAAAGCTAAGCTAAAGCTAAGCTGAAGCTAAGCTAAAGCTAAGCTACAGCTAAGCTAAAGCTAAAGCTAAAGCTAAAGCTCTCAGGGGACTGGGGGAACCGCGGGGCGGGGACTGGGGGAACCGCCCGGGGCGGTTTACACTGCCCGGCCCTTTTAAGCTAAGAGAGTAAGAACCCTTTTAGGCAGAGCCCATGTAGGGAACAATTTCCAAGCTTGCTGACATCCTTCATCCCGTTGAGGATTGACGCCCCAAAGAGTTGTCGACATTTCAATCTCATGCAACACTTGCGCAAGGATGCGTATCCACGCCCCCTCGATGCACTAAGGGGCGCCTTTGCATGTAGGCACGTGTTGTTCCATGTACTGGTGCATGTCGATCGTCCGTAAATGTCTCCATCCGTCCGGTACACCAGCAATCGTATTCCGCCCATTCGACCGTCGGTGCATATATGGTCTGCGATCGTCGGTTCTAGGCTGGTTGTTCGTTCCGTGACCAAGCCCTTGGTGCACGGGGGATTTGGAAGACACGCGTTGATGGAGAATGTGGGACAAGTAATGTCTGAGGTGTGGCGCGTCATACAGACACACGGCTGACGCCAAGACCCCCGCTTCCAGCAGCATGATATCTGCATCCATTGCGCATGCTTGATTGATTATGTATTTTTGAGTGCCTCGGTCGATGTAGCCTCCGATTGGTGCGTCCACGGATTCATAACCTTGGGCATGCAACCAGGGGTGGAGCCCCGAAGCGCCCCAAATCCCCAGTTGTCTGAACGCACGTCGTAAAGCTTGGAACCCTCGCTGCACAGACGCACTTGTGATCGATTCCCCGACTGCTTCAAAAGCACCCCCATATGCGTGGAGTACGCCAAGCACCCATTGTAGGAGTGGTTCGTCGTTGTCGCCTCCAGCAGCTGCCCATAAGATCGGTCGTAGTACATTGGACCATTGCCGTTGTTTGATAGCACGTAGTGCATCGTCTCTTGAGGCAGTGATTGGGATTTGATCCAAGACATCTAGAATTCCATGTACCACACGTTTCGCCTCCCCTACCGGCACATATGCGCGAAGATCTCCAGGGGGCCCATCGGCAAACCATTCTTCGATAGGAGGCGGCGGTCGCGGTATCTCGGGGTCAGGCCTGGCGTCGATTGTAGGGGGGAGTCGCGGGGTATCCTGTGGGGGCACTGGCGGTTGGTGAGAATGCGGCGGATGGGAAGGCGATCATTGCTGATGAGGGGCGTCGTCACGATCTTCATCATCATCGGTGTCGCTCATGGCCCCAATATCGCATGCAAGCATACCTGTAGGTTGGATTGTAGGGATCGGCATTGGGATGCGATCGGTCGGTGGAGGGATTGGGCCAACAAGATTGGGAAAATCTGTTGAGGCACTAGCCAAACCAGGGGGATCAGCAACTGGAGTGGAAGGCCTGTCAGGGGTAGCCGCACCTGGTACGATACCCATTTCGCGTAGGGCTGAGAGCGCTCGGTCACGTGAAACTGCCGGGTGGTGGGGGGAGCGCCCAGAAGTGGAGGGATCACGTTCAGTCCGAGTGGACGGGCCAGGGGTCGGCAGCACATTCGGGTAGTGAGTTGAGGATGGGGCCGCAGGGGCCAGACCAAGCACCATCGGGGCGAGCGCTGGTGGCAGAGGGAGCGATTGGGAAAGGTTGGGATCTTGAGTCGCACTTTGATGAAGACCAGTGGGGCCTACGATTGTGGTGGTAGGCAGTGGTTCGACGGGGCATGGGTTGGGCGCTAGATGATTCGCAACGCTTCCAATGTCGCTCTGGCTTATTTCGCTGCCCGGGTGATGAGAACACACAAGAGTAGTAGGTCGGGGAATCGTCGTTGGTGGGGTCTCTGGTTGGGCCGCGGGCAACGGCGGGCAGAGTTGGTTGGATGGGGACAGGATCGTCTGGCGGAGGCAGAAGGGCGGAAGGGGCGGGGGGCGGAGGGGCGGAAGGGACGGGTAAGTGGCCGAGTCGTAGTTGAAGCCGTAGTCGGTGTTGCGGGCGAGGCAGTCGCGATATTCACACCTAAGTTTCCCAAAGCAGCCATAGCGCGTCTGCGAGCTTCGTGCACTTCTCCCAACATAGAGGCCGAATAGGTTGCAACTTTAGGCATCAGGGCAGCAGTAGCCTCCGCAGTGGTGTCTGCCACGATTGGTCGGTGTGTAGTGATTGCAGCGGTCGTTGTTGGGTTGTGCCCGCCGGTGTCGGAGCGTTTCCCACACGTAGTACGCCTGCACCATGATTGTTCGGATTCTGCAACATTTTGTCCGCTACTAAACCCAATGCCCGCAATGCTTCGATAACTTCATCCCGAGTTGGTCCTGGATTCATGGCTTCCCTCCCCAATGCGTGTACCATGCAATGGTGAGTTCCCATACGGTAGAATCTATACGTCAAGATGTTCACGCAGAGGTGGTCGTAAGTCGGGCGACCGCCGTTTCAGAGAGAAAAAAAAAAACTTCAGAAAAAAATGCTGTTTCACAAAATGCAATAACAGTGTTATAATATATGTGTGTATTTATGTATATATATATACACATATATATAATAATATTTAAACAAAAAAGAAAAAGAAAAAAAAAAAAAAAAAAAAAAAAAAAAAAAAAAAAAAAAAAAAAAAAAAAAAAAAAAAACGCGTCGTAAGCCTGGTCCAGGATCATAAGACCAAGCATAGCATGGATTTAAAATGCATTTGCCCGTGCTTTGGAAGGACCACGTGAATTGGACCCCATAGGCAACCACACATGCTCTATTGTGTGAACGCCCATGGAAATGCACATTGGATGGAGGAGTCTGCACATGCTGCTGGATGAGGAGAACCCATCCATCCAGGACATATGTACCCACTGCAAAAAAACACGTGTGTTGCAAAGTGCGTACACATCGCAACCATGTTGTGTAAGATGTATTGTAACCATCGGCATTGCAATCAAGGGCGTCATCATACGTGAATATGATTTCCTGGTGTCTAGAGTTCAGCTGGAGTCGAAAGAAGGAGGCCGACAGTGCGACGCAGCGGGATGGACCGATCGACCAACATGGGCAGCCTTAGCAACAGGGGCCAAACCACCGGAACGTGAACCCAGCGAAACGACCCTAGGAGAATTCCAGCATGGATGGCAATACCACGCAACCGCGCTGCTAGAGAAAACAGCCCACTCACGGTTATTGCAAGACCTCGCGCCGCCGGGGGCATGCCGCAATGCCATATCCATAGGGAAAGCGCGAGTGTATTCTTGCACGGAGCCTTTTGCCTCTACCTGGTTGCTGGTATGTCCAACCACGACAGGGCTTACGAGGGGAAATGATTTGCTCCAATGTGCTGTGCGACGACGTTTGGGGGTAGCGTGTCACATCGAATTACCGGATGCGCATGGGCATTCCCGACTAGCAGACGGCAACGACAGTAGGCTTCATACGCGGCACAGAGAATTGGTGGAGGCAAGTATTCCAGGAAGCTGGCGGAAGCGTGCCCGACAGAAACATCGAACGATTGTTAGCCCGTACGAATTCCCAGTGGATCCCAACGACCGAATTTCAGAAATGTGGCAAATCCCTTGTGTTTTTGGACCCTGACCCCGCGGATCTGCGTGAAGGGCGGCACCGAATTTCAGAAATGTAGCAAATCCCTTGTGTTTCTGGACCCTGACGCCGCGGATCTGCGTGAGGGGTGGCACCGAATTTCAGAAATGTGGCAAATCCCTTGTGTTTCTGGACCCTGACCCCGCGGATCTGCGTGAGGGGTGGCACCGAATTTCAGAAATGTGGCAAATCCCATGTGTTTTTGGACCCTGACCCCGCGGATCTGCGTGACGGGCCGCACCGAATGTCAGAAATGTGGCAAATCCCATGTGTTTTTGGACCCTGACCCCGCGGATCTGCGTGAGGGGTGGCACCGAATTTCAGAAATGTGGCAAATCCCCTGTGCTTTTGGATCCGGACCCTGCGGATCTGCGTGCCCCCCTAGTAATTCAGACAACACGCCTAGTAATTCAGACAGTAATTCAGCTCAAGCCATTTTGGCTCAAGAGCCCATTCAAGACCCGTGTCCGGGAGTCTTTCCAAGACCCGTGTCCGGGACCCTCCAGACCCGTGTCCGGGATTCTTTCGAAGACCCGTGTTCGGGAAACCTTCCAAGACCCGTGTCCGGGAATTTCCAAGCATGCCAGAAAAACATGTTCTGGCGACGCCCGAAGGAGTGCGAGGACGCCGAGTGGAATCTCGCCAGCGTAGTCCTCTTCACGAACTGGATGGCATGGAAGACGCTCCGCCTGGAGCATCTGTACCAGAACGCGCTGGAGCACCACGTCAATTGGATTTTTCCGGAAGACCCGCAAGCAGTGCAGAACCAGGAGCACCCGCAGAACTACCGGGCGAGGACGACCTCGATGATGACGAAGAGGACGAGGAGCCCGTGACCATGAAGTCAATCCGGAAAATGTTCAAAAAACATTTGGCCCCTACTATGCGTGTTGTTCGCAGTGTCGGATACGAAGTGAAAGAGTTGAAGGAAACAGTCAAAGATGTGGACATACGAATCACAAACTTGGAATCGAATATTGAAGATATGGGAGGTGATTTCGAAGATATGCAAGTACGCATGACAAACTTGGAACACACATTGAAAGAACAAGTGAAAGAACAAATTGGCAGTATTACCAAAGAGATGGGACATACTACGCCGAGGTCGGCATCGAATTTCTCGCAGAAGACGGCGAACGAGTACCACTACCACGGGAAGCGCGCAGTCACGGCAGTAATTGGTAACCTGGACAATTTCGACTCGCTCGAGGCCGCATCCGCATACATACGGGACGAACTCAACAAGTTATCCGGGCCGATTTCTACAAACATGTATTCGAAAGGTGAGTTCAAGAACATCATCTTCGCGGAATTTACGACGATGCTTGACAGGGACACGGCAGTCGCACAGCTACGTAGCGCAAAACTTCAACGTGGATCCAATACGATACGGTGTGCACCAGACCGAGAACCTGGAGAACGGGCAGCTCGCAATTTCTGTTTTGGTTTAAAATACATCCTGAAGCAAGACATGCAAAACACATATGCGATACATGTCTCAGACAACGCCCCATATCAGGTACATGTGGGCGGGCATCTCGCTCTGACAGTGAACGTCGATGGCAACACGAACGAGCGCATCTGGGAAAAGGAGTGGGCAGAATGGAACGAGCTGCAAAATAACCAACAACTTAAGGAGTTATCGCAAAAATGCGATACTATTTTGCAGAAGGCATCGATGGGGATGAAAGGAGGCGCCAAAGGAGCATCGAAAGGAAACAATGGGAAATAGGAAGTACGGCAGGCGCTGGGCTACCCTACCCGTCGAAGTTCTTTTGCGACCAGCGCCGGAGCCGATCAAATTTCCTCTTCATGCGAAGTGTCCTCGAACACTTCTCAGAATCAAAGACATATATTTTCAAACCTACGTTTGGGATACGTGGAGCTCCATGTGGACAGTGACTCGGACAAAGATGCCGATCAACCACGGGGACTGCCAGACGCTCAAAACGAAGCACTGCCCGAACCTGTTGCCGGGCCCACCGCATCTTCACCTACGAGTTGTACCGCATTTTCGGCCAAAGTGGGCAAAGATACCACCAGGCTCCCAGACCTTTTCCGCCCGCCCCCGTCCGCCCTTCCTTCGCCCCCGCCCCCGCCCGCCCCTCCCCTTCCCACCCCCGCATCGATTCCCATCACAGTGGCGTCATGGAACGTTCGAGGCCTCACCGAGACGAAGATCGAGGAGATGATTCTACACATGGATACATACGGCATTGACGTTTTAGCTGTACAAGAGACTCGCCGACCAAAGGCGGACATCTACGATGTGAATGGGCACAAAATTATTCTTTCTGGCGAAGATACACAAGGGCAAACTTGGACAGGGGTTGGGTTTGTCATTGCACCTGCATGTCGACGTAAAGTCCAATCCTACAAACAAGTTTCCGATAGACTTGCGTGGCTGAAAATGAAAACTAGCATGGGGACGATGACTATCATCAATGGGAACGCCCCGCACAACCTCAAGCCGCTCCCCGAAAGGCGACATTTCTACACGATGCTGGACTCCACGTACCGGTCTTGCAACTCCAACGTGGGCAAGCTGATCATCGGCGACTTCAATGCCAGAATGGGGAAGGCGCAGCCTGGGGAAGATGCCATCTTGGGAGAGTTTGGATGGGGACGGCGAGCACAACACGAAGTTGAACAGCCCAATCGGGAATTGATGATTGAATTCTGCACCAGTGTGGATATACAAGTTGCCAACACGTTCTACCAGCAGACGCTGCAAAATAAAATTACTTTCATGGAAGCGGGAGCTTTACCAATGGGGGATATATCTGAAGATAAATATAACATATTGGACCTGGTACTCTGCGAAGCTTCGGTTCGACAACAAATCACGTCATTACGAAGCCACCGGGAAGCAGCTCTGGCTACTGACCACTATCTGGTGATCGCGGAGATGTCGATACCACACGAAGTACAGACAACGTCTACGACGAGAAGACCAAACAGACATGCAATGGAAGATCCTGGAGTATTACAAACGTATGTGGATACATTCATGGAAAGCGTCACTTCATACATGGACCCGCCGATCGATTTACAAGACATGTGGGGGAGAGGTAAAAGAGCAGTGCAACTGGCAGCTAATACGCTCCCGCATCGCCACAAGGAGGTTAACAAACCATGGATTACACAAGCCACACTTGACCTTATAAGTCGTCGCAGCGAGGCACGGGCAATGAATAACAAAGTGGAAGAGAAACGATTGTTGAAGGAAGTACGTAAGTCATGCAAGCAAGATAAGACAATATGGATCGATAAAGAGATCTCAAATGGTAGTTGGGACGCTCTCAAAAGACATTGCCGGCCCAAGCCGCACCGCCAAGGAAGGCTAAGAAATATGAGTGGGGATTTGGTGGACAATACGCAAAGAGCTGAAATTATGGCAGAATACATGGAGAAAGTGCAATGGAAGATACGGCCTGCGGAGCTGCTTGACGACGATCCAACAGCTGACCCACTGCCAATTTTGGAAATAGATTTTACGACGGACGAAGTGGGCAAAACAATACGTAAGCTGAAGCGGGGAAAAGCCTCTGGAATGGATGATATACCAGCAGAGTATTGGAAAGCAATCGCTACGGACCCTGGTGGGCTTGAGTGGATAACCGGTCTATGCAACAAATGCTGGAACGAGGAGGCGGTTCCTGAAGATTGGAAGGAATCTGTAATTTCTACGATTTACAAAAACAAAGGCGCCGTCGACAACTGCGACAAGTACCGTCCTATTAGCCTGCTTTGCGTTGCGTACAAGCTTATTGCAAGTCTTATATTACGGCGATTGCAAGATGCTGGAGCAGAAGACAGACTATCCACCACGCAATTCGGTTTCAGAAGGGGGCGTGGGACATCAGATGCTATACACGCCGTTCGCCGATACATTGAATTAGCGTACGCTGACAAAGATGGGGGCACAGCTTTTGTGGCACTGGACTGGAAGAAAGCCTTCGATTCACTTAACGTTGGGGCTCTGCTGGAAGGTTTACGAAAATTTGGGGCGCCTCCGCGTGTTCTGAACATCATAGGGAACATCTACGGGGGCAGGCGATTTTGCGTTGCAGATGGGCGCCATAAATCTTCAGAAAAACGACAATTATCCGGTATATCACAAGGGTGCCCCCTTTCACCTTTCCTGTTCATCATGATCATGACGATGATTGTTCAAGATGCCGCGCGCCACGCAGAGGCTGGAGTACGACAAGCCTTAGAAGAAGAATCGCTGGCTATTTTGTTATATGCTGACGACACCTTGCTGGTGGGGCGCAATCAAATCCAATTGCAAGCACTATTGGAAGAAATTGCGAATGCCGGGGCAAGACTTGGTATGGAATTGCATTGGGATAAATTCCAGCTTATGCCGGTCCGCTGCGAGATCAACCTCCTGACGCCGTCTGGGACACCAATTATGGCTAAAGATTCTATGACATATTTGGGAGCTACGCTTTCGACCACTGGCCAGCTTCGCGGAGAATTGGGAAAGAGATTAGGTGCTGCTTGGGGCGAGTTTTGTCGACACAGCCGTGCCTGGAAGCACACAGCCATTAGCACAGCTAGGAAGATCCAAGTTTTTCAGGCCCTTGTGACCAGTAAGGTCATGTACTCATTGAATTCGGCATGGCTTAACAAAGCCGAGCGTAGAATGTTAGATGGTTTTTCAAGCGAAGTGCTTGCGTCGCATATTGCACATACCCCACGCGTACATATCACGAATTTCTAATCAAAATGTGCTGTCGAGAGCCGGGCAGCAATCTTATACGACACAGCTTTTGAAGCATCAACTTTTATGGTTTGGAAAAATAGGTAGGGCACCAAACTCTGACTTTTTGCGCCGCCTTACTTTTCAACCTAGCTGTGTCCGACCAGCCACCGACGCATGCGCCAGAGCTGTAGGCAGGCCAAGACATGAATGGGCGAAGTGTTTACATGACGCTATCGTGCCGCATTTTTCCACTGAGGACGCTGTAATGCAATGCGTTAGCGAGCCAATCGCTTGGCACAAGTTTGTATTTGATTTCGTCTCCCTCCCTCCTCCTGCCCTTCCTCCGCCTCCCTCTCCCTCTCTTCCTCGCCCCCCTCCCCGGCCAGAAGCAAACGATGTGAATTGATAATTGTGTTGGCACGCCGCCGCTCCCGCAAAGCGGAGAGAACAGGCGCATTGTCTCGCCTTTTGCCCACGCGCTCCGGCGTATGGCTCGACCGACCGACCGCCCAGGGACGCTGGAAAATCTTGTTTTGGCCTCCCCTCCCTCGCGCGGTCAATCAACTAGTTAGAGCAACCAGCAAGAAGTCACGTAGTTAGAACAACCAGCAAGAAGCAGAATTGCCACAATGGAAACTAGAAACTACACTTGGCACAGGAAATTGCGAATCACGCGCCTCGCAGCTTGGTGGCCCCGCAACAGGGGCCGGCGGATACTGCTTGGGGGCCGAGGTCTACGAAAGATGGGAGTTCAATGTATCCAATTTGTGCCAGATCTGGCCCGTGAGCGCGCTCAGAGTTTGTCGCGACATAACTTTTAGTTTGCAGCATCGGTGGTGGGGAATACTCGAAGTCGCTTTGCAATTTGCCGTAGCACGTTCCGTGTTACGGGAGACAGTGGACCTCCCCGACGAAGTACAGCTCGTACCCGCCCCGCCGATAACAAATTTAGCATTTTGTAATATTTCTTGGTCCCCCTTTTTTTTTCTCCTTCCTCCTCCTTTTCCTCCTCCTCCTCCAGTTTTTCCTCCTCTTCGTCCTCCTCCTCTCCTCCTTTTCCTCCTCTTCCTCCTCCTCTTTCTTTCCTCCTCTTCTCCCTCCTCCTTCAAGTGTTCTTAGGGTTTATTATGTCACCTCGTTCCCTGTTCAATGCTTCATGGTGTTTGGGATGCTTGGATTCCTAATGCCTGAACGATTGGAACTGGAACGGGCGCAAAACTCTGGAGTCGGGAAACAATGCGAGGTCGAAGGTGGGGATGGTGCGGAAGTCCGAAATTAGATTTTCAGAGGTAGAAACGAGAGACGGACCCCGCATCGGAACCACGAACGAATTTGGTTAAATAGGATTGGGTCTGGAGTTGGATCTAGAAATGCGGGAGCCGGGATCGGACAAATGCGAAGTAAGACGAATAACCCGCCAAAATTCTACGGAGCGCTTTTTCAAAATTCCGTCATAAGTAGAAGCTGCAGCCAAGACGTAGTCAAAAATGTTTGGGGTGGTAGCCGGAATCGCAAGGGAAGCGATATTGGTGGGATATCGGGGAAAGGGTCGATTAGAAATTTTAATCGACCCTTTCCCCGATGTATATTTTTTTTTCAACTCTGGTTTATGGAACAGACGGACGTGAAAAAGATGGTTTTGTATATGCTAGTAAGGTCGGAACTGGCGCACTTCTAATCATTACCATGCATACGCACGCAGAAATTTTATATTTCGCCGACGTCGGGCAAGTCGTTGGAGCCATAATAAACGCCTCATCGGAAGTCGTTACCTGATCTATCGTTGGATTCATGTTCACCTTATCCACAAGAGTCGAAATGCAAAACACGAAGAGGCCGAAACAATCGCAAAATACAATCGGACATGAAGCGGCGATAGGGTCAGAATCCGGCACCAAACCAAATGGGTATACGTACAAATTCGCATTGCACATGAAGTCCAAGAGCGAACATACTAAAATCCACATAGTGAGCGGCACTACGGGCATGCCGAGAAGGACTATACCCGCAAATATTGGGCCATGACCGTATTGCAGGGCGACGACATCTATACATATCCACTGCTCCCGGCTAAGCGAATCTTGGGCCCAAGAGCTGTGTACACGCCATCCTGGCTTGGCCAGGGAGGTATATACACCCCTCTTAGCCCCAGGACCTGGCCAAGAGCAGTGATTTTGCGTAGATCTCGTCGTCCTGTATTATTGCTGGCGGTCCCCCAGCCCGAACGTAGTGAACGAAGTCGACGTGGTTGCGGTCGGCCTCCGAGACAAACCACATATTTTGATGTAGGACCCCATATTGCTTCACGAACAAACCACTGATCACAGCATCGAAAACTACGCCAAAAGACAACAACCCCAGCTCAGCGCCCATGGCCCGAACCCTGGGTATGCATAGTACTCGGGCTCCATTTCGGTACATACCATGGCGGCGTGATTTGTAGCCCGCCAACATTATTTTGGCAAGGTCGCCATGTAGACGGTGGTCCCACGCACTGCTGTAGATGCCCACCCCGTGAATGAAGTGCCCCAGCTACCCCAATCCACAGCGGTGACGGCGGTGATGATCCATTGCCATACCATTTCTCGTCACAGTTGTTCGGCACAGTCCCAAAGTATCGTATCATGTGGCAGAGGGTGGATAAAAGGATGTAGTAGGTAGTGAGTGAAAAAGGTTTTCGTTATCTGCTTCATTAGCGCGTCTGAGCTGCCTTTACCTTGAGCCTGTCGTTTTGAGCGTTATCACGTCACCGCACGCTTTCGTAACATCATGCAATTTTTTCGTTACCTCGCGAGAAACACACAAGACGCTTGCAGCTGCAAGGGTGCACGATCACTCAAACGAAAGACAATGACTGCATCGTAATGATGATTGTGCCCCCGATGTAATGCAAATTGACTACGCGTTTCCCATCGAATGCCTTCCGGTTACGTTCGTCTTTCAGGTCCTTCCACACTGCGTCACCGAAGTCGGCCAGTTCCGGCACCTGTCAATGCATTTCGGCGGAAGGCCTGCGCTGTGGACGATGGCGCGCAGTTCCTCCATTACCGAAATAGACGAACCTCGACAAGCAAAAAGAACGCTACTGATGCACCGCGTTTGCTGCCGAACTGGGAATCGATGCTCGATTGGCGCGTTCTCCGTTCCTTTCCTCCGCCCCTCCTCTTCCCAGAATCCTCTTTCACCTGATGGCTAATGACGGTTAGTTGGGAGATGATACTGATGATGAATCGATATGATGTTTTTTGATTTGCACCGCCGTGCAGTTGCTAGTGCACAGACAAACACGCCTATTGCGAAGATAAGAACCATTCGCGCGAAAACAAACATTTTTCCTGCGCACCAGCATCGGATCAGATGTACGCAAGCGCCACGCTCGCAAACCGAGCCGGGGTGAAACCCGAAAATGCTGCCGCCGTCGCACTAGGCAGCGTTAAATGAGGAAGAGGAGGAGGAGAAAGAGGAAGCCTGCCGCGGGATTGCACTCTCTCGTCCAGCGGGCAGGCGGGGTCACATTGGGAAATCCATGTATGTTCGGAGCATCTGGTTCGCCGCAAAACGTTGCAATGCAATTCCCAATGTACCCCACGATCGTGGTAATGTCCCAAAAGAAAAAAAAAACTCAAAAAAACGGGAGGCCATGTTCAACATGTTTTTCCACCGCGCAACGCCGCGCACACACCTCCAAGCGCCAATCGCTAAGCGGGACTGGGGTGAAACAAACGTTTCTGCGTAGTCCGGGGGTGGCTAAGCAAACAAAGAGGAGGAGGAGGAGGAGGAGGAGGAGGAGGAGGAGGAGGAGGAGGAGGAGGAGGAGGAGGAGGAGGAGGAGGAGGAGGAGGAGGAGGAGGAGGAGGAGGAGGAGGAGGAGGAGGAAGGAGGAGGAGGAGGAGGAGGAGGAGGAGGAGGAGGAGGAGGAGGAGGAGGAGGAGGAGGAGGACGAGGAGGAGGGGGAGGAGGAGGAGGGAGGAGGAGGAGGAGGAGGAGGAGGAGGAGGAGGAGGAGGAGGAGGAGGAGGAGGAGGAGGAGGAGGAGGAGGAGGAGGAGGAGGAGGAGAGGAAGAAGGATGATGATGATGATGATGATGAGGAGGAGGAGGAGGAGGAAGAGGAGGAGGAGGAGGAGGAGGAGGAGGAGGAGGAGGAGGAGGGGGGGGACATCACACGACCTCCAAATCTGTAATCGATGGCGTGGGCTCCAATTGCACTTCAGGGAGATCAGCCGTATCCCGCACAACCGCCCGGGCTACAGCTGATTGAAATGCGATTCCGAGCAAGCCCCACCACCGACGTTGGAGGCTAAGGGTGGCACTGCGGCGAATCCTACCATGCAAGCCTCGGGAGCGCTCGCGGGTAAGATCTGGCACCAACTGGACGCATTGATCTCCCCATCTTCCAAATACTTCCGCTCCCAAGCGCAGCAGATGTCCCAATCCACTTTCCGCAACCTCGTGGTAGTCTGCGTTATTTTGTTTTCAACTTGCGCAAGTAAGCTGCCCCCACGATTGCTTGTCCCTGATCGTGGTTGCCCGGCTCTCGTAATTGAGCTGATTATCGTGACGTCACAAAACAGCGGAAGGCCACGATGTACGTTCAGACCTGGCACCACTAAATCCAGTCGCCGTAGATCGCGTGGGGGGTATGGGGATATTGTTGCGAGCCAGTAGACGCTCGATGTTTCTATCAGGGATGCTCCCCCTTGCCTCTTGAAAGATCTGCCTCCAAGCAGCGATCATTTCCTTGTGCCGAGAGAACCATCTGCCGTTGGCTCCGTCTGCTAGCCGTTCATGTCCATGCGAATCAGGTCCATCAAAACAACACGCCACGCCCAAACGTCGTCGCACAGCGCATTGGACAAAGTCGTTTGCAATAGATAGCCCATCCGTTGTAGGACACACCAGGAGCCAAATCGACGCAAATGGGCCCATACAAGACCGCATCCGGGTTTTTCCTGTCGCTATGGCGTTCCGCCTGGCGCCAAAGGGGGTTGGGTTGCACCTCGTCGTCCCGGGACTGAATGTTCAACATTCAGCCCCGGGACGATGACGCCCAACCGTCTTTGGTCCACCGGGGGGACCGGCACGTGGGTACGTATTAACAACGAATCGTTCCATAAGGGGCCAATCCTCCAGTTTCTATGAAAATTTGCCGCCGCGCCCCGACCATATGCGTTTGTCGTATGTTTAGTCTCCCGTTGTCGTCGATAGTCAGCATAGAATGTCCGCGCGGGTCCCGCCCTTCAAACAATATGCCAATGCCGACGCACGACATACGACATTGGGGTGTTATCTAGACTGCGGTTCTTCGTTGTCGGGCAAAAGGTCAACCAAATCGCCGCGCATGGCCCCATGCATGCATGCGCCCTTGCTTTTCCCGCAGTAGCGGCATTTCTTCGTGCGGTTGGTCCCTCGCCCAATTTTTGCAGTAGTGCCGCATGGGGTTCTTATTCCAAGCGATCGGAAGCGTGGAATAGCCGCCCGTGCGTCCAATCCCCTGGTGCTATCGGTCGTTTTGGGGGTGCAGTGGGTCTCTCACCCGCTGCCACCTGGCCCGAAGATGCACGTCCTGCCCATCCACTCTCATCGCGCACCTTGCCGGTACGCTCAGTTTCGATCAAACAATTTGGGCTGTTAGGCTCACTGTCAATGTCCTGGCCAGCTATCGCACTGAAATAATACTGCATATTTTATCCGATTTCAAGGAAACCGCGGATGAAATTGTGTAGGGAGTCCGCCCGTTTCGCCCAGTAAGCTGCAAGTGCCAATCGCGAAGAGTTTCGAAGGCCCAATCCGGCATATTTGAATGGGATGTGTGTTTATGCTGCCCATGTGGTGTATGAGATACCATGCGAGCGAATGTCCCAACTTGTGGCCTTTGGATCCCAGAGAGCTCCCGGAAAATGCGCAATGCGTTAGTGTCGTGCGTTTGCGCTGCGATGCGCCATTGGCTCGGCGGCGTTGTTCGGAATAGGTGGTTGAGCCGCGGTGCACCGCGTAAATATAATAGGAGCCATGTCATTTGCAGAATGGGGAGCTTATCGTGTGTGACAAGTAACCTCGCCTTCTCTGTAGCTTGCGCATTCTCAAAATGATCTACGTATGCATTTGATCTAAATGGAGCCCCTGGGATTCGCAATCACCGCCCCGAGTCAAGTTTGCCGCGCGCCCACGCCGTGGGCGACTTATCGGCGAGGCCCTGGGGTTAAGCACCTCGATTATTGCTCCATGCTGCCAATTTATTAATATTGACGTCGACCCGGCGCACGTTCCGGGGCGCAGTGCGCATTGCGTCGTAGATATGCGCGACGTCATTGGGGTCACAGACAATGTAGATATCATCGAGGTATGCGATGACTTCGGCCCCTTCTGGCGCGACAGTTATGATTTGCACCGGCGCTGCGTGCAAAGCGTCGCCAAACAAAACAATGCCAGCGTAAAGGCGTCGCCTCGTTCACCCCCATCCCCATGTGGTATCGTATGCACTCTGACATGGTCGTCCTTCCATGTGTATTGCGATGGCACAGCATGCCGCATCTTCACAAATGACAGCAATTTCTGCACGCATTCATTCTGCAGTAATTGCTGGAAACGCGATCGAACGCACCCGCGCTGTCGATATTCAGGAGGACTTGGTCGGGGTTCTTGTCCGCGAGGTACCGTAGCAAATGTATGGCCGCATCTGCTCCAGACCGATCGTAGATGCCGAAAGCGTGCGGCCGCGCGGTATCGCCGCTGGATCTCCCGCGAATTCTGGCGTTCGTTCGCGTTTTTTTTTTTTTTGGTTTCCGCTCCAGCGTGAACCAGGTTGGACGACAAGCACCAAGTTCGCAAAAGGGCCCGGGTGAAACCGCGGGCGCCGCCAGTAGCCTAAGCAGCGTCAAGAGAGGAGGGGGAAGAGGAGGAGGAGGAGCAGGGGGAGGAGGAGGATCACACCACTTCCAATTCCCCCAACCAGGGCGCATCCCTCAAGGGCGTCTGTGGGAGGTCGCCGTGAGGGTTCGAAAAAGTTCGGGCGACTGCGCGCTGAAGCTCTCGCCTAAAATCCCGCGCCATCTGTGCAACAATCCTGACGCAGTCCCGCGCTGAATCCGCGGGTGGGGCGCGCGGGCACGCGCCGCGGCCAATGTAGGAATTAGTCCAATGGCTTGCGCACTCCAGCGGCCATGCACTTCAGCCTCAAGCGATTGCAACGATCCCAAACCACTGGTGATCACCTCTTCGTGTGTGGTGTTGTTTTCTTGTTCTGCCCGATCCAGAAGACGGCCGCCCGCGTTGCTGGTGCCGGGCCGAGCCCGGCCATTGGCTGAAATAGGCGACACAACCGTAGCATCGCAGAACAACGGAAGACCCCGGTCCACGTTGAGGCATGTCACAACGAGGTCGATCCAGCGTCGGTTATGCAGTGGGACGGGGATGTTGGTTTGGTGTAGCATCCGCTCAACGTTTCGATCTGGACACATTCCACCAGCTTCTAGAACACTTGCCCCCATGATGCAACCACCTCTTTATGCCTAGTGTCCCACCGCCCCCCGACCCCAGAGGCCAGTCAAGCATGCCCATGGGGGTCGGGCCCTTCGAATTGCACTGCGATCCCCAGTCGTCGGCGCACGGCGCATTGCAAGTCCGAGTTATCGAAGATTAGGGCATCTGTCGTCGGTGCAATGAGCAACCGCCCAGCAGAAAATCGTCCTATCACCGATTGCAATCAAGCTTTGCCTGGCGAAGCCGCATTCGCCCGAGTACTCGGCAGACCAAGTGCGCGTTTCAATTGTGCATGCGCTGATTTTTCCATTGCGGACGAAGCGCATGGCATTCCTGATCGCATTTGGGATGTGCGTTTTAACTAGGCAAACATTGAATTATTCCGTACAAAACGTCGAAGGCCACATCGCCCTCCAGGCAAGGCTTAACGTGCTCATACTTGCTACCCCACATCCCTCCGCTGAGCCCTCGCCTCGTTTGTCGCAGCGTCGTGGCAAAAATGTCTCTGTAAATCTATCTGCTGAGCAGACGCATCGAGCCCGTCGGGGAAAATGCCTGCAGCGCTTCGTGGCCGTAATTGTGGAAGGTAAACTCGTCCAGTGCGGCATGGAAACTTGGGGCGATCCCCGTCGAGGTCAGCACCCGGGCAACATGGTTGAGTTCCCCACGTTTGATCAGCGACATGGACTTGTTGATTTTTTTCCCTTTCTGGAGGTTCTCCTGGGTGCACGTGTAAAGCGAGAACTGCGCGTGGCCATGCTGTTCTGAACTCGGTTCTAGAACTCGTCCGAGCAACTCGCTGGCGTAAGTCTCGTCCACCTGCCTTCCTTCCATGCGTCGTGGGGTGGAGTAACGTCCGGGGCAGCAGTAAAAATACATCCACGCCCAGGTGCAGTCACCCTCGGCATTCTCATCTCGGTCCCATGTGTGTGTTTTTTCTATTTCCGCCAAGCATTGTGTCAATATTCGTAGGAAAGCTCCCCGTATGCATTTTGGTATTGCTTGGATCGTCTGGATGTGGTTGTTTACCTCTGTCCTGACATCTATTGCGTCGATGTGCTCCCGTCCGTTTGGTAACCGAGCGACTCCTGGGCGTTTTTGTGTACGTGTGCCGCCCGACGCAGGTTTTGGCTATGCTTCTCGACGTCGCGTGGGTGCCGGTGGGTCAGTACTTGGGTGGTGTCTCAGTAGTCGTGTAGAGGTGGACCGGACATGTTCGTCCTTGCAAGGCTCCGCCGCTACAGCGAAATACACATTCTCGATGGCGCGGGCCCCTGCGTCTGGCATGCCTGATCCATGAGCCATTCTTGCAATACTCACCCAAAGGAGCCGGCAATATTGTATTGTCGCCTCACTGTGTCGTATGCGATCGACCATTTCCGTGAAAAAGCCTTCCCATTTTGCTGCGTGCCATACCGAATCGTTGCATATGAATTCCGAGCTGAGTCTGCAGTGACGAGAGTATCGAAATTCAGCCATCTGTAAAAAAACAGGTGCATCAATTTAATAAGCCATTCCACGGCACAATTTTCGTCGGATCCCGCTGCCGCCCAGAAGATTGGTCGACTTGGCAGATCGTCGTCCGAAATTCCAATAGGAATGGTATTAAGAAATCGCAATCATGATCGAGCGGTTTCGGTGCCAGCAACTGGCGGTCGCAGTGTATCGGAATCGATATTGTCCCCAAGTGGTTGAAATCGTTGTGGTGCTGGCGGCGCGTCGGCTGGGCGATGCAACCGTGGTTCGTAATCCATCCTCATTGGTGATAATAATTCATTTCATGATCTTCATCCAAGTTGCTCATGCTGCCCACGTCACAAGCCAATTTTTGTGGTTGCCTTTGAAAAGAGGCGGTGCCACCTCAGACGATAAACCAGTCATAACCGATCTGACCATTTGCTCAACCGTTCATGTTGGAGGTTGCGTTGTACTTAACCCTAACTGTCCCAGAGCATCCAAGGCTCGTCGTCGAGCTCCGCGTAAGTCGGGTGAGGGTCGTGGATGGCTTGTCTCCCCGATCCGTTTCCCGGAGTAGGGTGCCACGCGGTATGGTAGTATGGATGTGGATGCACTTGATGTTGCAAGCAGCTAAGAATCGACACACTCCCACTCTGGAGTCGTCGTCCTAACTTTAGGTTTACTGGTGAGCCCCGTGAACAACATGACGCAGAAGATCACGATGATTTGCCAACTCCATTCAATATTCACTCTTTCTGCGTTAGCAGTGCCTGAAATAGAGGCTTTAGCGGACATCGGTATTGTCGTCGATATGCCTACTGGGGTCGGAACTGGAGTCGGAAAATCGATCTGATCAGGAATCGGAAGGGTTAGTGGGATCAGAACTGGAATCGAAATCGTATCCGCGGGCGTGCGACTTGAAGTCGAAGCCGGGTAGGTTTGAAGGCAAGGTCGGAGATGGGGCTGGTGCCGGAATCGTATCAAATGACGACTGTGTCGATACACTTGCTGGCGCACCTGCAGGTTGATTTGCTGGAATCGGACACTTAAGAGCCGAAGTTAGATCCGAAATCGTATTCGTAAATGGGCTCGCGCCTGATGTAGCCGTCCGTCGAGGTAGCAACCACCAGAGAACAATGATTTTTGGTATTGCGTTCTGCAGCATGTTGTTTGCAATAGACAAGTACGTCTTTTTCAAGGAACCATCTCCCCCTACCGCGCTGCGGAATTATGTGATTTGCTCTGGCTCGCCACCCAAATCTGCACGAACAAACGTTTCAGAGTTCACCCCTGCAAGATCATGGCCTGGTCCGATTTCTACCCAATTTTTTTGTGATCTTGGACCTGCGTGTCGTATCGCCCTCTTTGAGTCGTCGACCCCCTGCCGACAACGGCCGCCTCTGTTTGGGGCTTAAACGGTTCGGCAGAAGCGATTGCAACGCCAGCGTTTGTTTGAGAACCGGCTCCGCTGGATGATGGATGTGCGCCTTGAGCAGTTGGTCTGTGGTGTGGGTCTTCGATTGTCTGTCCAGGTCGTCTTCCTCTTGCGGGGTCAACCTTTGTGACAATGACCGCGACCACAAACGGAGAGCTGCAGCTTTTGTCGCAGGCCCTTCGGGACGAGGAGGGCGAAGGAAGGGAAAAGGATGAGGGAGAAGGATGAGGGAGAAGGGAGGAAAGGGAAGAGGAACAAAAAAAAGGGAAACCCTTGGTCCGCGAGCGTCAGCGTCCCACATAGTACCTTAAGCTGGCGCTGAGTCATCGGGTAAATCGGGATCAATTCGCCTGCGTCGCGGTCGCACATGGCATTGTCTTTGGTATCTGGTCTTCTTCTCATATATCACTACCCTTCGTGACTGTTTCTTTGTGTACTTTTTCCGTGAATCCAGGGTTGGCCGAAGCGTTTCATTGCGTCCCTGTCCGGTTAGCAACAGAACAAAACCACCATGGTGTCGCGAGGATTGTACGCTCCCACCGGTGAGAACGCCTTAAAAGAATGGACAAGGTTCGGAGATTGAAAATTCATTTTCGTAGCCCAAATAACTACGGGAAAAAAGATAAAGCATTCGGCAAGAAGGCAGACAAGCATTGTTATCGAAACGCGTGGTAAAATACCATTTGGTAACGCGCGAGTCGATATCCGGATAATTGAGACAAACGTAGCTATTGGAATGGTTCTGTTTTTGCGATAATGCTGGCCCGGGAGCAAGATTATCACGGAGTGGTACCAGCAACAACAAAAAAACACAAGTTGCGCGGGCCGAACGGGAAAAACAACATTGCTTACGCTAAAATTGGAAAACAATATTACTTACGCTAAAATTGCGGAAAGTGGGTTGGGAAATAATGTTTAAAAACAGGTTCGTGACTTGCCGTCGCACGTACGTGCTGCAAATCTATATCTACAAATTCGTCGCGGCATTGGGGTGCGGCTCACTGCGGCAAGATGATATGGTGTCGCTTGTCTGGGCGAGGACATTGGTAGAATGTTCAACCCAATCTAGACCCAGCTGGGGTGCGGCTAGCAGCCGCAGGAATCTTGAAATGACCAAGGTCTAGAATCCCACCAGCACTCTGGGCTTAGATGGAATAGCGCGTCTTTTCTTCTCTCTTCCACTGAAACCCCTCCCCCTACCCCCTCCCCTGGGCCAGGAAAGGGGGGGTACCGAGGCGTTAGAGCGTCCAAGATTGTTTAATATTGCTCCAAGAGCGCTTCGAAGTCGCAAGATGGCCTCCAAGATGGCCTATGCTACTTCAAGATGGGTCAAGATAGCCTCCGACGTATCCCCAAGAGGCCCCAAGACAGCCCCAAAACAGATCCAAGTGCCCTTCGAGCCCTCCACGTCGCCCTCCAAGATGTCAAAACCGTTCAAAAACTTGGGGGAAATCGATGTTCTTGGCATTGTCGCCTTTTCGCTCCCGATGGGCTTTGGAAGCCTCAAGATGGCCCCAAAATGGCCCAAAAGGGGCCCAAGAAGGCCAAAGACGGCCCCAAGATCGCCCAAGAGGCGCCCAAGAGCGCTCCAAGATGCCGTTTGAGAGCCTCCGAGGGGGGGGCCCGAATTGCTTCCCCCCTCTTTTTGAGCCATGGTGCCCAAGATGGCCCCAAGCGGCCTCCTAGCCTCTCCCCAAGACCTTCTTTCACCGCGCCTTTTTTGGCCCAAGATGGCTCCAAGAGAGCCCCAGATAGCCCAAGATGGCCTTCAAAATGGCCTAATATAGCCAAGCTTGGCTCAAGATAGCCTCCGGCAACCCTCCAAGAGGCCTCAAGGCAGCGTCAAGATGGCCCAAGATAGCCGAGCATGGCTCAAGATAGCCTCCGACAGCCTCGCGCCGAGTATGGCTCAGAATAGCCTCCAAGAGGCCTCAAGAAAACTTGCAATCAATTGTGGATGGGCTGGTGGGGATACTTTTTCGGTCGCGGCCACAAGCGAAGAGCGCACGCGGCGAGCAGGGTGTCCGGGCCGACGGGCAAACCTAATTAGCTACAAGACTCGCCGCTAGCCGGCCGGCCCACTCACAAAGCAGCCGCGGGGCTGTGGGGAAGCTGTCGGCAGGGGGCATCCTGGGAAGCTCGAGCACGTGCAATGACAAAATGTCGAGCTGGTGGGGGTATTTTTTTTGGTTCGCGGCTCCAAGGCAAATGTCAGGGAGCGGACGCAGCGTACGGGATGCGGCACGGAGCGAATTTGCGAACACAGCCGCCACTATCGGCAGCCAGTTCGCACCTGCAAGACACGCTCGCAGTTGCATATGCACAGAACAAAATGAACTAAATTCATAGAGACGCATCTTAGCGTCGACTGGTGGGAACTGGGCGCGGGAAGAGTGCGAGCAGTCGCCGAAACGGCGCCAGCTCAACACGAAGGGGGGGAGGAGAGAGCGAAAGCGAGCGACTACCAACGGCTCACTGCAGCAACACGAGTAAACGATGGTGCAGCGAAAGAGGCCTGCCTCATCAAGGCTCACTGAATCTGAGGTGTAACTGATCCTCGTCGAAGCGCCATACAGTAGAAAGACCACTGGTGTGGGCTCGCGAGGCTTAGCCACCTCCAGCCAAAGCAAGTGCGTGCACATCGTATCCGACTCTCGCAGATCGGGGGCACAACGATGCGAGGTACTGACGAGGGCTGGGTGCAGACTGCTCTGCCGGGGGAATGACCACGAACTGCAGAAGGCTGAACCACTCAATGCAGGGCCGCTCCCTGACAACACCAAATGATGGGCGCCCCCGAAAGTATGGCTGACGGCAGCGCCCGATCCAGACCTCCAGCCGGTAGCCAGTGTGTGCACATTGTCTCCGACTCACGCAATTCGGGGGCACGGTTCAAGTACTGACGAAGGCTGGTGGCCGGGGCTGTTCAGAAGAGGCGACCACGCACTGCAGAAGGCTGAGCCACTCAATGCAGGGGCGCACACTTGCTAAGGCGTGGCTGATCCGCGTCGGAGCGCCATCCAGTAGGGAAGACCACTGGTGGGCGTACGCGAGGTTGCGCCACCTCCAGCCGGTAGCCAGTGCATGCACATCGTATCCGACTCACGCAGTTCGGGGGCACAACGATGCAAAGTACTGACGAGGCTGGTAGCCGGGGCTGCTCTATGGCTGCGCCGAAAAGTGCGACACGAACTTGAACCGCAGAAGGCTGAACCACTCGATGCGGGGTCGCACGCATGACCCGATGCTTCCTGGGCAGGTGGCAGGGCGGGCGCTCATCAGCGACCGATGCAATCTTCCCAGCTGATCGGTGGGGGGGGGCGCAGCCGAAAGCCGCAGAAACATTGTGAATGTTCCCAGCTGATCGGTGGGGGGCGCAGCCGAAAGCCGCAGAAACATTGTGAAAAAAAAAAAGAGGAGGAGGAAGAGGAGGAGGAGGAGGAGGAGGAGGAGGAGGAGGAGGAGGAGACGGAGGAGTCGGCGTCCGATGCGATCTTCACAGTTGTCCGGTGGGGGGCGCAGCCGAAAGCCGCAGAGACAATGTGAATGAAGGAAGATGGGGAGCGCAGCCGACAGCCGCAGCCACCGATCCACATACCTCGTCCACGGACGCCACAAGGTTCCCTACGGGAGCCCCGTTCTCGGCCACTGGGGGCTGGGTGGAACCTGCTGCTGGAGCATCGCACTCACGGCCTGACCCCTTGCTTCTGCGTCCGATGCAATTTTCACAGTTGTCCGGTGGGGGGGCGCAGCCGAAAGCCGCAGAGACATGGTGAATGAAGGAAGATGGGGGGCGCAGCCGAAAGCCGCAGTCACCGATCCAGATACCTCGTCCACGGACGCCTCAAGGTCCCCTACGGGGGCCCCGTACTCGGCCACAGGGGGCTGGGTGGAACCAGCTGTTGGAGCTCCGCACGCACGGGCTGGCCCCTTGCGGGGGGAGGAGGGAGGCGAGAACGGAACTGGGCTCAGAACGGGGATCCCGGCAGTGCGCCGGCACATGTGGACCGCGCTGGGGGGGTGGCGCCACCGCCACCGCTGACCGACAGAAACGGGATGCAAGAGTACCAGAGCCACAGAGGGCGGACCCGGGACCAACGGCGGCCCCCCAGGGAACCCGGCGCCAGGATGCAAGCCACAGGAGAGCCCGCGGGGCACTCAGGCCGTTCCCAGTGCAGCCGCTGAGCACACACTTCAGCACAGAACCTCTTGTCCAACTCCACGGCCTCCGGCGGGGGGGGGGCGCAGCCAAAAGCGGCTGAGCGCAGGTCCACGGTGGAGGGGCATCCCGGCAGTGCGCCAGCCCAAGCGGACCGCGCTGGAGAGGGTGGCGCCGCCGTCGCCGCTGACCGACAGAAGCAGGATGCAAGAGTACCAGAGCCACAGAGGACGGACCCGGGACCAGCAGCGGCCCCCCAGGGGGCCCGGCGCCAGGATGCAAGCCACAGGAGAACCCGCGGGGCACGCCATTCCTCACACTGCAGTCGCTGAGTCCACACTTCTGCACAGTACCTCTTGTCCAACGGTCCATAATTGTCCTCCGCAGCCTCCTGCAGAGCGGGGGGGCGCAGCCAAAAGCCGCTGAACACAGGTGCACGGTGGGGGGTGGAAAGCTGCAGGGATGGTATATTCCATGGAGATGTACGGCGCGTCCGACAACAGCACGTCATAACCAAGAGAGAGAAAGTATGAGACCACCAATCGCGCTGATGACTACGGTGTACAACTCGTAGTAAACAGAGAAGGTGGATCTCGGAGTAGAATTCCAGACTGCCCGCGGCATCGCCACAAGCGCAGCGCGCAGACAGAGAAAAACACGGAGGTCGACGGTATAGCCGCACGCGCAGCGCGTAGACAGCAGCCAAGATGAAAAAATAGAAACTCTGAACGAAACAAAAATCTAGACACGACGCAGGATGCGCCGGGCAGCAACGGGCCTGTTGCCAGAGACCGTCATCCACGCACCTCGTCCCCACGAGGGCGATGCCGTTTACAGAGTGTGAGCCAGAAGAGTGTGTCTGCAAGAGCCCCATCTACGATGGGCATCCAAGTGACATGGTAGCAGCTGCGCGCCGAGAACATCTGTGCCTGAGAGGGGTGCAGCTAACAGCCGCGGGACACGCTCTCAGCGCGGCAGCGACGGGCCTGCTGCCAGTGACCGCCCTCGCGCACCAGATCCACGCGTGAGCGATGCCACAAGGGGGATAGCAAGGCTACTGTAGGGAGACGACCCACCACTGTTTCTTGCGCTTCTTGGGGGCCCGGTTGTTCGGGTGGCCCTTTGCCGCGTGGTGATCACTGCTCGCGCCTCCGCTCCGACCCAGGCGCAGCTGCCACGGCTGAGTCCAGTCGACGTCGAGGCCCAGCGCGTCGCTGAGGACCCGTACGTCGCACTTGTGGCTGCGGAAAGATTCCAGGAAGAGGTGGCAGGTTTGCGGGTCGTGCCGAAACGGGTCGAACGCGCCCTTGCTGCCGGGCGCAGACTGCCGCTTGGCGAAAGCGTGCCAGGTGCCAGCGAACATTGGCCCCAATGTGACTTGGAGTCGTCGTATCGTCTCGCCGGGTGTCTCCCCGGGGAGGTCCCACTGGATGTTGTTGATTCCTGTTTTTCCCCACATCCTAAGTGGGGTTCTTGTTTTCTCTGCGCACCCTCCGCGCAGGATCTCTCCTCCTCCTCCTCCCTCTCCTCTGCTCCTCTTTGCTTCCTCCTCCGCATCATCATCACCATCACCATCACTCCCCACTCATCATCATCATCACCATCAGCATCACCCTTTCCATCGCACGATCACCCACCATCATCGGCATCGAACGATCATCATCATCATCATCATCATCATCATCATCATCATCATCATCATCATCATCATCATCATCATCACTACTCGCTGACTTGAGGCCTGAATATGGAGGAAGTATCAGGCGGGAGCCTCGTCTGTGAGTGAATTGTGAGGAAGTCTCAGGCGGGAACCCCCTCCCTATGGGGCCCGCGCTTCATGTTCGAATCCGAGCGGGTCATCCGCAACGTGCAACTGTCGTCACTTTTGGGCTCTTGAAACCTGAATATGGAGAAAGTCTCGAGCGGGAATCTCGTCTGTGAGGGAATTGTGAAGAAGTCTCAGGCGGGAGCCCCCTCCCTATGGGGCCCGCGCTTCATGTTCGAATCCGAGCGGGTCATCCGCAACGTGTAACTGTCGTCACTTTTGGGCTCTTGAGGCCTGAATATGGAGGAAGTATCAGGCGGGAGCCTCGTCTGTGAGTGAATTGTGAGGAAGTCTCAGGCGGAAGCCCCCTCCCTATGGGGCCCGCACTTCATGTTCGAATCCGAACGGGTCATCCGCAACGTGCAACTGTCGTCACTTTTGGGCTCTTGATATTTGAATATGGAGGAAATCTCGAACGGGAACTTCGTCTGTGAGTGAATTGCGAGGAAGTCTCAGGCGGGAACCCCGTCCCTATGTGGCCCGCACTTCATGTTCGAATCCGAGCGGGTCATCCGCAACGTGAAACTGTCGTCACTTTTGGGCTCTTGAGGCCTGAATATGGAGGAAGCATCAAGCGGGAGCCTCGTCTGTGAGTGAATTGTGAAAAAGTCTCAGGCGGGAACCCCCTCCCTATGGGGCCCGCGCTTCATGTTCGAATCCGGGCGGGTCATCCGCAACGTGCAACTGTCGTCACTTTTGGGCTCTTGAGACCTGAATGTGGAGGAAGTCTCGAGCGGGAGTCTCGTCTGTGACAGATTTGCGAAAAAGTCTCAGGCGGGAACCCCCTCCCTATGGGGCCCGCACTTCATGTTCGAATCCGAACGGGTCATCCGCAACGTGTAGCTGTCGTCACTTTTGGGCTCTTGAGGCCTGAATATGGAGGAAGTATCAGGCGGGAACCTCGTCTGATAGTGAATTGTGAGGAAGTCTCAGGCGGGGGCCCCCTCCCTATGGGGCCCGCACTTCATGTTCGAATCCGAGCGGGTTATCCGCAACGTGCAACTGTCGTCACTTTTGGGCTCTTGAGACCTGAATATGGAGGAAGTCTCGAGCGGGAGCCTCGTCTGTGAGTGAATTGTGAGGAAGTCTCAGGCGGGGGCCCCCTCCCTATGGGGCCCGCACTTCATGTTCGAATCCGAGCGGGTCATCCGCAACGTGCATTTGTCGTCACTTTTGGGCTCTTGAGACCTGAATATGGAGGAAGTATCAGGCGGGAGCCTACGGCCCAGCCCGAAGGTTTGTCCCGACGGCTTCGCGATCTAGCCGTCGGCAGACGCGCGCGCGCTGGCCGAGGCGGCGACGGCGCTGAGGAAAATGGATTTGCTTGCCCCGACGAGGGGGAAGGGGAGGTGCACATGGAGAAAAGGCAGGGGGATGAGGAGGGAAGGGGCATGGGGGAGGCCGACGACGAGGAGGAGGTGGCGCGAGAGGAGGAGGAGGAGGAGGAGGAGGAGGAGGAGGAGGAGGAGGAGGAGGAGGAGGGGAGGAGAAAGAGGAGGAGGAAGAAAAATAGAAGGGGGAAGAGAGGGCAGTGCAGGGGGCGAGAGGAGAGGGTGTCCGCCAGGGGGAGGAGGAAAGGGCAAAGGGGAAGCTAAACAGATTCTCATGTGGGGTCCTACCGTCGGAGTAATGCACAGCTGGTGTCCCGTGTCGGGGCCCTTTCTGGCCATTGACGCGGGTCGGGCCTCTGGTGCCGCCGTGTATCCTGGCCGCAAGTCTCCACGGTACCGGCCTCGTTGTCCTGGCTGGGGGGCTCGCGATTTGCTCGCAACAGCTCCAGCTGCGCGCCTGGCAGGGTTGCACGGGGAGATGCAAGCCGCGTGGTTGGCCGCCAGGCTGGGGTCGGATCGCGTCCGGCGGCCAGGTCAGACGCGGCCTTGTGGCAAGTGTGGAAGGGCCCCTTTCGCTGGGGTTCGCCTTCGGGCTTGTGCCCGCCGTCGCTCCCAGGTGCGCCCCCTTTGGACAGCGCAGGACTCTCTCCGGTCTCTGGGGCGCCGCTGGTTGTGCCGGGCGCGTGCGCGCTCAGCGGCGCGGCCTCCATAGCCGGGGCGCGAGCTGCTTTGCCAGTGGTGCCCTGGGCGCCTGGCGAGGGCAACTAGGGTTCGTCGTCCGTAAGGAGCTCGCTGACAGGGGAGGGGGGGCGAATAGGCGCGAAGAGGTTTCCCCCGACGAGCCAACGGATGGCTTCGCTGTCCTGCGTCTGGGTGGTTGCTCCGCGGTCCCCCTGCTGGGTGCGTGGCGCTCCCAGAGGACTGCTGACGGAGTGATTGCTCTGATGTGGATACTCCGCGGCTTCCGCGGCCGCCGCCGTCTCCGCCGTGACTTCCCATTCCTTTCCTCTGTCCTGCTGGTGCTGCTGAAGGGGGGGGGGGGGCGTGTGTTAGTGTGAGCTGTGCACTGGTCACTGCAAGCAACCGCCTCTCGATTCCCCACTGGAACGTCCTCGTCAGATAACGATCGATTCCCCTCTGGGACGTCATCCTCTGTCAACGAAGCGGGGGGTGGCTTGTTGCTGCTGCTGCTGCTATGTTCCGAGATGTCGTTGTGAGTATCGAGATCTCTCGCGTCGGCGCCAGGCCCCGCGATCTGTGCCCCGGCAGCGGCAGGGGCCTTCGGGGGCGCAACGAGCCCGCGCGGGATGTCCGCGAACTCCAGGTCGTCCGAAGGCGACTTGGGCAGCTTGCCAGCGATGTCAGGCGTGAAGTAGCCTATGGTCGCCAGCATGCTCACGCGGCCGTTCTTCAGCTCTGCATGCCGCTGGTTAGCGAGATTCTCCGCGCTGCCGTCCGCTGTGCAGCCAGCAGGGCCCCAAAGGCCCGAAGGGTCCTGAACGCCCAGCTCGCTCTCGACGTTGAAGGCGCGCAGCGGGGATCCAGTGCACAGCGCCCCATCGCCCTGGGCGGAGCCAATCCGGCAGTCCTGGAGGAACATGCCGAGGGTCGCCAACCTGGCAAGGCGGCCGTTCGCAATGTCCGCCGCGGGGTCGCTGGACGTCAACACCGCGAAGGCGAGGTCGCGCGCAGCAGCCGTGATGTCCGCGGACTGGTCCTCGAGGACCGCGGCCGCAGCGAACGCCTGCTCTTCTCGCGCGCGCTGGTCAGGGCACCCTAAGTGATGATGTTGGGTTTCAGCTTCGCTGCCGCCATCTCGCTCAGCAGCGCCATTGCCTGCTGGCGCTGCCAGCGCCCGCTCTTCTCGCACTCGCTGATCAGGGCGCTGCAGGGGATGATGCTGGGCTCCAGCTGCCCGCCCACCATCTCGCTCAGCAGCGCCTTTGTTTGTTGTCGCTGCCAACGCCTGGCACGCGCTGTTCAGGGCGCTGTAGATGCTGGTGTTGGGCTCCAGCTGCGCGACCACCATCTCGGTCAGCAGCGCCATTGCTAGCTGTCACTGCCAACGCCCGCCCTTCTCGCACCAGCTGTTCCGGATGTGGTAGGTGATGATGTTGGGCTTCAGCTGCAAGACCGCCATCTCGATCAGCAGCGCCACAGTCTGCAACCACTGCCGACGACTGCTCTCCTCGCACGCGCTGTTCACAGTGACGTACGTGATGATGTTGGGCTCCAGCTTCACGGCCACAACCTCGTCCAGCAGCGCCACATCCTGCTGCCACTGCTGACGCCTGCTCTTCACGCACGCGCTCTTCACAGTGCCGTAGGTGATGATGTTGGGCTCCAGCTTCGCTGCCACAATCTCGCCCAGCGGTGCCACAACCTGCTGCCACTGCTGCCGCCTGCTCTTCTCGCACGCGCTCTTCACAGTGCCGTTGGTGAAGATGGTGGGCTCCAGCTTCGCGGCCACAATCTCGCCCAGCAGCGGTGCTGCATGCTGACATTGCCGACGCCTGCTCTTCTCGCACGCGCTGTTCACCGTGCCAAAGTTGATGAAGGTGGGCTTCAGCTTCACGACCGGGGCCTCGACCAGCAGCGCCAAATCCTGCTGCCACTGCTGACGCCTGCTCTTCACGCGCGCGCTCTTCACAGTGCCGTAGGTGATGATGTTGGGCTCCAGCTTCGCTGCCACAATCACGCCCAGCAGCACCACAACCTGCTGCCACTGCTGCCGCTTGCTCTTCTCGCGCGCGCTCTTCACAGTGCTGTTGGTGAAGATGGTGGGCTCCAGCTTCGCGGCCACAATCTCGCCCAGCAGCGGCACTGCCTGCTGCCACTGCCGACGCCTGCTCATCTCGCACGCGCTGTTCACAATGCTGTACGTGATGATGTTGGGCTCCAGCTTCACGGCCAGGGTCTCGCCCATCAGCGCCACGGCCAGCTGTCACTGCCCAGGCCCGCCCTTCTCGCACAAGCTGCTCAGGATGACGTGGGTGATGATGTTGGGCGCCAGCTTCACGATCAGCGGCCGCCGCCAGCGGCCCGCTAGAGGCGGCCGCGGCGGCGGCGGAGGCAGCGTCGGCCGCGGCGGGCGCAGCGGCGGGCGCGGCGGCACCCGCGGCCGCCGCGGCCGGCCCCAGCGCAGCAGCGCGCGCCACAGCGCTGGCGGCCGCGGCGGCCTCGCCGCGGCCGGCTGCCGCGACGGCCGCGGCCGCCGCGGCGGCGGCGGCGGCCGCGGCGGCAGCGCCGCCGGCCACGCCGAGGCCGACATGGGCCACGCAGGGCCGCGGCGGCGGCAGGCCGGCCGGGCCGGCCGCGGCGGCGGCGCAGCCGGCGGCGGCTCGCCGCTGCCGCCGCTCCGCGCCGAGCGCGACTCCATGGCCGAGCGAAGCGGGGGCGCGGAGGGGGGCGACCCCCTCGCACGCCCCCGCGGGCGGGGATGCCGAGGACCGAGGGGCGGAGGCCGGGCCAGCCGCTGAGGCCCGCTTGAGCCAGAGCGGCTTGAGCCAGGGCTTGAGCCAAAGGGCTTGAGCCAGAGGCTACGGAATGGTGGGGATACGCGAAACGTCAAGAATTTCGACCAAAATTTCGACGAGGATCCAGCCGTGGCGACGAGAGTACTCCAAGGCACGAAGCCGAAACCGAAAGGCCCAACAGCACGTCTCGACTGCATTCGCACAACAATACACTGAAATCGTGGAGCCTACCGTGGAGGTGGCCGTAGAAGTCGCCCAGCACGAGATCGTATTGGTCGTGGCCGTGCTGCCCGAGGTCGCATTGTTGGTCGTCTGAACACCGTTCGGCACCGAAACTTGGGAAGTCCAGGTGGTGGTATTCCAAAAGGAGTACCTATGACATGCATTGTATGGCTTGTGCGCCTTGGCCGGAAACAGATACATCATCATCGTCCTCCTACGCCTCCTCCTCCTCCTCCTCTTTCCGCCATCCCAGCGCGCATTTGGCGCGTCCAGGCCACTTGCGCACGCGTTTGGCGTGTCATCGTCTGTTCATCATCTTCCTCCTTCTTCCTTCAGATCGCTCAGCGCGCAGCTCCCGACTCCACTCTGAACCACGAGCCCGACGAGCGCATTGGAAACCAATGGCACGACGATTCACAATAATGCTCACGTACTAAATTTGTGCATAGCTTGGACATGGAGTGATTCTTATTCCGATTTTCGGATATCAGGTCTTCTTCAAATGTGATGGGGAAGTGTTGTCAAGTATATGCGTAATACAACTGGTACACTTATGTTTGGCGTTTGGTCTCCAACAGCTGTTGTTTTGCATGAAGAATGGAAAAGTTCCACACAATATTATCATTCCAATATGCTTTGCCGTATAGACCTTCTCCAAAAGCAGGTGTTCAGATCGGAGAGGGTGTCAACCCAGGGTCTCCGGGACTCGACTTGACATTGCAACTCTTGTGGTCAGGACCGGCACACGAAAGCCGGATGACTGCAGAAAAAGATCTGCCAACACGACCGCCTGAATCGCGACCGACAACCACGCGAAGACGAGAACCTCTACGATAACAAGCTCCCGACATACCACAATTCGGCACCAACTGGTCCGCCTCCCAATCTCCCAAACGTAACCCTTATCCATTCGTTCACCCTATCCCAATCTTAACCCTGTCTGCTCTTGGTCCAAAGCCGCTCTTGCCGGGCAGAGCACAGTGTGACCCGCCACCCCATCGGCCTCCCCCCAGGCTTCGCCAACCCCCACCCCCCGTCTTTCGTGGTCTCACCGCACTCCGCCCTTCCACCCACGAGCCCTCAATCGACAGGGCCTTGCATTTGTTGCGCCTAGGGCTTGTGGAGGGCATCCCCTACAGCCGCCCACAATATGAGAACATAGAACGCAAACCACCAGTGCCGCTCCACAGTTGCCATGATCATGTCATCTGTCGCCCCATCGAGCCACCACTGTTCTCCATTGGATTGAAGACTCCACATGGTGGACGGATGGAATCGAAATCCAATTCTGCGTGATCCGTTTCCGCACCGTCGTCACCATCTATGTGGGTTTCGGCCGCCGGATGGTCTCCAGTTTGTTGTAGACCCAAGCGGTGGTGGAACAGGCGGAGGTGGAGGAGCGTCATGACGTCGTTCCGGAGTCGGGAGGTCTTCGTCGCTATCTTCGTTGAGTTCGCTCATGGCTCCGCGGTCACAGGCCAGCATGTCCGCGGGTTGCGCTGCCCCCCGCATCTTGAGAGCCCAAGGGGGTGCGGGTGCCTGCTACTGGAGTCGGTGGGCAGGGTATTGGGGCGGCGGGGAGTGGAGTTGATGTTGGCCTCGGAGTCCTGTCGCGAACGTTTGCTGCAGCTGGATCGGGATCCCCGTCGTGGGATCATCATTGTATACCTTTGGTGGAGTGGCTCGAACAAATTGTGATTATATTCTGTGTCATGTTTCCGACTTTCCACACATTGGTGTCCGATACGTTGATGAGGGGATCTTTCGGCGGCATGCGACGCGGCATGAGAGCACCAGGCATTGTCGACCCGAACGCTTTATATTAGCTACTTAGCTCCAGGCGCACAGTGTTACAGGGAGGCAACATAAAGCGAACGCATATTTCCCCCGAGAGTTGTAGGAAACACTCGTGGACGATATTGCTGGGGCCTCCCGCGTGATGTTGTAGTACCCCGCGTGGTGTCGGACTCTCTCGGGGCCTGCAGCGTGGGGGTGTCTCTGGGCCCTGACACCACGCGAACCTTCCCGGGAGACCCTGGCACAATGTGGGAGGCGCCGACACCACGCGGTTCTTGACGCCACGCGGGAAACCCCAACACCACGCGGGGCCCCGACACCACGTGAAAATGAGGGGTTCGCGTGGTGTCGGAGCTTCGGGGCGGGGACGATATCGCGACAAGAATCCAAGGGTGTCTCCCTTTTCGTTCAACCTCCGGGGTGGGCATGCTCCCCGGGATGAGGCTGTGCGTGGGCGGGCTGCAGCCTAGGGGCGTCACGGATGACGGAGGCGACGGCTGGTCAAGGTCGGGGGCCGCTGGAGCGCCTCGAAGCAGGAGACACTGCACCGACAGAGCCAGACTTGTTGCAGGACTTGGCAGTTGCAGCATGAGCACGGCCGACGCGTGAACGGGACTGCAGAGGTCCTGTCGGGTGTGCTGCACATCAAGGCGGGCGATTTTGCAGCGTAGGCCCTTAAGCCTCTGCCAGAGTCAATCCCGCGGGGAACCATATTCGTGAAGCTGCTGCTGGAGAGGCGCGGCCACACGCCACGCCGAGTCGGGCCCTCTGGCCGCGGTGACCTGCGGGGCCGTGGGCCCGTCGTGTCTGTCTCCGAGCGGGCTGCCTCCCACGCTCGGGTTGTTGGCATCGAGGGTGTTATAGCTGGAGCGGGGGCGGGGTTACGGGATGGGCGACGCAGAACTGGGCGAGGGAGCGGACTGCGACTCGCCCGTCCCCCACCGCCGGGACTGCCCTCACCAAGGCTCAGGAGTCGGGCGGGGAGCTGAGGGCGGGGAGCGCTGCCGCCTCCTGCTGGGCTCCCAGCCCCCGCAGGAGCGCCGCCGCTCCCGCGCACCTGGGCGAGAGGGAGAGGACCGAGGCCAATCAAGTCGCGCGGCGGGAGGTCGACGTGGGAGCGGTGCCGCAGCCGGTGCCGACTCCTAACGCCTTCCCGCGCGAGGACTGCCCTCAGCACGGCCAGGCGAGTGCGACGTCGGGGCATCGGTGGCATAGACGTCTCCGTGGTCTCCTCCTCCTCCTCCTCCTCCTCCTCCTCCTCCTCCTCCTCCGATCCGATCCGACCCGGGGGCGCGCCCACCGGGCGAGCCCCGTGCGCGCCCCGCAGGCACAAGGCGGGCGGCCGCACCTCCTCCGACCTCCTTCCCTCCTTCCCTCCTCCTGCTCCTCCTGCTCCTCCTGCTCCTCCTGCTTCCCTCGGACCTCCTGCTCCTCCTCCTGCTCCTCCTCCTGCTCCTCCTCCTGCTCCTCCTTCTCCCTCCTCTTCGTTCTCCTCCTCCTCCTTCTCCCCCTTCTCCTCCCTCCCTCCTTCCCTCCCTCCCGCTCCCTCCCTCCTTCCCTCCCTCCCTCCCTCCCTCCCTCCCTCCTCCTGCTCCCCCTGCTCTTCCTGTGGAGCGCGCGAGCGCGCCCAACGCCGCCCTCCACTTCCAGCGGATCCTCCTCCCCCCTCCCCAACCTCGCTAAACAGCTGGTCGTAGCTTTCCGCATCCCTGACTGCGCGCCAGAAGGATGCAGGGCAGCTGCTTTTCAGGGCGGGGCCCTCCCCAAAATGGCAGGCTCTGATGGTCTTTCCAGGGGAGCGCTCCTTGCGGTGAAAAGGAAAGCCTGCCAGGACGCATGAGGAGGGGTGGGAGGGAGGGGGCGGGAGCGGGGCAAGGGCGAGGCGGGAGCAGGGGGAGGGAGGGAGAGGGAAGGAGGGCGGGGGAGGGAGGGGAAAAGGAGAGAAGGGGGAGGGGCAGGGGAAGGAGGAAGGGTGTGCTGCAACATTGCTGGTGCATCTTGGGCCCCCTCTGGTCCTGCGCCCTTCCTTGTATTATCCCGGGACACCTCCAGTCCGGGGTACCTCCGGCTTGGGCCCCTGACGCGCGAACCAAGAATTACCCCTCCCCAACCTGTTGATTTGGGAGTGGTTGGACGCCCGAACTATCCGGGATAACTCTGGTCCGGGGCAGCTCTGGTCCGGGCCCCCGAGGCAGAGCTACCCCGGACTCCCAGCTCTGATGATTTGGGACTCTGATCCTCCCTGGGCTGGCGCTCCGTGGGCGCGCGCTCGCTCCGAAAGCACGACTCGGGCTCGGCACGCGCTCGCTCCGAGAGCACGACGCGGGCTCGGCACCGACCGCCGCATCTGGCGCTCGATAGCTGCGCGTGCGGCACAGCGCGCGGCAAGGCGCGCAGCGCGGTGCGCCGAGCACGCGCGCGCAGCGCGCGGCGGCTCAGCCGAAGAGCTTCTCGAGTGCCTCCGCGCTGGGCCGCGGCTGGCCCAGATCTCCCAACGCTTTGGATATGAACTTTGTTTGGAGGGAGAAGATGGGAGCGGACAGCACGATTCAACAGCTGGCGATGCAATGCGACTGCCACCACTGGGGGAAACTGAAGTGGGGAGAACCCCATAGCCCTGCCACACGTTTCATGATGCTGCTGTTACTCGACATACGAAGATCGCAACTTCGATCCGTACTTCCCCCAGCGAGAATGAAGTTCGGACCTGCCGCCCCTCTCCCTCGACCAACTCTGTCTTAGCCGGAGATAATCAACACTCAGATGTTAAAAGGGAGGGATTCTGTATTATCCGGGGCACGGAGTTACTGGTGCGGCCAGAAAGATTGCACTCGAAAGCCGTTTATTTCCTCACCCAGCGTGCGAAGCAATCGGATGTTTTGGATACTGTGAAGAGATTGCTGTCGGTGGGTGAACCCTGGCGCTGTCGCTTCGGCGCTGGCTACGTTTTTGAGAGCAAGGCTCACGCTCCAGCGATTCGGGGAGGCACCGAAACGGGCCCCGAACAGCAGCAACAACAACACTCATGTTAAGACTGGTCGCTCTCATATGCTCGCGTGCCACTCAACATGTATATCCACCCCCCCCGTACCCGCTATCTTCGTATTCAATCGTACCTCCCTTGGGGGTATACCTTCTTTCTGCCACGTGTAGTTGGCGCAGCCCCTAAAACATGGGAAGGGAGGGAGGAGGGAAGGGACAAGTGGGATGGAGAAATATGGAGCACGAAAGAGACTAGCAAGACAAGGGGTTGGGAGCAAGAGAACAAGCGGCAACCAGACGGGCGGGTCGGGCGGGCGGATCCTAACGGGCGGGTCGGGCGGGCGAGCCCAAACGGCCAGGTTGAGCGGGCGGGTCACTGAAGCGTCAGTCCTGCATGAATCGCGAGGAAGTGCCGAAATATATCGCGATTCCCAAGTCAATCGTGAGGAAGTCCAGGCCGAGAGCGCGATTCCTCATTCCTGAGTGTCGAGGGCGCTGCGTTTCAAGAAGTTGCAAGGAAGTCCCACGCGAGAGCGCGATTCATACATACATGTGGGGGAACCCTGTGCGAAAGTGCGATCCTAAATGCACTGAACAACCAAATGGGTACCAGAGGGGGGATCAACCACAACTGATCTCGATACACGATGTTTCAATACTTTAACAACTGTCCGCCCTTGTATTCTCGCGTGCCACTCAGGATATCTATCTCTATATATATATATATATACGTATGTATACAAACATACATACATACATACATACATACATACACACATACATACATACATACATACATACATACATACATACATACATACATACACACATACATACATACATACATACATACATCCTTACATACATACATACATACATACATACATACATGCATACAAACATACATACATACATACATGCATGTATGCACGCATGCATGCATACACACATACATACGTACATATGTACATGTATATATGTATGTATGCATGCATGCATGCATGCATGCATGCATGTCTGTATGTATAAATGTATGTACATATGCATGTATGTACGCATTCATGTCTGTCTGTCTGTCTGTCTGTCTGTATGTATATTTACATACATTTCTATATACTATATATCCCGAGCCCTCTACCCCCCCTCTTCGTCTTCGATCGTGCCCTCCTTGGGGGTATAGCGTCTTTCCCTGCCACGTGTAGTTGGCGCAGCCCCAAAACAGGGGAACGGAGGGAGGAGGGAAGGGACAAGGGGGAGGGAGACAGATGGAGCACGAAAGAGATTAGCAAGACGGGGGTTGGGAGCAGGAAAAAAAACGGCATAACCAAACGGGCGGGTCGGGCGGGCGGATCCTAACAAGCGGGTCGGGCGGGCGGGCCCAAATGGCCAGATTGAGCGGGCGGGTCGCTGAAGCGTGAGTCCTGCATGAACCGCGAAGAGTTCTCGACCGATGCCGCGATTCCCAAGTCAATCGTGAGGAAGTCCAGGCCGAGAGCGTGATTCCTCATTCCTGAGTGTCGAGGGCGCTGCGTTTCAAGAAGTTGCAAGGATGTCCCACGCGAAAGCGCGATTCATGGATGCATATGGGTACGTAGTGAGGAAATCCAGCGCGAAGGGGCGGTTCTGAATACATTGGAAGGACATATCAAGTGGGAGCCGTCGTTGTTGTAGTTCGGGGGCCAGGGGTCCTATCTGAGCCTCGATGCTCTCCTTTGTAAAGGGTGCGAGCCCCAGGAGGGGAATTTCAACTAAAAAATCACAATGAGCACCGGAGGGCGATCAACAACTCCGCACACGTAGGCTTCTCACCTGTTCGGGCTTCCGACCGTCCAAGATGACCCAAGCAAGAGGCCTCCGAGATGTCTCCAAGGCAGCCCATGAAGCTCCCAAAGAGCCCCAAGTCGGCCCGAGAGGACCCCACATCGCCCAACAGGCTGCCAAGAGGGCCCCAAATCGGCCCTAAAGCGCTCCAAGAGGGCACCAAGACGGCCCAGAGAGGCCCCCAAGACGGCCTCCGCAGGTGTCAGACGGGCCAAATCCCCTTGGACGGCCGAGGCAAAGTTCCGCGAACTAGCACGTCGCGCTGGGCGGACACCGGCAGGCCCAAGCCATCCCATGCGATCCTGGCACATTGTTTTACTTTCGAGACTCGAAGTTAGTGAGGTACCCGCACTGTCCCGTTCCTTTACACGCCCATGTAGAAGACTTGGACACGAAAGTCGCCCATGGAGCGAGTGCCCCACCAGCAGCACCAGCCAGAGGAGACACGTATCAGCCGACGCGCCGCTGACATGAAGGAGCCAGGGTGTCGACGAAGGTGAGCCTGAGTTCGCTGGACACGTAGAAGAACATTGTGTTTGCTCCTGACCCTCCTCAGCCTCCGATGCCACGCTGGGAATCGAGTACGGCTCGCAGCGGCTGCTGAAGGGAGGTATGGTGTGCAATTGCACAGTGAACTATGGGAATGCGGGGGGCGTGGCCTAAATCCGCAGGGCAGGCGAGCCCGCCCGCTGAGCCTCAGCCCAATGCCGATGATGATGCTGATGATGTTGATGATGATGATGATGATGATGATGATGATGATGATGATGATGATGATGATGATGATGATGATGATGATGATGATGATGATGATGATGATGATGCAACTGGTTGACTGAATGAATAATCCCACCAGCCCTCTGGGCGTCGGTGGTTTAACGAGTTTCCTCTTCCACCCCTCCCTCTTCCCCTTCGGGGAGGGGTTTACCCCTCCCCCTACCCCCTCCCCACTGACCTGGACAGGGGGTTCCGCGGCGCGTTGGAGCGCCCAAGATCTACCCCTGGGAGGGCTAAAATTCGACACCCCTCACGAGGATCGTGGCTCCTGAGGGGGGGGCTGTAATTAGGGACCCCCCCTTCGTTGATCGATCTCCTCCAAGATGGCTCCGAGGCCCCCACAGAGGCCCCCAGGAGGCCCCCAAGAAACCCCCAAGAGGCCCCAAGAGACCCCCCAGAGGCACCCAAGAAGCGCCCAGGAGGCCCCAAGAAGCGCCCAGGAGGCCCCCAAAGGCCCCAAGATGGCCCCAAGAGGCCCCAAGAGGCCCCCAGGAGGCCCCAAAGAGGATCCCGAACGGCCCACAGAGGCCCCCTCGAGGCACCAAGACGCCGAAAAGCCCCTCAGGACGACCCTCTACTCGCCTGGGCGTCGTTTCTGGACGGGCTGGTGGCGGAAGCGCCAGCGGCAGGCGGTCACGGTCGGGCTGCGGCCGCGACTAGGGGGCGGGCGCGCGTGGGGCCGCGGTCAGGCGGCAGGCAGCAGCGACCCAGGGCGTCTGAGCCAAGGCGTGCAAATCCAGGGAGTCTGCAGGGCAGCCCCTGAAAGAAACATGCAACGGCGCATCCAGGGAGTCTGACCACAGGCACCGAGGAAGCAGAGCGCCGCCAAAATGGCGCGTAAGGCGTTCCCAACAGTTCGAGTACGAACGGGTAGGAACGGTCCCGAGCGAGACGTCAATCCAGGGAGTCTGACGGGTAGGCACAGACTGACTGGTGACACAGTCCAGCGGGGAAACCCTGACGGCGGAGGCGGACCATCGCGACGTCAGAACACGCATCCAGAGCTGGTGGGGATACGCGAAGCGTCTAGAATTGATTGATGGATGGATGGGTCAATGATGATGATGGTGATGGTGACAATGATAACGATGGTGGTGATGGTGATGATGATGATGATGACGTAGATGATGAGGAGGATGAGTGGGAGGAAGGCGAAGGGATGATGATGATGATGATGATGATGATGATGATGATGATGATGACGAGGAGGAGCAATCAGTTGGAGGCAGAGCGTCGGCGCGGCTTACAAAGGCAAACTACGGAGGAGGAAGAAAGCTGATGCCCCCCCTGGCCTTGGCAGACTCCTCGTCGCCCAGGTTTGCCGCCCGCTGGAGGTAGCCCTTGGCCAACTCCTTGTTGACTTGTGGCGGTGTTTCGTCGCCGCAGCGTCTCGCAACCAAGCGCCGGCACCGGCGTCCCGCGAGACGGTGGGGCACGACTCGACTTCGCGCCCGTGCCCAAACGGACAGGGGGGTGGTGCGTTGCATGGGGTCCAAGGCGTCAGTGGCGCTGGCGGCGAGGACACGCGCAGAACTGGGCCCAGGGGTGCAAGGTGAGGATCGGGCATCCGTGCGGGACTCTTGGACGTGCGAAGGCCTCGGGAGAGTCTGCCGAGCCAGGGATGCAGGGGCGCACACGCGGAGCGCCGGGCTGCTGCCCACGGATGAAGGGCGGAGGGCTCCTGGGAGTCCGGGTCGGCCCGGCGCGCGCCCCCAAAGGGCGCAGGGCTCAGACAGAGAGGAAAGCGGCGGCGGCCGACACGGCGGCGACCACGGACTGCGGCGGCGTGGAGGGCGGATGAGCGAAGGCAGAGACGGCGACGACGAAGATATGCTGTGGCACCGGCATAGAAGTGCGTGAGGCGTCGCTCCCAGCGGGGCACCTCTCCCCTCATGCGAGGTTGCGGCATCGCGGCGCCCTGACCGACGCATCCGCGTGTGATGCTGCGCGTGGCTTGCATCCTTTAGTGCACTGGTCCCCAGAGGCCCCCAACAGCACGCTGACGTACGCTACCATCCGCGAATCGGGCGCACCATATCCCGCGCACTCGCATGAGGCAACACTCACTACTGGAATGTCGCGCCCACATTGGCCTGCGCGCGATGCTGGGTTTATTCAAATGTAAGCGCACAGCTTGACAACATCGTAGACCAACGGGATCCATTCAAGTCATTGGCGAAGCTTTTGTCTTCGTTGTCAGGGCGCCGTGCGAACTGCACGGCGCAATGTCAACCACATTGCTTGCTGCTCAGCTAGGTACTCGACGTGGGCAGGTCAGTTCGCCGAACTCCACAGGAACGCGACCAAACCTGGAGTTCTGTGCCGCCCCTTCTCCTGGGGACAATCTTGGACACGGGAAGAATCCAGGAAAACAAGACTGCTTCCATGCATGGGACGGCCCTGCACGCTGGGTCAAAGAAAGCGGCACGACCACTGCCATGGCCATCGCGTGGTGCCGAACGCCGTCAGAGAGCCCGCACGGAAAAACGGCCACAACGGTCTTCCCAAGTGTTTGTGAATGGTACGATTGGAAGAAAAACATTGCAACAACAACGCCTAAGCAATACAATTCTCCCCCCCAGACCTAAACATTGGAAACACATGCGCCCGATATGTTGGGCTCAAACTGTTTCTGGTCCCGCTTCTCTGTGGGAACACTTGTTCAGTCAGGAAAGCCGGCGGGCGGAGGGGGTCATGCGAAGCGGTTCCTGCACGTTGTTGCTCAGTTTTTTCCTTCCACGGCGGAACCTGGCAAGCCCGAGGCCTTGACCGCGCGTGACGCTCTTGCCGTCGGCCGTGCGGAGATCGACAGCGTGTTTCCCCCCCCCCCCCCTCCCCCTGCTGGCCGAGCGCGGCGCTGAGCCTCCTCTCTGCGCCGCTGGCATCCGTGGCCGCGGCGCGCCGGGCGAGGCCGGCCTGACTTGCGGCGCGCAGAGGGGGGCAGGGGGAGGGGGAAGGCTTCTTAGAGGGAGGCTGCTTCTTAGAAGGCGCGAGCGTTACATCTGCAGATGAGGCCCGCGCCTTCTCAGAAGTGGGGGCGCTTCTGAGAAGCCTTCCCCTCTCCCCCTTCCCCCCCCTTCTGCGCGTGGCCGATTGGTGCGCGGCTTGCCGATCGCTGCGTGCGATGCGACGGTTTCGGACTGCGCGCTTTGGGGTTGGCTCCTGCGCGCCACCCGGCAACCGCGCACCCAAAAGGTGACTCCTGCGAGGGGTCATGATTACGTGTAGCCAGACGATGCCCTCGTGGTGCCAGCCAGTCGACGCCCTGGTTTCCGCCGCAAAATCAGTCGTGCGCATGCTACCAGTATCTTGCTCCTGCCTGGCCTGTCCTGTCGCGAGGGCCCGACAATTTGGGCGACATCTGCTGGCCCTTTGCGACATCAGCATGCGCAACGTGACCACATATTCAACACCGAACCGTTAACGGTGGCGCCGCGTGACACAACGCAATCAATACGGGTGGATCGTTTCGACGGCAGTCTAAAGCCTATATAGTTTCCCTGATCGCAAACGGCTCGTTCCCTTAACATGTCCGCCGCAATCGGAAGCCTCGCATCCAATGGCCTTCATCTCCTCTCGCGACGCATCCTGGCTCCCCCTCGATGATTTCATGAATTGTGCGCAGCATTCTATATACACGTACTTAAGATGCATACGAAATGGATCAAAAACAAATATGCAAACATCGAACGAACTTTTCTCGAAGGGTAAAACGTAACCAACGCAAGGGAGCGACAACATTGAGCAGGGCGGCCCCGCTGATTTGTCGACTGGGGCCGAGGGGGCCTCTTGCCACTGGACAATGGAAGCAGTCGAGGAGCATTATGGCGGGAACCAGACAATTCCTCCCACATGTTTTTTCTGAACGGGCTGCTGGATTGTTCGTTCCGTCTTCGCTCAGGCGGGCCTGAAATCGTTACGTCGTTCATGTCTAATCGCGCGCTTATTCCGAACGGATGACTGATGATTGTTGTCTGGCTGATGGACTGACTGATCTATTGATTGGTGTCTAGATTGGTCGATGCATCACCTCATTAACCGAGCGGGGCGGCCGTTGAGGAAGGACCCAGGCGCGGCGGCACCCACTGCACGGGAGCTCCGCATCTGCTCACTGGGTTCCTGGCGTGGATCGATCTCTGGGGGTCGCGAAGATCTCAGCGGCCCCCGAAAGCAGGAACTCAGAACTGCCCCCCTTTCGTGGCGTCGTGTGTCAGCGAGTCGTGGCGCCGGCCGCAGGGGCCTTCGCAGCCTTCGCCCGTGTCGTGCATTAGGCCCAGGTTGTACATCGCCTCCACCGAGCCCTGTTCGGCGGCCTGGGTGAACCAGTAGATTGCCCACTCCTGCGGGTGCAGGCGACCTCTCTTTATCGTCCTCCACCCCTCTTCCATCTCATACTTCTCCAACCCCTCCTCATGCTTCATCTCCTGCTCCCCCGGCTAATGGTTCTTCCTCCTCCTCCTCCTCCTCCTCCCCCTCCTCCTCCTCCTGCTCCTGCTCCTCCTCCTCCTCCTCCTCCTCCTCCTCCTCCTCCCCCTCCTCCATGGTTCCCGCGAGTTTCACATGACCTTCGCCACAAGAAAACTAAGGCCCAATCAAATGCCCCGCCCCCCCCCACGTCGTCTGGACGTCAACGGCGGGAATACATTGGCAACGACGCAGTTGGCAATGCAGCCAAGCCGGCTGCTTCAGCCCACCCGTCGGCACTGGTTCATGAAACTCAAAACTTGAATCGAGAAGGTCATTTTGCCAAAGCTATCTGCCGCTCAGGAAAGGAAGTGAATTTGCTGGAATTCGCTGATATCCACTCTATGGCAGCGAATCCAGGCGCTAATAAACACCAGGCGGCGGCCCCCGGATGACGGCCTCCCGCCTGACAGTACCCTCGTCCCAAACACTAACCGCTCGAGACGGACCTTTGCGGCCTGGGGAAAGGCCCTGCTGGGTCCGCCTAAGGTGATCGTGACGTTGCTTGCTGCAGGGCACGCGCCACACGCCATACGAGAGTGCAGTGCAGCCCAAACTGGGGCCAGAAATGCAACACGTGCGAAGAATGACACATTCCACCCCACCCACTGTGACCGACCCCCCCAGCCCGCACCCCTCCATTATCACACTCCGTGGCCGAGAATTCCAACGCGTGCCCCGAGGGGACGACCGTGCGGCACGGGGAACGCAGCCGCTTGCGATCCTCACGGAACAAAAAACGCCTGCTCTTCCGAGGGGCTTCGTGGAGGCACACGGCCCCGCGACGGGCCGCGCAGTAACCCACGGGGCAACATGCAACATGGATGGAGTCTACCATGGCCTTGGCGGCGCGGCGCCTCACGAGCGCCGCCGTGCAGTCCCAGAGGTCAGTGTCGGGGGGCGCTGGCCAGCCAATCCATGCGTCCACGAGCAATGGGCGTCTTCACACGCAAGGGTGTCTGCACAACCGTTGCCCGTGACGAACGGCCGCTCCTGTGGGGAGAGGTCGGGATCCTCGGGTTCCACATGAGACGGGAACCACAACACCTGGACCTCCCCTTCCCCCCCCATCTGGGAGGGCCGCGCGCACGCGAAACCACGCGTCGACGTCAGCACGTTACGAACCTGAGGTCCCGAAACTTTCGCAATGCGATCTCAAACGCTAGATTTCAGCCCGCGGGACGGTCTGCCGTCGACCCCCAAAGGTCGTGGCGAAACTGGGGTCCCGACTCCAGCCCCCATGGGCCTGTTGCATCGCGATAACTGCCGCACCCACCCGTCTATGACGGGGGGCGCTGCTAAAACCTGCTAAACTGGCCACCAGAGCCGTCCCCAAACGCGAACAAAAAACCGTAGGCCCCACGAAGGGCCCCAGCGTCAGCAGCCAAATCCCCCACCTCCCACTCCACATCCACCCCGCCGTCTCGAAACTCCCGGCAGAGGGTCGGGTTCACCTTCTGGTTGGCCCTAGCCTAGGCTGGGCGACTAGGTGGTCCGACTGGGCAAAAAAGGGGCCATCCTTATTCCAAAGGCTTTCCCAAGTACGACGGAACAGGGACTCGCTGGCACTCCCGCCACGAGGACAAATAGGAGAGGCTGGGCATCCCTGAGCAATGTTGCCTCGTGGGGCCACTGACCGCCCGCTGCAACAGTGATGAACTGGTCAGCGCGATCGAACTCATCCCCCTGGAGGAAGTGTTGCAACTCTGAACGGAGCATGAACGTATCGACGCCATCGCGCAAATCATCGCGAGAGGAGCAAGAGCGGAGGAGGAGGAGGAGGAGGAGGAGGAGGAGGAGGAGGAGGAGGGGGAGGAGGAAGGCTAAGATCGGCTACGCGCCAGGGTGACCTCTGGGCAGGGGTGACCTTTGGCCCGCGGTATTCGGGGGCCGCGGGGAAGCCAAGAGCAAGCGCGCAAGCCAGTGCAGGAGGGACCCCCGTGGGCCCGCACCAGAGGTCACTCCGACGAAAGATCGCTCTTACGCGGGGCCGAGAGCAAGACGACCTCCGAAGTGTGAGGAGGGGCGACGCTGGCCAGCAGGGGAGGGGCGGGCACGGGAAGGCAGGACGATCCAGGAGCGTGCGCTCATTGCAGCGCCGTGCCACCGCAAAGACTACTTCACGAGCCACGGCGAGCCTCGACCACTACCCGGCTCCCCGACCCCGGTCTCAGGGACGGCGCAGCTATAGAGCCCCTCCCGTGCCCAGAGCGGCTCGTATTTCAGCGCCTTGGCTGCACAGCAAGACGGCGCAACAGAACAGAAAGAGCATCGCTGTCGCCCACGAGGGCTATCCGGATCGTGCACTCGAAGAGCAAAACAGAGAAGATGAGGAGGATGAGGAGGGGGAGGCGGAGCAGGAGGAGACGGAGGAGAAGAGAGGACGAGGACGAAGGGTGAAAGTGGAGGAACAGGAAGAAACCGCGGCGCCACACATGGCTCCGGCTTCTTCTCCACGCCGACGCCCCCGAGCAGCAGCGTGCCCATCTGGAACTGGGCGTCGGCGAGGCCCTTGCCTGGGCGGGAGAATGGGGGTGCTGGCAAGGCCAGGCCGCCGCCGCTTGCGGCCTCCCGGAACACACACACACACACTCACACACACATCGATGATGCTCAGAACGTGTGTTAGCGGCAGCGTGTGCTTTTCCCACCGAAGCTCCTCAATAAGACGCAAGCGATGTACTGAGGGCCGAGACAGTCAGGCAGGTATCGGTCGAACTCGACGAGGCAACACACAGACTGGGTCAACACACGTCCTGAGGATCATCGAACACACATGGGTGGGTTCACATGTGGGACGTCTGAGTGTCACGCGCTGGATGCACAATGCGGAGGGTCAGCGGGCCCAGCCACACCATGCCTCGGGTGGCCGAGCTCTGAAAATCGGCTACGTGCAGAGGAGTGATCCTAGGCACGAATGACCGTTGGTCCGCGGCTTTCGGGGGGCGCGGGAATGCCAAAACAGAGCGCGCAAGCCGCTTCTGTCGCAGCCCTTTCAGCCATCTGGGGGCACCCATGTGCCCGCATCACAGGTCACTCAGGAGACAGGCCACTCTTGCGCGTAGCCGAGGAAAGGCCTGTGGGCCCACGTGTGATTATCCAGCCTTTGTCCAGACTGGCCGCGTCGTATGCATCCAGCATCCTTGGGACGCACAAGGACATACTAATACCATGAGGGGCCAGAGCGGGGACTCGGAGATGCACCACGAGCGACGCGAACAAATGGGACGGAAAATTGCCGCCACAGACCTAAAGGGCGGACGTTTCCCGGAAGAGTAGGGGGGATACAGCGACGGCAAAGCAAGGCGGACAGCAGCATCAAAGGAGTTGGAAAAGCAGGACGGACATTTCCGCCTTACTTGCGAAATCGCCAGGAGTTCGGCAAATGCGGAGTCAGGGGGCCCTCTGGGCAGGCGTGGGGAACGCAAGCGCGGGGCGAGGGAGCGGTCGGCGTGCCCTAGGTGTTCGCGCGCAGGAGCCCAATTCATAATTCGCGATAGTTAACGCCCGTGGCCGATCCCGCCCCCTCCCCCCTCCACTCCCCGCCTGGTCACGTCGTGGTTCGCGCCGGTGCCGAATCGGACGTTACCAAATAAAATTGCCATAACAGAACACCCAAACAATATCAATAATGGAAAGGCATGTCGAAGAGTAGGAAATCGGCTAACGAAAACGTGCCGTGACATCGGTGAGAGCACTGCCATGTGCACCTTCCTGCATCTCTTGCCGGGGATCGTGGCCGCCCGGACCAACTGTGTAGCCACTATGGTAAAGACGAGGGCACGGTTCCTGAATGAATTGCGAAAAAGTCTCGGGCGAAACGGCGGCCAGACCAACTGTCCCAAACCTCCCCTCCCCGCCACCCTGTGGGACTCTTCTGTGGCCTCTTTTCGACACGATGAGAAGCGGAAGCTGAAACGGAAAATGGCCATCGCCCTAAAGAGGCCCATTGGCGGAAGACGGGCGCGCTGGGCGCGCGGGCCCTCTCAGAGGACCAGAAGCATGGAATTGCATCAAATGGCGCCGGTGAAACAATGCAGCGCGTGTTCGATGTTCAGTGGCACGAGACTCACTTACATATGATGAAATTAAAACAAATCTGGTCCAAGGGACGCCCAATGGTCAGCTAAGTCGAAGCCAGGACGTGCATAACATCGGGTGAAAGTGAATCGAGAATCGGTGAGATCGGGCGGCTCGGGAGCATGCATCGGGTGTCGCGACCTCCTCGGGACGTTCTGGGACGCTCTGAGAGCGTCCCGGAACGCTGCGGAACGGATTTATCCTCGTCCCAGCCCTAGCCCCGTCCGACCAGCTTCCCCAGGGAGATCCTGGTGGCCTCCAGAGGCAAGATGATGATGATGATGATGATGATGATGATGATGATGATGATGATGATGATGATGATGATGATGATGATGATATTGATATTGATATTGATGATGATGATGATGATGATGATGATGATGATGATGATGATGATGATGATGATGATGATCATGACGATGACGATGACGATGACGATGATGATGACGATGAGGAGGAGGAGGATTTATCCTCGCCCCAGCCCCGTCCAATCAACATCTGGTGAAACGCAGAAACGCAAGTCGGGACAACTGGGCCACAGGGGCGAAGCGGCCCCCCGGGGGAGGGCTGGCCTGAGACGCGCACGGGAAGGGAGCCCGCAAAGGACGTACGCGCCCAGCTATGTCAATGTACATGAACGCGGCTTCTCGATCCGCGAGACCGGTCGCGTGATACGAACATTCGCGCACTCCGTATTTCGGAAGCCACCACGGATTCATGTATGTGCGCGTCCTTTTTTCTGGGGGTGCTGGGGAAGCTGTGGGCTCGACCGTTCGCGGCTCCACCGTGCGGATCGGCGCCGTGCCTGCCGGCAATCGGCAAGCCTCCCGCCGCGCCTCCGGCCAGAAGCACGACCGCAGCTTTCACTCGTCGCTCCAGCGTCGCATGGGTAAAGGGAGGGGGGCAGGAAGGAGGAAGACGCTGCGATCTTTGCTATCATGGCCGGGGTAACAAAGAGAGGAGGAGGAAGAGGAGGAGGAATTATAATTGCGGGGTTTGGAGGCTTGATGAGAGAACGCGTTACGGCAATCAGAATATTACTGCCGTGGTGCGTTCTCTTCCTGGCGTCTCAGACGGAAAACGGGAGGACTATGGCGGAACGGCACGCGCGTCAAGACGCGCCCGGAGCAACGCGCAACACACGCGCGCAAAGTAAGGAGTTGCGCTGTCTCGACCCAAGCCAAAATTAGCGCATTGGCGCTATCATAAACCAAGGCGGTCACGTGAAAAACCAATTGCGTCAAATATGCGTTGGCTTTCGAAATCATCACGTCGGGCAACGTGTCCGCATCATTGACAACCGAAGTCTCCATCATTCTAAAATCTCACTATGAGGCCTGGACCTGCATCCCCTGCCCTCTAGACACGCTCGTAAGCAGGCGCCCATCCAGTCCCCAAACAAGACGTATACATATGTTTTCACCCACCAATCTGTGTCCAGTGCGCGCCAGCGCTTGAGCCAAACGGCGGCAGAGCATCCCATTTGAGTCGGGATTGCGCGGGCGATCGAGCAGGTCTTCCGGAGAAATAGGAACGGAGGAACACATGGAACCATAACTCCCCAACCCCAGGCACATTCTAGACTCAGCCGGGATGCCCCGTCGCTGTCTGGCCTGACCGCGCGCGGCGCGGCGAAGGGCGGGCTCGCGCCGTCGCCTCGGGCTCGCCGCGTCAATCGTCCTGAGGCTGGGAGCCGCTGCGGCTTCGCTTCGTCCTCGCTTTCTCGCTGGGCGTGCGCGGGGCGGCGCTGTGCGGCGAGGACTCGCGGTCGTCGCCGCTGGCTGCTGCGCGTGCCGTAGCGGCGGTCGCGCGCCGACGCTTGGCCTTCTCTCTCCCGCGGCGCACTTGCTCGTTGGCCTTATCGCCGACGGGCTTGCTCTGATCCTTGTTCTTGTTATTGCCCTTGCCCTCGCCCGTCGCGACTGCTGCCTGACCGCATGAGCCGATCGGGGCCATGCTGCCAGTGCGCTGCCAGAACCGAAGCGGCAGGGATGGCCGCGCCCGAGCCGTGGGTTGCGTCGCAGCTGCCCCGCTGCTGCTCGGGCGGATGCGACGGGGACCTCGGCGGGGAGCGCCGCGGAGGCGTGGCCGGCGGGCGCTCGACCCGCGGCGACGGGGGGCGCGGCGACCTCGGAGCAGGCTTACGAGGGCAGCTCTCGCTGGTGGGCAGCACAAGGGCTGCCTTGTCTGCGGGAAGGCACGGGCCCTGCCGCCGCCCGGCCACGTGCCGAGGCCTCCAACTGCCAATGCCTGCGGCACTCGAACAGTTCCTGAGGCGACCAAACTGACCACGTCTGGAACAAGTTAATAATGCACGGCGCCTTCCGCGCCGAGATGGCCTCGTTTTCGCAGGTCGGCCGCGCGTCGTTCGCCCGCCCGCGTGCGCTGCGAGCCTTCCGAGTGAAGACACCGCGCGTCATCGGCTCCATGACCGCGCCACTGAACAAGCACTTCCGCGCCGCCTCGTCTGGGGCGGAGGTGCTGATGTGCCGGTCCCCGAGGAAGGCGGGCGCGTCTATGTCCGCCTCGCTGTGCGGCGGCCGATGCGTCGGCCCCTCGCCGAGCGCCGTCGGCGGCGCTTCGGGCGGGGGAGGTGCGCGCGGAGACGCAGCTGGCGCAGCCTGGCTGGTCGGCTGCGCGCGTGCGCGGGGCCGGACATCGCGGCCGCCGAGCGGCGCCGACGGGGCGACGGAGGGCGGCCGCGAGACCGAGCGGTGGCGGCTCGAGCCCGTAGATATCCCCGCGGCGTCAGCTGTCCTGCGGCAGTCCACTTGGCGCGCCCCTCTTGGGGGAGTCTCTCCCTCCAAGTGCCGACGAGCCTCTGGTGATGGCGCTGGCGTTGCTGGCGATATTCCTGGCGGGCTTGCCATGATTGGCGTCGATGCCTTCGGACAGCCAGGCGGGGGAGCTGCTGGCCGAGCGCGCTCGCGAGGGTGCTGAACGGCCCCTGGGTGCCACGGGCGCTTCCTCTGAGGATGGGGCTTTCGCTGGGGGGCGCAGCCCTGCGTGGTTCGTCGAACCGGCGGCGCTTTGCGGACCGCCTGGCGTGGTCAGGGCGCGCTCTGACGCCTGGCGGGGTCGCGCGCCCCCCTGGGATCTTGATGCGGCTTGGGCCCGGGCTGCTGCGATTCTCGCGGCGGCCCGGACATTCCGGGCATCGTTTTGCATTTGGTGCGTTGGCTGTCTGCCTGGCAGCTGGTGTGGCGGCGGATGCCTGCGCGCCCGTGGCTCGTTTCGGGTCTCAGACGCCATCGGTCAGGCTCGCGACTTTCCTGCCGGTGGTGGTCTGGCCGCCGGCGCTGGTGCTGGTGGCGTTGCGGCTTCTTTCTAGGCGTTCAATTTCCTCGAGATCCCCTGGGCTGACGCTGTCCCCTGTGGCCAGGTAGACCTCGGTCATCAGGGTGACTGAGCTTTCCGCCGCGGCCTCGAATGTGACGACGCCTTGCAGCGCGCGCTCAGCTGAGCGCCGGCCAGGGCCAGACCTGTTGCGTCTTGGCGCGTTGGCCGCGCCCCCAGCTGACGTCGCGAACGTGGTTTCCGCCGCGCCTCGGACTCCTGAAGGGTGCGAGCAAATGTGGTGACTCGGCAATGGCCAGTGACGGCTTCTTGGCTGCGGGGCCTCTCGGGCCGTCGGCTCCCAGACAGCACTGGTCGATAGCAGCCTTTCCACGCGAGGATTCGTGGGTACCTGTTCCCGCGGCGATTCTGCGCCGAGCCACGCGGGGCTCGGTTGTTCGACTAAGAAGTATCACCCCTCGCGTATCTGCGCCATCAGAACCTGTCTGGTGGTCCAGCAGGTCTGGTGATTGATGCGGTAGTTGAAACAACTGGGCGACCGGTGCTGTGACGCGACGGTGACATGACCACCGCCAGTGCGTTGTTGGACCTGAGTTAGTGTAGGAAGTGCTATTGGACGGTGGGGTCACCTAGATCACAGCCAGTAGCCAAATCGAACTTGTCGCGAATCTCGAGTTGTCGTCGGATGGCGAGATGTGAAGAGCGGGTTTCGCCGCCGCACAACTCATATAGGTCCGTGCTGGGCCCAGAGGTTCTCGGACCGTGGCCAGGCATGTTCTAAGGTTGTGGCTGGTTGGCGACGCTGAAAACATTGCGCGATCGCCAACGGCGGCCCCTGCTGTGCACGATTCCGCGAGGTGTTCACCAGCTGGGAGCTCCTTGGCGCGTTCGATAATGGTGTCCTGGAAGAGCTGGGGGAGCTGCTCCTCCGTACCAAATCAAGAAAAGTCGTCACCGACGTCGTCGAAGACGTCTTCCACTTTCATATGACGTTTGACCGGCATATAACCCTGTGTCTGTCGTGCCTTCACCAATTTTGAAAGGGGACAAGGTAAATCCTTTGTGTCGATGGTAAAAGGATCCCCAACCATTCCCCATATGAAGGGCCTTGTGTAGCTGAGCAGCGCGAGGACCAACAAGCACGTCGCCGCCAAACAACGGTGTGGAAGACATTAGTCTTCCGTGTTGCGATGGCAGGGAAATCGACATGTGCTACATTGAACCATTCCACGATGTGTGCTTTGAGCGAGGTGTCGTTGAACTCGGATCTAACGCAATACTGGAAGGTACCATCACGTGATTATTTGTTCCGTGTGCCGAGGGAATCGATGCCGACCGCTGGGTGGATGGCTTCAGCTGCAGCGAGGGTGCGCTTGATAGCGGCGGGTCGGATAAGTCCTTGCTGAAAGACTCAGCAGCCTCAGTACGTCGTTTGACATCTGTACTTTCACATCTGCACTGCTCTTGGCGGCGAACCAGTTATGTTGTGGCGAAGGATTTACATTGAGTATCTGTTGTAACTAGCTGGCCAGTTCGAAGGCTGCTGCTGCGGCGTCAACTTGTCCGTGAAGGAGGTTTTGTATATTTTCCGATGATGGAATGGGACGGCGACTCCTGCGAGCTTGGCTGCGCCAGTTGCCCAAGGGTCGACGCCGTGTGGGTGTGTTTCCAATAATTAATTGAATCATTTCCTCCAGGTGATACTACTTGTTCTCGTACTAGAAGAGCCGCCTGCCCCGCGCCTTGCAATGACCCTCCCATGAAAACTCTGCATAATTCGATGCTGAGAGGGCCGCGCAACCCGCGAGTGTGAGCGTGTGAATATGGATGGCGTGGAAGAGACAATTCCTGACCGAACTGCGGACCAGCGGCATCCTTTGGGAACCAGCGGGCGCTCTGCCCGCAAACATTGGGCCTTGAGCTAAACTGGCTACGGCAGGATGGAAGTAGAGGAGGTGGAGGAGGAGGAGGAGGGATCACGAAGAATGAGCGAAGGAATGATCGTGATCTTTACAGGGCCCTGCCGCCGGCAGAGGCAGAGATCCACGAAGCGCCCTTCTGGTCGTCCCGCGCCGTGCCGCTCCCGCTCAGCAGGGCCATGCCGAGCTCGTACATCGCCCGGGGCTCCTGCGGACGCGCGCTCCTGCCTGTCGACACCGCGACCGGAAGCGCATGGTCTGGAAGGCCAACCGAGACAACGGCGGCCCTCCCTGGCGTTCGTCGTTCTGCTTGCGCCTTCTGGAGGCTTCTCGTCGCCGCGGCTCGATCCGCATCGCAGCACGGGTCAGGAGGGCTCCGGGGCGATGTGCCAAGGGACTGATTTCGAGCGGATTTGGGCCAGGCGAGAGAGCCGCCGCCGTCTCACCTGGCCCTCCACCGAATGGTCGAGTCGGCACCGTGCTGAGCACATGCACCACCCACCCGGCCCGCCCTCCCAGATAGCGTGTTTTCAGCTGGCGGGTCCTTCTATTGAAATAATTCGCGAACTCCAGGCGTGTGGGACTTGTCCCCCCGTGGCTCCCCCGACGGGGTCCAGAATTGTGCGTTTGAGCGGCAATGGGATTCGGGGACCGTTTGCATGGGCGCCCGCCCCGTGCGAATGGCCGCTGGACCGGGCCAACCTCCAGTGAGTTCGGCCCCCCCGGGCCAACCCCTTGGGGCGACCCCTGGTCGAACTCCTCGTGGGCTCGCGCCAGTGTGCATGGGCGCTCCATGCGAACGACCCCCAGACGGTCCCCCGGACGGGTTCCTCGGGGGTTCGCGCCCATCTCATGCATGGGCGCCCGCTGCTGAGATGGCCACTGAAATAGACCCCCCCCTCCGGCCGAGAGTGCGGTGCCATCGTCCACTTGCACGGGCGTCCCATGCAAATGGAATCCGAACGGCTCCAGCCCCCGCTGGCAAGAGGTGCCAGTGGCCATCGCGCCCCATGCAAATGGCCACTGGGACGGGCCAGTCCCCCAGGGAGACCCAAGGCCGAACTCCTCGGGGAATCGCGCCCACTTGCATGGGCGTCCCATGCAAACGGCCCCCAGACGAGTCCCGTACGGGTTTCTCTGGGGTTCGCACGCATTTGCACGGACGCCCACTGCAAACTGCCACTGGAACAGAACCCTTCTTCGGCCGAGGGTGCCAACGTTAATTTGCATGGGCGCCCTATGCAGATTGCATCTGGAACGCGCCATCCCCCCCTGGTCAGAGGTGCCAGTGCCCATGTGCATGAGCGCCCTATGCAAATGTTCACCGAACGAAAAAGATGTCGGGCGGACGCCGCGCCAGAAACCGCTCGTTTTTGGAGTCCCCAGCGAGAATTGCACTTTTGACCATGCCCTGGGATCTACATGCGCTACTAGATAGAAAGTGGGGAACCCACCGCCCCGCTCGGGGTCCTGCGACCTCCCCCCACGTCAGGCCCACACGTCCCCGTGTTGTTCCGATTGCCCATCCTCCTCCTCCTCCTCGTCCTCGTCCTCCTCCTCCTCCTCCTCCTCATCCTCATCCTTACTCTCGTCATCATCATCCTCCTCCTCCTCCTCCTCCTCCTCCTCCTTATCATCATCATCATCATCATCATCATCATCATCATCATCATCATCATCATCATCATCAGCATCATCATCATCATCATCCTCATCCTCATCCTCATCCTCATCCTCATCCTCATCCTCATTCTCATTCTCATTATCATTCTCATCATCGCCATCACCATCACCATCACCATAACCATCATCATAAGCAGCAGCAGCAGCATCATCATCATCATCATCACCGCCATCGCCGCTTGATCCATCTGAAACGAGAGCGGGATGTTTGCTATACCCGAGGATCCCTGTCTCCTAATGGCTTCGCAAGCGCCAGTCGGACATTCGAGAACGGCACTTCTCGACAGCCTGGACTCTTTCCAATCCGCAGATCCCTTTTCATTCTCGATGCGCGTGAGACTCTCCCCCCTAAGGTCCCCCCCCGAACGGGGTCAATAATTGCGCGTTTCAGGACAAATAATGTCCAGGGATTGTTTGCATGGGCGCGCCATGTAGATAGAGGCAGGAACGGGGCAACCCAGGGTGAATCTGGCCCCCACTCTTCGGCGCCCATGTGCCTAGACGCCTAAAGATTTCGAGGTGGGCGCTCGCCAGCGTCGCTCCGCGCCGTCAAAATCGCGCAGGACTCCGATCAGGCTGCCTGCGCAACAGACACCGAACATGGACTATCCTCCGATGGCTTCCAAGACGGCCGCGATGCCCCCGAACTGGCGCACGAGGCCCCCAAGACGTCCCAGCAGGCCTCCAAGAGAACCTCCAGGCGGGCCGCAAGATACCAATCCTTTCTTTTGGGAAGATGTCAACGTTCACACCTTTTGGAGCTTCCGAAAGCCCCAGACAACGCAGGAGGCCTCCAAGAAGACACGGCCAAAGACGCCCCCAAAAGCCACAGTACAGGCCAAGAGCCTCGTAAGGTACCCACAACAACACTCAAGACGGCCCTAGACGGCGCGAGTACGGCCCCAAGACGCCTCCGATACGGTACTACAGCTCCTCCAGGCGGCCCCAAGACGGCCCAGCAAAACCCAGCGACGGTCTACAGAAAGACCAGACGGGCCGAGCGCCCTGGAACGGCCCAAGAGAGCCCTAAGAGGCTGAGGAGCCCAGAGGGACCCGCAAAAACGCTTCAATACCCCCCCGGGAGACTCCGCCAGGCGGCCGCCCCGACGCGGGGGCGGAATCGCGCGGTTGCGCAGCTGGAAAATCTTCGCAGAGGAATGGTACCACAGTGCTCACCAACGCATGCGGGGAGCACTCTCGATCTGCCGCCTGAGACACCAAAACGACCGAAGATACCTCCCAGTAGAACGAGGGTTCAGCGGATGTGGCAAACCTTAAGAATCATACGGCTGCAAGAAACAAGTTTGCACCACCTGGGCGGCACGACAACTGATGATACGACCCTCCCGCCCCCGACTTTAACATTGAGAGCGGACGCGCACACTGAAATTGAATGTATATGTATTTTGTTCGAAGGGCTCTGGGATATGTCACAACTACAAATACTATAATCGGGGGCGCGGAGGAGCAGCAGTGCCATCTGATTCGCAGCTCAAGCCGAATTGGTGCAAACATTTTCTTTCAACCATATCTGCGGATGTCTGGGATGACGCCTGCTGCGGTGGGGAATAGCAAGCAGATGGGCATGCTGGAGCAGAGTCCATCCGAACCACCGAGTCTTTGCCGAACGGCATCTGAAGCCTAAGACGGCCTCGTGGAAATTCCTTAGAAAGATGGTAAAGCATGTTCTCCCCAAGCCGACTTCTGGGCTGCACGCGCGGTACACTGATGCGTTCAACGAGTTTATGACCTTGCCTGAAAAGCTTGGGTACTCATTTTAAATCGCATCGTGATGGGGACCGACTGCTGCAGTTCTTAATCTTCAACGAGGAATTCCTAGTAAGCGCGAGTCATCAGCTCATGCTGATTACGTCCCTGCCTTTTGTCACCGCCTAACGTCCCCACGCTAATCCCCTTGCGGGTGGGGGCGGGTGCGCGCGCCGACATGGGGCAGCTGGGTGGACGGGTCCTCTTGCTGGGCCGCCAGGTTGAGGTAGTGAACCTCGGAGGGGGGGAGAGGGCACGGGGGGGAAGCGCAGGCGCGACGGACAAGCGCGCCGCAAGGTACCACTGTGACAACGGAACAAGCGCGTAAGTGAAAAACATGCGGTAGCGTTTGCCTTCATATCGCCACCATCAACGAACGTGTGTTAGCTGAAGGCCCCTTGCTGACATCGGCACCGAATGACACTGAAGGTGCCCACCCTAGCCTCATAGCCCAAAAAAAAAAAAAAAAAAAAGCCTCATAGCCCAAACAGCAATCCTCAATCCTCAGCCCAAGCACCATCCGAAACGGACGAACATTTGACCAGAGAAAGCCCCTAATCAGTGGATGGTGTTAACTTGGCAGGCGCCGAAGTCTCGAAGAGGCCTTAAGTACTGATTCCTGGTAAGTTTTAGAAGGGCTGTGATATAGGAATCGATCGTGAGTTCGATCGTAATATAAATCTTGAGATCCATTGTGAGCTCGATAGTGAAGACGATAGTAAGGTCGATCGTGAGACCGATAGTGGAATCGACTCAGTGCGATCGATAGTGAGATCGATCGTGAAATCGTGAGATCACTCGTGCGATCATCGTTAGATCGATTGTGAGATCGATAGTGGCATCGATGGTGAGATCAATAGTGAGATCGATCGTGAGATCGATAGAGAAGCGGGAAATGACATCGATCGTGAGAACGATCTATGAAGAGATCGACCAAGAACACGGGACACTGCAAACTCAGGAACCCCGCCGCCCACCGAAATCGGCTCGGAACCAGCAGCCGGGAACCGGGGAACCTGGAACTGGGAACCCGGGAACCTTGCCGCCTACCGAAATCGGCCGGGCACTTTCGCCAAATCTTTCAACCTCCGCTGGGACCCCTTCAGTGCAAGCACGGATTGGTGAAAAACCGGAGAACATTCGAGGTCCCCCTTCGAAAGCTGGCACAAGAACCTTCAGGACGCGTGGAGAGCATCAGGTCATCCCTCTCACACCCGGGCTGCTCTTGACTCCCGTGCCGACTGCGGGCGCCAGCTGGGATTCGGAAGCCTCGAGGCCATGCTGTTCCGGCGGAGAGATCCAGGGGGGCGCATGCACCGCTACTGGGCCCAGGACGGGCCTGTCCAGCGGCGGTGAACGTGCAGAGATAAGAGGAACAAGCAACGGCAGAAACATAACACCAGAGAAAAATCCCCATCAGTGGATAGTTTGAAAGCTAGTGATATGGATATTGAGATCGATAGTGGGATCGATCGTGGGGACGATCGTGAGACCGATAGTGAAGCCGATTGAGTGAGATCGATGGTGAGATCGCTCGTGCGATGTATAGTGAGATCGATTGAAAAATCGACTGTGGGATCGATCAAGAAGTGGGTCATGAGATCGACGGTGAGACCGATCGATAAGGAGATCGACCAGGAACCTGGGAGCCCGAAAACCTGGGAACCCCGCCGCCCACCGAAATCGGCCAGGAACCTGGAACCAAGAACCCAAGAACCCAGAACCGGGAACCCGGCGGTCCACCGAAATCGGCAGCCGACTTTCGCCAAATCCTTCAAGACCCGCTAGGATCCCATCAGTGCAAGCGCTGATTGGGGAATAAACTTTTGGCGGTCCACGCGGACTTCGTGGATCTGAGCTGGACCCTCTCGGAGCGCGCCAGGGGCGACGCTAGAGGCGCTGCCAGGGCGGCCCAGCGCGGATCCAAGAAATCCGCGCGGGGCGCCACAAGTTTGTGTTTATGCAGTTTTTTTTTTGTTTTTTTTTTTTTGTTGTTTGTTTGTTTGTTTTTTTCCTTATTATTCTTCTTCGAGAGATGTCACCGCCCCATGTGTTCGCACCCCGCGGAAAGCTCCCCACTGCTTAGTGCTCCGGACCTCTGCTTAGTGCGACTGTTGGTAGCGGTGCATCCTATGGGGGAGGCCCCACCTGCTTGAAACAGGCGCCAAAAACAGCCAAGATCTAGTCCATCGGGGGGGGGAGGGG